>LPNX010310185.1:52799-373689 GCA_001517045.1 Pseudotsuga menziesii | reverse complement strand
AAACAAAAAAATAGTTTTTTTCTTTTCTTCCTCCAAAATTAATAAATATTATTTTATTAATTTTTTTTAGGAGGCCCATTTTGAGTTGAAATTTCCTCTAATGGTTGTGTAATAGTATCTAAAATATTATCATTAAGGTCATTACGAATAGATTGAAACATATCCTTCCTAATTTGGTGGTCCCATAAAAATCGAGCTTTGTGGAGGTTCGCTAGATTCTGGATGGGTTTATCCTTGTTCATGAAGTTATTCATTCTCTAAAAGTCACTAAATATCCTGGAATGTTACTCAAACTGGATATCTGCAAATCTTATGACAGGATAAGCCTACAATTTATGAAGGAGATGTTGATTTCACATGGTTTCCACCAATATTGGATAGAATGGATAATGTACTTAACCTCCATTGCTTTCTTCTCAATATTGATTAATGGTGCTCCCACTAGAACTTTTATCCCATCTCATGGTATCAGATAAGGAGACCCTTTATTGCCTTTTTTGTTCATCCTGATGGCTAGAGGCATGGGTAATGTGATTAAAGCTATTGTGTAAATTGAGGGAATCAAGGGGCTGGCACTTCATGCTAGGGTTGACAAACATACTCACCAACAATTAGTGGATGAAAAAATGTTGATGGATCATCCATCTGTTCTAGAAGCTAGATCCTTTAAGACATGCCTCACCTTATTTTCTAAGGCATCAAGCTTGGAAATCAATAATGAAAAATATTAGGTTTTTTTCTTTAATACTCCAAGGATTACTCAAAGGAACATCATTCGAATTTTGGGTTTTCAAGAGAACTACCTTTCATCCAAATATATTGGTGCTCTATTGGTAGAGGGAGTAATCAAGAAAGTTTCATGGTCTGATCTGTTGGATCATATGAAAAATAAACTAGCCAATTGGATGTTTCGACTGCTCAACATAATAAGTAGAATCATTTTGGTTAAAGTGGTGTTGCAAGCAATGGACATATATTTGTTTTCAGTTATGGTGGACCCAAAGGACATTCTTAAGGAGATAAGGAGTATTCAACACCAAATCTTGTGGGGATGTAACTAGGACAAGCATAGATGGGATATGGTGAGCTAGAACAAGATTTGACTGCCAAAATATTGAGGAGGGCTTGGCCTTCATGATCCAGAAAATAATAGTGAAGTGTTAGGAGCTAAAATATGACAACACTGGGTCACTCATTCTGAGGAGCCATGGGAAAAGTTGTGGCATATAAATTACATGAGATACATACAAAGAAGGGATCTCATTAGGTTCAATGAAGAAAAGTAAGGATCTCACATTTGGAAGACATCTCTGGCAGGTACAAGTATCATACATGATCATAGTTTCTAGGAGGTCAGAAATGGGGAAGATTCCAACTTTTGGGACAATTTGGGGCAATAGATGCCCAAGATCTTGATGCATCAAAATTTAAGGATTGGATTGGATAGAGTGAGCAAGCTAGGAATATTGAAGGTTTGCCAATTTTGGAGATAGGAGCAGGATAATGAGTACTACCATAAATGGAACCCTCGAAATTGGTGGAGTCAGAGATTCTGGGTTGAATATATCCCTATGCTGCAAGAGGTCCTACATGACATAAAATATGGATACAACAGGGATCAGATAATATTCATTGGGGTTATTATACAAAAGGGTCCTTCAATACAAAGGAATCCTACAATCTATGGAAAAAGAGGGAAGGATCCCAAGCTGAGGATATATAGAAGAAGGTTTGGAATCTCAACCCTTGGTTGAAGGTGGCCACTTTCATATGGATTGTCATGTACTGGAGAATCTTAACAGGGGAAAATATGATGAATTAGGGAGTGTTTGGCCCGTTCCATTTCCCCATGTATGGCTGTGAGGAGGAAACCATGAACCACTTGCTATATTCCTGCTCAATATCCTTGGCAATTTGGGATAGGGTAGTTGAGATATTTTGAAAATCAAATCGGGTTAGGGGCCAACCTTATCAAAATTTCAGAGAATGGGACACAAAAGCTTTTCAAAATTCAATAATTCTCAACATATGGCTTATTTTCCTGGGGTTCCTTATGTGGGAAGTGTGGAAGGAATGGAATATAATAATTTTTTGGGAAACTAAAAGCACGATCCAATAGATTTGGAGCAGACTGGAGACTCACATCCAAGAATTTATAAAGATAAAAAATGGGATGAAAAGGATTGGGAAATGGGAGGTTGGGAGAAGAGGATTTTGTCTGGACAAGGCATACACAATTCGATTCAAGGTTGGGTTAGGTTCAAACCTAGAAAAATCCCTCTGTCCAGTCCTTTTGTATGGAAGCCTCCTCCTGAGGGTGATTTCAAATTAAAATTTGATGGGGCTTCTAAAGGAAACCTGGGGTATGCAGGCTTCAGGAGAGTGATCAGAAACCCAAAAGGTGTCATTCTACAAGTTTATCATGGTTTCCTTAGACATGAAACAAATAACGCATTGGAGATGGAAAACCTACTGTATGGTCTTCGGTTGATCATGATCAATGGATGGCATCCAACAATGGTGGAGGGAGATTCAAATGTCATCCTACAGATGACGAAGCGATTACATAATGGGAAAGGGATTTCCAAGGTGGCTGATAGCTGACGCCTATCGTATAGGGTGGAAAATATTGCATTGTGCTTGAATTCTCCTCATGCATGGCATTTGTCCATTTCAAATAAGAAGCGAACAAGGTAGCTGATTACCTTTCCAACATGGGGGAATGTCAGAAAAATTGATATACGGAAGGCCAACTATCAGGGTTTCATGATTTGGAATGGGATAATCAATACTTCAATTTGACATCTCAAGATCTACGATGCGTGCCAAAAAGCAGGGAGGACATGATACAGGGGGATGGGATATGGGATAGGTCCTAGGTGGTGGACCATGTGGATACTTGGTGTAATCATGGCCCACCTCCTTGGGATGGTGATCATACTAACCATATTAATATCCTACCAGGTGAGCATTTAAGTTATGGTACAAGTCATGATACAGAGCGGTTATGGCTAGGTCATCGATTGGAGGATGCAATACAATAATTTGATGAGGAAAGATGACATATCTACAGGGATTACCCTACAATATTAGATGCAATACATTCTAATTATGAAGTCTTATCCGTTGGATATTGGGTGGCATGCTATTAATATGGGAGAAAAGGCTAAGCATTCCTACAACTTTCCTAACAAAATTTCCCTTTCTATGCTGGTGAGAACTGATTTCCCTAATTTCTTATGGGTAGTTGAGAGTCTGTTCCTATAGTGAGTTGTCATGGATCCTAGGGGAAGAAATACCACAAGGGATGAGAAGCATGAGGGAAAAGGGAAGGCCATGAGAATTACCCATGAGCATAAGCGAGTTGTGCATGCGACTAACTTCTTTAAAGAAAATATCACACCTATAATCCGAGAAGAGATTGAACGGGTGGGGTAGGACCTATGCGAGCAGGTTAATGCCATGAATATGGAATAAATTAAGGAGGAAGTGGTTGAGTGGGTCATGGAGTGGTTAATGTCGCATGTTCTAATGGAGAGGGAAAACAAGGTGATGGGGGATGCAGAGCCGATGGATATTTGGAAGGAGCATAACCGTGATAGTTGGTTAATGAATAAGAAGATTGATCTCATTTCCCTTAAATTGGGAATTCATCTCCTTCCCCCTTTGAGTGCAAGCTCTGGTCTGGGTCCATCGACTCTTGTTTGTCATGGTCAGGGGCTGGTTTTTGGTGGCGTGCAAGTGGTGAAGAAAGATGCTGGTACTTACACTCGTCCGGGTAACCTGTGTCAAACCATACCTTCTTCGGGTGATTCCATGGTCAATGAGTGCTGATATTGGTTCAAGGGTTTTGTTTCTTGGTCTTTTTTCTATGTTTTATGATATGGTCATACTGTTTAGTTTATTAGGTAGCCTTTCAGTAGTAGGTATAGATGAGAATGTGAAGATTTCTCTGATCAACTATGTAATTAGGCAAGTAAAGATCTAATTTTTGTTGAGGAAGGGGGGGATGTTAGTTTTAGAAGTCATGGGATGGAGTATTTGGTGGCTGAGCAGTCTGTTCACAAAAAATACCATATGTTTTGAAGACTATGTACTCTGCTAAGTTTTAAGTAATATAATTTTTTCTTACTCATTAAAAAGAATTTGCTCAAAAAAAGTGTCTTTTCATTATAATGTATTTTTTATTATTTGATTTCATTTTCAAGTTTAATGCATATAAAAGCTAAATGACACTATATTTTTTACAATTTACAATTGAATCTTAATCACAACAATGCAACCTTTTTTATTAATTTATTTCTAGTCAATTTTGAAATGTAATTCAACCATGGTTATTTAGATTCTGCATAGAATGTAGTGTAGGAGGTGAGTTGTCAAATATACCTACCCCATAAAATACACACTGATGATAGTTTATTAATATACCTCATAATTTGTTAATATATCTCTGAGGCCCATTTTGACCTCAAAATCCCTCTAATTTGAAACTTCGATACAGAAAGGAACATCAAAAAATGAAGATTGGTAATGCCATACCTACCAATTCAATCGCCTTTGCTGTCATAAGAGGTTGTTGGGGATTCACCAACATATCTAGAGTAGAGTGTCCATTCTGCATAATTAAACATAGTAATTTACAACTCATGTTAGAATAAAATAAAAACTTGCATGTTGAAGCTTAAAACAATATCAAAAGAATTATATGCTAGTATATTTGGACAAATTCTAAGGATATCTAAGCAAATTCTAAAGTTGGAATAATTTCTAAGGTAGTTTTATTTGTCCAATATCACCACTAGAGCTGTGAATCTGAGGCATTGACATGTGAGCAATTGAGAAACATCATTCTCATACACATGACTGGAATGCTATATTTGTTTTTGCCTTTTAGGAGCAAAATCAATGTTTTCCATATAATAGTGATAGAGGAAGGTAAGTTATATGCTAGTATATTTGGATTTCTAAGGATATCTAAGCAAATTCTAAAGTTGGACTAATTTCTAAGGTTAGTTTTATTTGTCCAATCTCACCACTAGAGCTATGAATACGAGGCATTGATGTGTGAGCAATTGAGCAATATCATTCTCACACACATGGCTGGAATGCCATATTTGTTTTTGTCTTTTAGGAGAAAAATCAATGTTTTCAATATAATAGTGATAGAGGAAGGTAAGGGATTTCAATATTAATTGTGTTGTAAAGGAAGATTACATAGAAATGATTAGATTTAACCTGAAACCAAATCCATATGTCCCAACTTGATGCAAAGCACTTCTTATTGAAACATTCAAATGGATAAAATATCTCACCATGAGAGCATACACACTGTGAAATGTTGGTAAAATATCGAGCTCTTAGAAGGTGTATCGCCAAATTCAGTGTTTCAATTTCTCTAGTTTAGACGACGAATGACCATTTTAAATAGGCCAAATGTATTTGAATGGTCCGTGCTTACAATGACATTATTATTATTGAATTTTTTCAAACATATTTGAATGATTCATGTCATCCACTCCAATAAAATATGATAGACCTATTTTCTTCAACAAATAAAAAAGACATTAACTTTTTCACTTTCAAGAATGAATGTGTAACTATAGATTACTCTCCATCCAAGTCTAACCAGAACACCAACATGATTATAAAATCTATATCATATTAAGTTGCCCATAAATTAATCAAAGGGATGGGTCATTTATCAAATCAAAAGATTGTCTGATATTAGAATTGTAAGATATACTTTATAATTGTAAATAACTACTTCTATATGGCACAAGCTCTGAAATCCTTTCTATGGTGGAGGGTTCCTCTTTATGGTACAGGGTAAAGATGGGTAGAGGTGCAGGACTGAAGCTATCCAAGTATAAAGCTGTCTCTAGTCAGGATCAAGCTAGGTATAAAGGGTATCCTTTTTGCTAATGGATTCTGAGCGAAAATACCTTGCCCTCGTAATTCCAATCGACTCCGTTACTTCAAATAATGTGATGTGACAGAATGTCTTAGATGAAAACCTGTGTGAATGAGGGATACAAATATTTTACATGCACTAGAGTAATAAATGCTGTGGGGGCAGCATTGTGGGCCGTTGGATCTCAAAAACGTTGAGATCCAACAGCCCACTGTGCTGCCGCCACAACATTTATTACTCTACTGCATGTTGAATATTGTTCGCTGTGAATGATACGGATGAGGAGCCCTCGCGAGAATGAGGAATTTTGATCAATCAGAGATAAAGTTTTCGAGATAGATGAGGAAGATGCCTTTAGCAATGCACTAGTTTTTATGTGGTAGTCAACCAAATAAAGAATTTAGGTAGTGAGAAGGGACTATTTAAAATGTTCCGTCTTGGGGTAGGATCCTTCCTTAGGGGGATTAAGTCTATTATTAGAGTGGTAAATATCCTTCCTTTGTTTGTGGTTATTCGGTATTTTATTTCTATATATATAGAATAAAGGAGTAGGAATAAAAATAGTTAATGTATGTCATCCACACATTAATGCAAATACAATGTACATTTTAATGTAAATGCAGTGTATAATCACTATGAATAAAAATAGATAATGTGCATAGGAATTTGTAATGGTTATATACAAAAATAGATTTTTCGTTATTGGACTTTAGTTTTACGATTATTATTCCAATGGTATTAATGAAATTCTTCACCTTCTCAAAAAAGAAAAAATATACAACCATTTTAATGTGGAGATTTACATTACGATCTAAAAAAAATTCGATAATTTGAAATCTATGCATTGGGAAATGTATTATGAAATAGAAGTGGCATTAGGGTGCATTGATTTCAGTAATATTGAGATAAAAGTATCATTAAAATTCAATTTGTGTTGTCCTAAACATAGACTCTTTACTACAATCTTTATGTTGAAATTATTTTTATTTATTTTTCATTTATTTCTTTAACTCTTTGTAGTCACATTATCCAAGGCTCAATCTTGGGCTCTTGCTACTGTTATTACCATCATTAATACTTCATCATTCTATGTTTTTCAACATGAGTCCATAATGTTGAAACTCCTCACCTACTATCTGCAGTAAAATTATCTTTATTAAGCCTTATTTTACCATTTACAAGCTTTTGACAAAATAATAAATACACTATTTACCTATCCCAAAGGATGAAGTGATTAATGTACCTTGTTATTGCGACTTTTTTGCTTTTGTATACAATTCTTGGAGACCATGCTTCAAGCCAAAGTTAGTATGTGGTGTACATGCATGTTATTTATGTCCCCTCTTTTATCACTCACCTATTTCTATATCCAATCTATAATTTTTTAACTTTATTTACCCTATAATTGAATTGATGTGAATCGGATTCTTTGAGACCTCCTTTCCAAATTTATCATCCTGTTCTTGCTTGCTTCTTTGTCTCTCTCATTTTGATCACAACCACAATAATGACATTCTAAGTTCTTAGGATCAGGTGAAAACATGAAGTTGGGTAGCACTTTTTTGAATTAGGGTTGTGGATATTAAATGTTGGGAGAGCTAATATTTATAAGGAAAAATATTTAAAAATGGTATCCACTGCATATAGTTCTATACTTTACTGTCTAAAAATATGTTAGTCAAAACATATTACTAACTATGAAAATGTTTAGGGGAACATGAAATTGAAATTGTCAAAAAACAAGCAAAAGCATTACCCAACTTCATGTTTTCACCCAATCTTTTGGATCATGTAGTGTTAAAAACCTTGTAGAATAACATCAAGTCACAAATACCATTAGTAGTATCCTTACTGTCCATATTCCACTTGGTCAAAACTATAAAATCACAATGTATAAAATATGTTTTCGTAGCTTCCAAGAAGATCAATTCATCGGTTTCAAAAAATGTCCTCGCACTAGCTTATGAAAATGTGATTTCATTGTTTTTTATTAAATTATTTATGGATCCCTCAGTAAAGTTCCACCGTATGATTAAGAAAGTACTATCATGGCCTGATTAAATTCTATACCACATTCTCTTCAAATGTTTTTACAAAGTATGTTTTGTCAAATTTGATTCCCATAGTTTATCAAATCGTTTATGGTGCAACCGAATTAAAGTCATGATTGCATCCTTCTCAAAGTTTGACCTTTGATATCAAAACCTTCATGTCCTTAACAAATTTGTATCCTAGACTTTGAGAGGTTTTCCAAGTGTGTACTCTTTGAAAAGCTTGTAAGTGCACAAACACTCAATCCATTGGGATATTGCATATAACATACTACCTGCATAGATCCATATTAACTCAAATATTTTGAGGTGTAAATTCTTTTTAGAATCCTAAACTTGAGGAAAAGTTTGCACCTCAAGGGATTTGATCCCTATCAGCACTTGATAGAGCCAGAGTTAAGTTGGATCTATGTCGGTATTCATTCAAATCTCCTTCAACATGACTAGAGCTTGAAAATATCATAGTCAGGAAAATAAATACACAACGATTATGATTTTCAAACCAAACCAGGTGAATGGATTCAATTTTTAAAAGATACTAAGAAGTTAAATTTGTAACTCAATTGTACAAAAGGGGCTATTTTCTTCTAGGAAAATGCACTCAAGCTTCTATGACTCTATCCTCAACGGATCTGTTCTACTAGTTGGTGCTCTCCAGCTTCATATTTACACAAAATGGGGCCACAACAGATTGTACCAGATTCCGATGAAGAATTTCAAAAGAGAATATGCTTGGCATGGAGTCTCTATTGATAGAAAATTCTTACTAGATTTTTGAAAAAAAATGGAGTCAAGGAGTCTCAATTGACAAATCATTCTTATTGAAGTTTTCAAATCATAGAGGAACCATGATTGGCACCACATTGTTGTTGTAATTGAACAAATCTATGACCCTGAAGCCAAACACATTGTCTAGAGGAAACTAATCAAATGAAAATTTATTTCGCACTAAAATTGATTTGATGGAAATCGACTACCCCACTAATACCAATGTCGAAGGAAGTGGATTTTTTTAAATATGCCATTATTAGTCGAGGATAATGCAAAAATATGCTGGGAATTATTTGATTTGGAGCTCAATCAAATGATCCAGATAAGCAAATCAACTGAATGGCTTTTATTATTATATATAATCAATCATCTAACTCACATAATGATTGCATTACACATGAACGCTAATCCAACAAAATTCATGTTGATATTTGTTGTTGTAGCTGACATAAGGATAATACAATCATAAATACAAGTTGTGCATCAATACTTACCAAAATATTTTGAATTCACATGCTAAGATTCCGTTAAAACATGGCTAGTTTCATACCAAGAAAAGTTGATTAGAAGCTTTTCATATCAATATATTTATAGTTCATATTATTTCTAGGGGAGTGAAAAATAAGAATCCCACCAGAATATTGAACAACCATGCAAATCCATCATGGATTTGGATATAGAAAGCACTGAAAGAACAATTTATATATATTGCTTAACCCAAATTTGTGGCACCGCACATTGACAACTGTGTTTGAAGGTCTCTAGTACATGGGTATTTGCTCCACCACGATTTTAATTTTTAAAATCTACTCTCAAATAGGTATGTTAATGGTGTTCTCCAAAAGTTAACTAACTTGGGGCGCAGTTTGAATATCATAACCCAAAGTTGTCTAGATATGTTTTCCATGGGGATTTGCTTGACCTCGCTTTTAATTTTTAAAATCTACTCTCAAAGAGGATTTTAATATTTAAAATATAGTCTCAAAATATTCCTTCAGTGTGTTCACGGTGGTCTCCACCTTGTATTAATTTTGGTGACATGAAAAGAGTGGCCTCTGTGGAGAGAGCCGAATCCTACCATTCATTAATTTCTTATTGTTCCTATTTTGACTTCATTAAGGAGGAAATAAGTTAAACTGAACCAAGTATGATATGCCAGCACCTAAAGGTTTAACTAAAGTGAAATCGAAACCTATTTCGATGAAATCAAAACTAAACTTACAAAAGTTTCTCAAACCCTTTTTGATATCCACCTAGAAGACAAGCAATAATCAAAACAACACACAATCTGATATGCACCTAGAAGTTTAAAAGCTAGGGAAAAAATTACCTTTTGGATGTGGGAGGTAGAAACATAGATATATATAGTATCAGAGCATAAGTTATGAAAAGGTGGAGAACCCCTCTTGCTTGATGATGATGATGGTGTTTCCTTCACCCTTTTTATGCCTTACATAAGTAGTCTATCAATGCAATGCAATTAATCAATCAATATACCGACAAGCATTAGAGGAAATTTCAACTCAAAATGGACCTCCTAAGAAAAATAATAAAATAATAGTTAAAATAATCAAATAATATTTATTAATTTTGGAGGAAGAAAAGAAAAAACTACTTTTTTTTGTTCGTATTTTCGACTTATCTCCCTATGATTTTACTCAAATTTAGACCGGGAGAGCTTGTTGGATGCGAAATTAAATTCCACATCCAATGAGTACTCACTCATCATACTTTTGACGGACCCTACTACCCCAAAAACAAGAAATACCTGAAAAAAAACGTGATGATGACATCATCATCACATTTTTTCAAACATGATGATGACATCATCATCACGTTTTTTCAGGTATTCCTTGTTTTTGGGGTAGCGGGGTCTGTCAAAAGTATGCCGAGTGGGTAATCGTTGGATGCGGAATTTAATTTGGCATCCAACAAGATCTCCTGATCGAAATTTGAGTAAAAACAAGGAGATATGTCGAAAATACGAAAAAAGTAGTTTTTTTATGATACCTATCCCCAAATTTATATTAATTTTTTTTTAAAGACCTATACAGTATTTCAAATTCAAAGCAATTTCATTGGCTAACACATGATGACATGGAATTTGAATTAGTGTTAAAAGGCCCAATTTGAGTTGAAATTTCCTCTAATGTTTGTTTTTTCAACCATTTATTTTCATGAGTAAGTTTACCTTATCGCGGTGGAAACCTGTGAGAGTTGTATTTTGTAGTTGTGAGGATATGGAATTAGTATATTGAATATGAAAATGATAGCCATAGAAGTGGGCAATCTTCCCTAGTTCAAAATAAAATTTAGGAAAAAAACACTAAATACCTTGCCAAATTGTTTGATATGTGTTGCATAAGTTGTTACAAACTTGTGTGGGAACATCTTTCACTATGCACACTGTTTCCCTGGATCGAACTTGCAAAATCCTACCACTAAGTTGATACCCTCTGAACAAGATCATGAAGGTTTAGGGTTTTGTACAATGGTGACTTGAAGCCCTAGTTATATTCTTCTTCTAAAATCCCAATAACAATCAACTTCCCATATATCAAAGGATATTGGTGAAATGAGCCAAAGCTACAAGGAGAAGCAGGGTTGGAATTTGCAGATGGAATACAAAGGACATATCAATTTCCTCTAAGCACTATTAGAGTGTGGAACAAACCCCCAATTTCTTTTTTGGAATTTTTATTTCCCCCAATTTTTCTTTCCCTCCAAAGTTTTTAAAATGTGTCAATATTGCCATATCATATATATTAATATACTAACTATCTTTAATAACTATATTAACATATATAATATGTTAACAACTATTTAATAACTATATAATATTCATATATTAAACGTTATATATAATAGCTATTTTATATTATATTAATATTACATATTATATATTATATTAATATATTAACTATATAACATATTATATATCTACTATAATGTTACTATACATTAACTATATATTGTTAACCTATATAATATATTATATTAACATATATATATCATATATGACATACTATGTCAATTCCCACTAGTTCACTCGGTTAAGTGTGGGTTTCGTTTGCAAGGCGATCCGAGTTCAACACCTAAGGGGTGACTTAATTGGGAGGAGACACCAAAATATCTAGCCATGTTAAGGTTTGGTGTGGCCCAAGCCGAGTGCGATACCTGAGTGATTTTGATGACTTAGATTCCCTGGGGTTGCAGTTTCTTAGTCAATGATTGAAATGTACTGACCTCGAGTGATAGACATTTCTAACAATATATATAGTAAGTTGTTTGACGAAATGTGATAATGGATAATTAAAAATTTGACGATGAAACTTTACAATTTCATAAATTTTAACGTCGTAGATGGATTTAGACAACCCCTTAGTCATTGAAAACTAATTAGTCATTGCGCATAAAACTAATTAGGTTTACTACAATTACAATATTGACATATTTAGATACGCATAAAACATGTTATATATAATAATAAAATCCTATATTATATTATATATAGACTCTATTAATTTGAGTGTGACATATAAGCAAATATTCAATAATTATGACACCTTATGTAATTATTAACTTAGATTGTCTAGTCGTATTTTTTATCCCATGACTAAATTAGTCATTTTTAGTTGTGATAACTTAAAGTTGCTCAAATTTGGTCATAATTTGGTCATAATTCACTTAAAAACACTATGGTGACCAACTTTATTGGTGGTTTAGTCATTTATTTCGCATGGTGACCAACTTTTTTGTTCACCTCGTCAATTATCACTCATTTTTCTAATAGGGAGACTATGGTCATTTTGATAATGTATTATGTGTTCCAAGTCTTTCCTACAATGTTTTATCAGTCTATGGTATCACTCATTAAAGTGAAGCTAAAAATGTAGAGTTTTCACCTCATCATGTTGTAGTCAAGGATTTAAAAGATCATAAGAATGTCTTAGCAATTGGAATCATTGATGATATTACTAGCATATATCCATCTTAAACTCGGATCTATCAAGCATCAAGAGGGATCCAATTTCTTGACGTGTATTTTTTTTTCTTAAATTTTTACACATCAAAAATAAAATTGACACCTTGAGAAATTTGATCCCTCTTGTTGCTGAATAGATCTAGGTTTAATATTGATCTATGTTGGTTTCATTTTTATTTTATTTTATGAGCTGACATGGATGTTTTTAATTAATTTTCATTTGGTTTTATTTATTTTTTAATTTTTTGAGATTACATGATTTTTTTATTACTTTTTTATTTTTGGTAATGTAACAATACATATGTTACATTAAATTACACGGAAACATCTTCCCCATAATGGGATCTAGAGCACCTCACTCCTCTTAGAACAACCAAGTTGTATATATTTGACAACTTTGGGTCATCGTCTTTTCCATCAATTTTAATTGTTCATTGTGATGACTTGACTTAAGAAGCATGGAGTAAATTTAAACGAGATGTAAGACACTTTTGTGTGTTTGGTAGTGAAGCACGAGCTCAAATTCTTCATGATGAAAAAAGTGAAGCATTAAAACGTAAGAGTAAAGTGCATTTTTGTTGGATATTTTGAAGATGTAAAAGGCTATAATCTTTTTGAACCTCTTTCCAATGAAATCATATAAGAGAGGTGTTAAAGTTGATGAAAACATCTTGGATCGTGAGCCTAATTTTGCATTTGTTCCATTTTCTACCTACTAGCCATCTTCAATGACTGTGCCATATTCTATTCCAAACTTTTTTTATAGTGATAATATTATGGTTTCTTCTTCAGATGATGACAATCAAGATGAAAATCCACCTCCACCTTCTTCCATTCCTCCACTTGGGTCCATTGAACATGATACCATAGATTTATAAATGGGTCCATACAACATGAGAAGCAACCAATGATCTTGTTGGTGATCCTCCAGATCAATGTTGTATATATTCACAATTCTAACAAAGTTTTAGAGATTCATGATCTAGATACATTTGCAGAAGCTTCTGGCCATCCAGATTGGGACATAACAATGAATTAAGAATATATTTCCTTTATGGTGAATGATAATTGAGATATTGTACCTATTTTTAAAGGAATAAAACTTATTAGATGTAAATGGGTGTATAGAACTCAGTATGCATTAGATGGAAGTGTTGAAAGGTATAAGTCCTAGGTTGATTTCCAAAGTATTTCTCAAGTTGAATGGATTGACTATAATAAAAAAATTTCCCCTATAGCCAAAATGAACTCCAGCCTCTTCATATAAATGGGAGGTACATCAAATGGATGTCAAATCCACCTTCTTGCATGGGGATTTGCAAGAAGAAATTTACATGGAACAAACTCCTAGCTATGTTAAGAATGACTCTAGAATTATTTCTCATCTTAAGAAATATTGCTATGGCATCAACCGAGCTCCTCATGGTTCATGTGTGCTTCATATGCTAAAATGGATAGCTTTCTTCTTAACATCGGTCCATCTAGATGTTATTATGACCCTAGTGCTTATACCAAGAAAGTAGGAAACCATCTCATAATACTTGTTTTTTTTATGTTGATAAACTTATTCTCACTAGAAGTGATATAGACTTTTAACCCATGTGAAATCTATCCTTGAAAAGAAATTTGAAATGAAAGACTTAGGATCTTTGCATTATTTTCTTGGCCTCTAAGTCTTGCAAACCAAAGAAGGATTTTTTCTTTCTTAGTCTAGAATTATACTTGTGACCTTCTTTACCGCTTTCACATGGAAGATCGTAAACCAACCTCGTCTCCCTTCTAGTTTTGATTCAAACTCAGTGCATCTGTACTACACCCGAAGTAGATGCCACCTTCTACCATTAGTTAGTTGGTATCCTTTTGTACTTGACTTGTACCCATCTTGATATTTCCTTTGTTGTTGGTCTTGTTTCCTAATATATGTAAACACCCCATTAAAGTCATTGGAAAGCAACAAAAAGGATACTTTGTATATTTGAGGATACCTCCATTATCCTATTGTGTCACCTTTGTTTATCCTTTAATCCTTTCCCAAGTTGTTGTTAAGGGGAGGATGCTAGGATATTCAAACACTTAGGATTTAGTTAAGATCAACTTATTTAAGATAAAATTAGTCTAATGTGTCTTTAAGTAAAGTGTGTTTCTCTAGTATGCATTTGTACTTATATAATATGACGGTCATAATATTTTCTAGACATCAAGTTATTCAACAATTCATCTTCTCCTCGATCTTAACAATTATATATGATCCATGGATTAACACTCGATTGATCTATCATCTCTCTGTAAAGATATTGGAGGGTCATTTGCCGATGGTTGATTGTAAGAAACTCATATGCAATTTTGTTTTCCTTTTGCTGCTAATATACTGCCTGGGCCATGGATTGTTTCCCTCTACAAGGGTTTTAACCATGTAATACATTGGTGTGTCAATATTTGATCTACTTGTGTGACTGTTTGCTTAAGGTGTTTGACCTATGTGGAAATAACCAGTTTTAGTATAACAATGGAGAGTAGTGAATTGCATTAAATTTATGAATAATTTATCACATTTCACACAATGAACAAAGATTGGGGTTTAGATTTGAACTATGCACTCATACAAGATGAAATCCACAAACACTAGATACACAACAATTTAAGCATGGTGGATAGCACAAATTTCCCTTGGAAACCCAAATGGGAAAACCAACTATGAATGATGATGCTCAATTAGATAATTGTAGTGTTACAATGTGTTACCACCTAAGTTGTACTTAGCGGTTTTTTATCAAGTGAGCCTGGTGAACTGGACAAATATTTTTTGTTCGAACTTCAAAAGACCTTCGGAAGTGCTTCTGGGAAGTGCTTGTTGTACTATATCACATGTTGATACCCCCTTGGGGGAGTTGTAATAAATGTTCTAGCATGATAGTGTCTGTAAAAGACTCGGTCACATAGACTTTATTTGTCAATCCGATCAGCCCAGGGTGTTTTTTCCCTTGGCTATTATTGGTTGTTGAATAAACGACTTATAATTTCTAAGTTTTTCACTCAATACCTCCAAAGTTGGGGTGGTCAGCTTGGCATTTAGGACCATTGAGGTTATTAGAGTCTATGTGTCAATGTATAAACATGCTAGGCATTATGGTTGAGTCATATGAACATGTCTAAGTCCCCCTAGGTTTTTAAATTTTTAAAAAAAATTTCAGTGTTTTTTATTAAAATTTATTTTTTTCAAAACTTAGGCTATTTTTTAATAGTTTAATTGGAAAAATTGGTTTTGTAATAAAAGTGGGCTCGTAAGTCATATTCAGACATGTAGGTGCTCATTTTCAATCTAAGAGCACCCAACAAACCTATAGACCCACTATTTCCTAGTTTTGAGTGATTTTCCATCACTCAGGTTAGAAAGCCCCAAAAAATCAATTATTGATTATTTTAATTAATAAATTGATCAATAATGGAGCAAATCCAAAATCCTAGATCAGTGGATTCTCAACCGATTTGATTGAAATTAGTCTCATAGGCACTAGATTGATTGGATTTGACAAATCCTTGACTGAAGGAGGTGATCTGGGTGGATCCAGAGTTGAAATTCAACTTCCTTTATGGGGAATTTCTCCCTTGGGCTCATCTGGATGATTTTTGGTGGATGCTTCAGTCAACAGGTTGAGGTGTTAGTCAGATCAGCTCTTCGATTGACATTCAGACTCAGTAGAAGCTCAGTTCAGCTTTAGATCAGGCATTGATGGACTCTCCTTCAGCTGCAGTGGTCTATCTCCTTGGGATTTGTGCCCCCTCTAGGATGGGGTTTCAATTTTGTATAAATAAAGCATGGCTGCCTCCTTTCCGAGTCAATGAGAATTGGGATTGAGATGTTGTTTCTATTGTACTATTGTTATTGTTCATTTTTATGTAATAAAGAAGCTTTGGAGGCAAGATCTATGGTGTAATTCTCTTCATGTGTGGATGGTGATTATCAAATGCTTATGAGGTATAATCTGTGTTATTTATCTTTGCTATTGTTGGTTAATTGTTGGCCTTGAAGGAGAGAGCTCCCTCTTGTTAGGGTAAGAGTTTATTCTAGTTTGATTTATGCTCTTACTATTTGCTTGTTTTAGATCTATTGGAGTTGCATGTATTTTAAGTTTAATTGCATGCTTTTCGATTATCTTTTTCGGCAGCACCTATGTTTTAACCATCTGTTTGTGCAAGGATTTCTAAGTTGGAGGTAATCTCGCTTGTAGAAGAGGTTGAGCTGGTTTGCATCTTTCTCATCTTCAAGATCTTCTGGAGGACATAGTCCCTCGGTGTTCCACCAAAGCAGACTCCAAAGCCCAACATTCCCAAGCTTCGAGCACTCTTTCTCTCTCTTTCTCCTTTAAAAAAATCAATTTTCTTACCTTGTTACTGTGTTCGAAAGCTTTATTATCATTTGGATCTGTTATATTAAAGTAAAACTTACATAGATATGGTATTTCAAAGCTCACACTCTAGATATCATTTCTGAAAAGTATCATTAAGCATTCTAGATCTAGCTTAGGGAAATCGTCCGTTTTGCATGGCAAGTTAAAGAGAATCCGTAGGTTGCATGCTATAGATTTCCTTTTCTATTTTAAAAACGATTAAATCTAGAAATCAATGCATATTTCATTGGCTACACAAAGAAAAATCCAAGATCCCAAGGAAATCTTACTTTCCTTGGTTCCTTTTTCACCTGATTAGCTAGTTTTAACTTAGTCTTTTTTGAGTTAAGGTAGGCTGACTCAAATGTACTCTTAAAATGCTTTTGGGCATATTTTATTCTAACATGCTTGCTGGTTTTTAGCAGGTGTAATAGAAAAGAAGATAAGCTGTTGTTCGAAAGTGGCCTTGGGAGCGTTCAAATCCCCCCAGGGGTCTCCCCTTTGACTGAAATTTTAAAATTTTGGAAAGTTGTAAGATCTTGGTTTCATCCCGTATAAGGACCAAGAGGTTTCTGATATTTCAGTTTGCTGATATTGTAACCAATAATAATAAAGGAAATATTTTTTGAGTAGGCTCTTTCAAGCCCACTCCCCATCCCCCCAGGGGGGATCCGTGTTCGTTTCAGTTTTTTGCATTTTCCTCTTTTTTCTGTTCTAATTTAGTATTGACATGCAAGATTGTATACTTTGATAATATTTTGCATTATTCCATATTTTCAATTCAAAAGTAATCATACTACTTACCCCACGACTTCCCGATTGACTCACAAGGGGAAAGAGATGCGTGGTAGGACTAATTAGAAAATTGGTTTTGTGTATCTCTAATTCCTTTTTCTTATTTATTGTTTGATAATCGTAATACAATCAACCCCTCCTTGATTCCCTGATTGAGGTCCACTTGGACCAAAAGAGGTTATTGGAGGGTTTTCTTTTTAATAAGAACACTTCTTCTAAAATTTACTAAAAATAACGAAGACTCCAGTGTGTATGATATGTACTTGGTTGCAGTTCATCTGATTAGTCAAGCTACATCAAAATCACTTGAGTGAATAGATTAATTAGTCCTCACCTCCCAAATTGACAAACCATCAGGCGAAAATCCAATGCCTTGAATGAACTGTAAGCGGTGGAAAAATACCCAAAGGAGTGGGAATAACTGGAAAGTGACCTCGAAGTGTTGATCTCTGTCACACCCCGACAGGTGCGTTATGAACAATAGTCTCCGAGACTCCGTTCCAGCCCACAAACACCTTGCGGGTAGGCATGAAAGTTCACTTTTGGACATACTCGAAGTACCCCTCAGGTATATATGGAGTCCCATTTTTGCCTAATTTAATTCATTCACATTCCATATTAATTTAAAATCTACCAAGAGACATTTGTAAAACATTCATTCAAGCGCATGCAAGCACATTATTTTCTCTGTTGACTCCATTTAAGGCACTGGTGATTTATTTGATCATTTCTTTCAATTATATATATATATATATATTGAGTGGCATTATTGTGCTTATATGCTTTAAATCTTGCATCTTGTTATCTTTTGTTTTCACTGGTTAACTTCAAAACTTCAAAACAATTTAATCTTTATAACACCATCACACTAAGTAATTAGCCTTAGTAATTTAATAGGGTCTACCCCCCTTTGGCTTCGTTAGGAGTTAGCTTGAACGGAGGAGTCAAGAACAAGGTGACAGCCTTGAATCGAGACTTGCCCCCAAGGACACACCGAGTGGCCTGAAGATTTCTTCCACGTAACCCAGGTGTGTGAAAGGCGACAACACAATGTAGGCTCTTTTTAAGCCGTTCAACAATTTACATAGCCAACCTCCTTTTTTGTAGATTCCTTTCCTCACAGACAAAAGACCCTTTCCGAGTTTCTTTACAAGAAGATATAGGTAGTGTTGGAGTAAAGGGAAGGCCAATTATCCTTGTCTTTTCATTTTCATTCCACAACATCCTTCTTTTATTATTATTTTTTAATTTTCTTTCATTAATTTCTAGATGTTTGCATTGTCATTTTTTCAAACCTCAATCTTTATAACTACATGTGTGTACTAAGTCTCACTAATCATTCATCTTTGTTATGAATCCATTTCGAAGCTCTCTCTCTCTCTCTCTCTCTCTCTCACACACACACACACACACACACACACACACACACACACACACTTTTTTTAATTTATAAATTTAACTCATTCTAAGTTCAAAAAATCCATTGCACCATTTTTTACATATTCATAAGTACTACACAAAGAAAAAGGTTAAAAGGTTAGTGACATCTTAAGTTATAAAAAACCACATTTTTCATATTTTCCATACTCTCATCATTATGAAAAAAATTGAAGAATACTCACAGTTATAAAATCTTACACTTTTAAGAAAATTTCATATTTTTTGTGTCATCCTAAACTATAACAAAACTTAACTTTTAACATTTTTATAAGTACATAAAACTCCATTATTCCTTTAAAAAAAACTACATTTTTTTTCCCTTTAATAATAATGGCTATATAAATCAAAGCATTATTATGTGAAAAAATTATTTCTCATATATATAGTTTTGACTTTGTTTTTAAGAAAAAATATTAATATTTTATAATTCATTGTGCATGAATTTAAATGTAATAACTATAATATTTATAAAACATGGAAAATATTTTAAAAACATTATAGAAAAAAAATCACAAAATTGAATACTTGAACTATTAAGAACATAAAAATTAGTTGAATATTAGTTGAAGCATCCCAATGCTCGAAAGTGAACAATTTCAACATTAATATGCAATACATTGAAATAAACAAGATACAAAAACAAAGGTATAGGGACATTTGCGCTCTTGGTAGATTGCACTTGCATATTTTGAAAGATGGAGGAAGACATATCCATGTACTTGTTGATCAAATGACCAAACAATAATGTATTGTATTGATAATAATATTGGATTGACTACAAGTGAAGAAGGACACCTATTTTAATACAACTCTCATAACAACACCTATCCACTAACATAGTGTCGAGTCATTGGTGCATTTAACTAACACCTACCCACTAACTTAATGATGGATAGTTAATACGCTCAACTAACTTAGTGACAGGGCATTAATGTGCTTACAAACAAAAAGGATCATGTACAAATCATGTAGTGCATAGCTACACAACATACTTTCCTCTTAAATATGCTTTATTCCAAAGCTCTTTATAATCCTATTATTAATCACTTAACCAATGCTATAATAAAAATATGCATGCTTACACAAAATTGGTCTGTATTAACATATTGAGTTATGACAAGCCTATGTATCCTAGTGACTAACAAATACAATAAGAACATGCATTATATCCATAAGTGTTCTAGTTATTAGTTGTGGTAGGGATACACTAGGATCTTCTCTCCTAAAATTCTTGGAGCTCAAAGCATAAGGAATAGGTAAGTCACATTGCAATAGTAGACTAAGGCATCACCATGTATTTGCATCAATAAGATAGAGTCATGCACAACACACCATGGATTTGGTTCCATTTCATTCACTCCCTTTTTAGGTCTCATGTCCTCATAGCCAAAATAGAGATTGACATTGTTAATGATTAAGAACTTCTCAATGGGATCATGGGACCTACTAACATCTTATCATTCTGTTCATTTTCAAGGTGCTCTTCTACTAAAGATGAACGCATAGAAACTATTGTTTCTTGACACTTTCAACAAGAAGAGGCTCATCTTGGGAAATTTGTTCCTCAACACTTCAATGATTGTATCCTCTTGTAAGTTCCCTTCCTAAGGAGATTAGTATTTTTGCACATTAGGGAGAGGAATAGATCCTTCGAAAAGGAGTTGGGAGATCATTCTCGCCTCTTCAAAATCCTTTTGACATGGAGATTCATCATAAACAATACACTCAATAACAAGAGTATAAAAATAATCATCTTCACTCCACTAGAAGATATCTCCAAACCATTCTTCATAAGCATACTTTGGATCTAACCATGCAACAACTAGTTCTTCTATATATTCTCTTTTTATATAAATGGAAATAATAAATATATCACACATTTTAAATCACTTCCATTTTCTCTTTTGAATATGCTATGCTAGGTTTCATACAAAAAACAAAAGATAAACCCAATAATGATATTTGATTTCAACAACCTTTCGGAGGCTAAATATTTTATGATAAATTGAAAATCTTGTAACTAACTGAACATGCCTAAGAAATAAAACATATATTATAGCATATTAAAGCCACATAAATGATTTTTCAAATGCATTTGATATGGATTTAATCTAGATGGTTTGTAAAAAATTATATTCTCTGAAATATCCATAATAGACTCACGGTCATAGTAACTTTATGAGTAGATTCTACAATTAGATTTTAGAATCTCCTATGGAAAATTTAGTAAACATACTCACTAAACCCTCTAATTTTATTTCAAACCTACTAACCTCTAACTCATTTTAAAACTGATATGGTCTAAAGGGATAATAGTGTAGGGATTTGTTCTACAAGACAAGGATGATCTCCTTCATTTATGAATCCAAATCTAGTCCCTTCACCATCTTTAGAGTTGCTAACACTAGGAGGCAGCCATAATGCCTCAAACAATTTGTTTCCTTGCTGATCTAGGGAATTCAAATTGACTACAAGGGAAATCAGTAAATTGGAATAACATGCATAAAGCTAGGAAGTTAGGGGACAACCTCAATTAATCAAGGGATTGAGGGATTGATTGGAAAGGTTAAGTATGAATTTATTTGCAAGTATAAATAGAGGCATAGTTGATAGTGTAGAAAGCTAGTATTTTCATTCATTCCTCTTGCTACTGTTTTGGACTAATTGAAATTGTACTGGAAGGCATATTTCTGCTCTGATGTTTTATGACAATTTCTGAATAAAGAGTATAGAGTTTTGTTAAATATTCAAGTGTTGAGTGCCTCCAAGGGTTTCGAGAACTTCCTTGAGTTGGGTCCACTCAAGGAGAGTATTAGGAAATCCTGTGATCATTTCCTTTCTTATCTTTTGGTTATGTTTTGCAAGTAGACATACTTCTATAGATAGAGCATTAGGTTAATTTCCGGCAGCTATGTTGTTTTCACGCATTTCTTAACAGCACTTTCAGTTCTTTACTTCATGCATTTATTTTATTGTTTTTTATTTACAATGTTCAACACTTTGCATCTAGCAGATGGTTTCATATGTTGTAAGGATTGAATGATTTGGAAACAACACAGGGCTGATAGATTCATTAATTGATTGGACCCATTTAAATTACTCTTCAGCCGAGAGGTAGTGACCCTAGACCTTCATCTTCCTTTTCATTAATTGATTGGACTCATTTAAATTACTCTTCATCGAAGAGGCAGTGACGCTAGACCTTCATCTTCCTTCTACTTATACTTAGAATAGATAGGAGTGAAAGTCATGAGCTAGACCTTCATCTTCCTTCTACTTATAGTTGGAATAGATAGGAGTGAAAGTCATGAGCTCAAGTGTATGAAAATTCAATGAGAACGAACTGTTGGAGTTGAACATTTACATTGTTTCAGTTTTCAATAGGATTCGTATGGATTTGACCTTTGTAATTGCATACATAGTGCACACTAGCGCATAAGTTTGCATGATCCCTAGGTTGATGGTTAAAGTGAGTTGAGGGATTCTGAATATATATATTGCTGCAATTATCACTTTTTGGTGCCATTGCAGGATGTTGTTAGGGAATAATATGAAATGTCTGGGAAAAAAATAATACATAGTTAGTTTGCATGCATCAACCTAGAGATAAGTATGGTGCATTCTTACTGAAAACACATGTGTCTAGTATATCTGAAGCCAGGCCAAGCAGTAATACATCACCGGCGGTAACACCAGCAACACCATCACCAGATAGGACCAGCCCTCTCTCACTTAATACTGATATATACTCCCCATCATTAAATCTCTGTTTAACACAAAAGAGTTTGTTCCGCCCAGCTCTATAGGAACGATGTTCCGCTGACTAACTCCACTGATTCATAACTCCTGGACTAACGTCCTCACCAAGTAATAACGGGCTCACTAACAGCCTATAGATATGACGTATCCTTGCAATGGTCTGTTCATTACTAGTATCACAACAGCTCTTTACGTAATAAATTTCTTGGTTTGCGCCATGATATATTGAATCTTGGGCTCCGCTAAGAGACTGGGCTAAGCACTAAGACACTTACTTTGCTGGGCTCTTCTTTTTATAATTGTTGAACTTGTCCAAAACCAGACAGGATGTTGTTAGGGAATACTATGAAAGTATATCTGGACGTGTCTAGTATATCTGAAGCATTTTCAAGTGGACAAGAACACGAAGGAGATTTTGACGAGTTTTTGAAGCAATATGCTAAAGAAAACCTAGTAGACATCCAACAAATCGTTGAGGAATTTGCTGAGAAGCCTCAAGGAGCAGTAATTTTCATAAATCCTTTCTTTGACATTGCGAATCCTTTTTATTATATAGGATCTGATCATAGAGAAAAACATCCATCTCTAAACATCATAGCAGAAGGGAAAAAATTTAAAACAACCTGAAATCTTTCAATTTCCAATTCGGGAAATTGATGAGGAAATAATGATGAAGGACATTAATCCTTCTCCTCTTCCTCATTTCCATGACCTTACTACTGAAGACCCTGCTTATTTTATTTTTGAGTTTGAGGTTCTATGTAGCAGATGCTCAAAAACGCAGCTATAGCTATACAAAGATAGTAGATTCAATCAATGTCAGGTCCATGAGACATCTGTTGGAGAACTACTTAAAGGATAAATTTAGAATACATTGGGATCCAATCCAAGTTGGGAGGTATTGTTTTGAATTTGAAATTAATTTGTCACATAATATCATGTAGCAGGACAGTAGAACAATGCAGAAAAAGCCAAGACTTTATTTTTCAGAATGAAACTGCAAAACACAATGGCCACTACACTTTCACTCTGAAATGATTGTCATAATCGTTACAGCTGATCGATGGGAATGAAAGGCTAACTTATGTTAAAACATACAGTGAATTAATGATAAGAAAACGTTCTCACATTGTAAAACCTAACTTCAGATCATTCCCCTAGGGGCTATACAAAGCTAGGTTGGTAACATGATTCAAGAGATAGGAAAGATGATTCATAAACCTAATTTATCATATGCAATTTCCATTTTGAATCTTGAAGACTGACTACACATTAAATTATGCACCAGCTAGCATTTCTTATTTTGAATGAATGACTTTATTTGATCTTCTGCTATTTTTACAAAAATCATATACCAGGAAAAGTTCGAAATACACAACCACATGAATCTCTTACACAAAACTGCAGCCAAGCCATGAATATCTATTGTCATTACTAAAAGGCTTTCATTGTAAAATCTACAGTCAATTCGATCCCCTAGTGCAACACCATAAAACAGAAGGTAGGCTGCTTCATTCAGGATATGGGACAGATAATTGTTAATAAACCAAATTTATTATGCATTATGGAATTTTCATTGTGAAACTTAGAAAAGGCACTCAAAAAATTTATTCACCAGGTAGTAGCAGGACCTTCTCAGGCATCTACCTTATCTCTACGCGTCCAATAATAATTGAAATTCGAAAATATCTGGAGAGGGTATCTGAAAACAGCAAGTACTCCATTTTGTGCGATTATACACAAATAGACACCCTCTCTGAAAAAAATAGTTTGAAAAACATTACCAATTAGCATATATCCATCTGAACCAGTCTATGAAGTGTCAAGGAATCAAATTTTTGAAGGGGTGAATTTCAATGTAAATTTTTCAAGGTGTAAATCTATTTGAATAGTCAGATTGTGTAAACTTTTTGAAGTTTGCACTTCTCAAAATTTTCATCTCTTCAGGATTAGACTTGTATGCATATCTGAGATCAAGATGCCTACACATAAATCTCTCCCAGCCTAGGACAGGCAGTTATAATCATAATCACATCATCAGGCATATATGTATGCTCAAGATCCTCTAAAATACTAGAGAAATTGTTCCATCATAAATTCTAAAAACAGGGCAAAGCGCTTGCCTTTTATCTGCGGCAACATAAGCAAAGCTACAGCAGGATGATCCACCTGCAGAATAGAATGATGGTTTTATTAAATTTAAAACCAATTCATGTCTGTAATTGGGGAATCTGCCAAATCAAATAAATTAAAACCTCGTATGCAAAACTATTTTATGCATTGACAGCTAAAATTACTTCAATCAGAATTGCCTTTTATCTGCTAAAACATAATAAAAGCTACACCAGGATGATCCATCTGCATAATACAATGATGGTTTCATTAAATTTAAGACCAACGTATGTCTGCAATTGGGAAATCTGCAACTTATTTCAAAAGCAACTTTCTCAACTAAGTAAATTGGAACTTCCCACTTCAAAAAAATTAAAAATCTATTAATCCTTTTGGCATTGAATAAATTTAGGAGGAGGAGATGAAGTGAACCGCGAAATGTTTTCTTCAAGAAGGTAACTAGGACTGAAGCATCACAGGATGACGAGAAAATATACTATTTCTGACATAATTTTATTCCACAAAATAACAAGCAAAGGAAGGCAAGGCAGTTTTCAATTGAGAATGCTGTGTAATGCGAAGGCGGTGTCGTCTCCTCTTCTGAAAAGAACATGAACATGAACATGCGTCATCTCCTTCGTCTTCTCCTTCTTGATTTATCTCTTCCTTTTAAACTCATTCTCATGTCTTGCAGCAGATTGAACCCGTCGATTTCCTCCTTCAGAATCAATCTTTCCCCGCTGTGGAAAGAACGTGTCGAGCATTGAAAGATTAATCCCAATCCCCCTCTCTCTGCATGCCCGCCTCCTATCTTAGCCAGCCAGCAAGCAATCGTCAGCCATAATTGTCTAGTAAGGTCGGTCGAGCCATCAAAAGCATCACCACTGTCAATAATCCCCACAAAATTCTTCAATTGTTCAAAACTAGGGCTGCTGCAGCTACCCACAAGTAGATTTACAGGTATAAATCACATAATTTATCTTTTTCAAATTGAACATAGCATCATTATTCTATATGTTTGTATATGAAAAAGCCATTTTGATTTGATTAGATCGGAGCGCATGATAAGAGCTGGGCACATCAAGTACAGCAAGAAGGAGGGGACCAAGGAGCCCAGTAACACAATGCAACATCAACAGCAGCAGCAGCAACAACAGTTGCAGCGACATGTAATTAGAGCTGATCATCAGAACAAAGATGGTCCAGATGGAGGATCAACAGGGTTCCCTCCTCCTTTCGGTTCCCCAACCGGTGCATTGGTGGCTGCTCATGCTCATGCCAAGCACACTGCTGCAGAATATCATGATGCAAAATCTGGGTCTCTTTCGCCCAGTGCTGCTGCAGCTTCTCCTATTAACAGATCATGTTTGAATCCCAAGGCTGAGGCTCTAGCTGAGGCACATAGAGGAAGAGTTGAAGCGGAGGCTCAAGCTTATTTGGAGTCTGAGATCCGAAAGCTAGAAGCCAAGGCTCAAAAACTCCAGGTTAGGACAAGCATTTTGATGTTTCATTTGTCCTGCATTACATTGCAGTATTTCTTTGGACTTACTTATTTGAATTTACTCTGCTATATGCAATTGCATATTTATTTGGACTTTTACTCTGCTGTATGCATGGGTTTGCCTAGCTATTTGTCAGGGGAAGTATATAAGTTTTCATATATAATGATCCTTACCACAGAAGTACTGGTTGTTTACTAACCTATGGTTGTTTACTAACCTATGGTTGATTGGCTTCCCTACTAAGACAGTGGGATTGTCCATTGTCAGGGGCAGCATATGTAAGTTTCCATATATGATATCCCTCTGATAGTAGGGTTGATTCGCTTCTCTACTAAGACAGTGGGCTTGTCAATTGTCAGGGGCAGCATATAAGTTTCCATATATGATATCCCTATGTTAGTAGGGTTGACTGGCTTCCCTAATAAGACAGTGGGCTTGTCAATTGTCAGGGGCTCCATATTTTCCCTATGATAGTAGGGTTGATTGGTTTCCCTACTAAGACAGTGGGCTTCTCAATTGTCAGGGGCAGCATATAAGTTTCCATATATGATATCCCTATGTTAGTAGGGTTGACTGGCTTCCCTAATAAGACAAAAAATAAGACAGTGGGCTTGTCAATTGTCAGGAGCACCATATAGTTTCCATATTTTCCCTATGATAGTAGGGTTGATTGGTTTCCCTACTAAGACAGTGGGTTTGTCAATTGTCACGGTAGCAAGTTTCCATATATGATATCCCTATGTTAGTAGGGTTGATTGGCTTCCCTGACGGTGGGCTTGTCAATTGTCATGGGCAGCATATAAGTTTCCATATATGATATCCCTATGATAGTAGGGTTGATTGGCTTCCCTACTAAGACAGTGGGCTTGTCAATTGTCTGGGGCAGCATAAAATTTCCCATATATGATATCCCTATGTTAGTAGGGTTGATTGGCTTCCCTACTAAGACAGTGGGCTTGTCAATTGTCTGGGGCAGCATAAAAGTTCCCATATATGATATCCCTATGTTAGTAGGGTTGATTGGCTTCCCTACTAAGACAGTGGGCTTGTCAATTGTCTGGGGCAGCATAAAAGTTCCCATATATGATATCCCTAAGTTAGTAGGGTTGATTGGCTTCCCTACTAAGACAGTGGGCTTGTCAATTGTCTGGGGCAGCATAAAAGTTTCCATGTATGATATCCCTATTTTAGTAGGGTTGATTGGCTTCCCTACTAAGACAGGGGCTTGTCAATTGTCAGGGGCAGCATATAAGTTCCAATATATGATATCCCTATGTTTGTAGGCATCCACAGAAGTAGTGGCTTCCTACTAACTTATAATTGATTGTTTCCTTTACTAATTAATTGGTTATTGATTGATTAAGCTTATTGCCTATGTGCTTTTACATTTATGTAAATACTCTGTGCATATAAGTAGGTGCTTATAAGTTGTATTATTTTTCGGAGATGTAAATACTCTGCATATAAGCAAGCTTGCTTGTAGGTCATTGTATGGTTGATCATATCAGACCTTTTGTTGCAGTCAAAAGCAGAGAGAAAGAAAATGCATGAAGAGGCTAAAGCCCTAGAAACTCGAAAAAGAGAGGAGGTCAAGGCTGAGAAACTTATACAAGATGCTGAGGTATTTTTTCATTTACCTGTGGTTTATTAAGTAGTCTGTTTTATTGTGTTTTAAGCATTTCTCATATTTTAGTAACAAGAGTTAAAATTGGATAATTATTCTTCAATTATGGTATTTTTCAGACAATTTTCCAAAATGATTAGGTATTGTTCATTTTATTATTAATGAAATGATTGAAATTAACTTTGATTTATAGGATTTGGAAGAAATCAATTGATTTGTTTTAGAATTTTATTTTAAAAAAAATTTGATAAGTTATAATTTGATATTTTTTTTTAATAAAAAGATCAGTAAGTTATAATTTCAAAATGCCTTTATTGTTATAATATTTTGAAATTAAAATTTAATATAAATAAAACATTTCAATAACAAATTCTTTGATTACAAGAAGATTGAATCCCTCACTATGTAACTTGCGCACTTCTTGATTTAATCCTAACAATAAATAAAACATTTCAATAACAAATTCTTTGATTACAAGAAGATTGAATCCCTCACTATGTAACTCGCGAACTTCTTGATTTAATCCCTCACTATGTAACTTGCGAACTTCTTTTTTAAATCTCAACAAGATATTAAATATTTTTCATTTTATATTTTCTAGATAATATATTTTCAATGTTGAATAATCAATTATTTAATCATCATATTTAGAATAGTTTTTATGATTTTAAAATCTTTGGATCTCTTTAGGTAAATTAATTTCCTAAAGCCGTCCAGTGATGAATTATTTAATCTCTTCAACCTACAATACTAATTAATTTCCTGAAGCTTTCCACTGGTGTATTATTTAATCTCTTCCCCTACAATACTGTAGCTCCAGGGCTAAAGACAATTAATTTCCTGAATCTTTCCATTGGTGTATTATTTAATCTCTTCAACCTACAATACTGTAGCTCCAGGGGTAAAAACCAAATGGTGATTGAGGTTCAAACTTTGACTAGCCTTGTCATATACTGAGGTTGTCGTTGGTTTTCTTCGGACGATTTTTTTCTTGTTTTGGCTGGGTTTTACTAGTTTTTTGGCTATGGATCTCAGAAGCATTGTTAGATTTTACATAATATTGTTACTGAGGATTTTGTGTTCCGAGATTTCATTTCTGCATTTAAAATCGTCCAAAAACCATAAAAATTACAGGTTTTGTAGATTAAATTCATCAGACAACTCTCTGCAGTTGTATAAGTGCACCGATGCAGTTGTATAGGTACACCGAGCCCGTTCCAGTTGCCGAAATCTCAGAGATTTGAAATTTGAAGTCATGTAAATTTGAAATTTAAAGTCATGTACTCGTTTTCTTTTTCTAAGTTAATAGCTTTTGGGATTTTCCTTGCAGGTAAAGGCTGACAGGATTTTATGCAAAGCTCGAGAAGACGCTAACAGAATAAAAGCCCATGCCAGCGAACAAACAGAAAAGGCCATTGCAGACGCTTATACTAGAGCTGAAAGGGTATGTATCCATAACACATTGTGATTATAACAAATGCCATCTCTTTTGAACAATGCAATATATATTCAACCACTTCAAAACATTTAGCTGTTGCCATAACAAATCAATCAGATTCAGCTAGCAGCCTATGCTATATATATTTTAATTTGATTATATACCTGATATCTTACAGTTTAAATGAATATATTTTGCAGTGGAAGGCAGAAATAGAAGAAACAAAGAAGAAGGACCTAGCAGAGATTACAGATCGCGTCCATCTGATGGTAGCCATTGGAGAGCTTCCATCTGCCCAGGAGAACAAAGGGGTGGTAAGGAGAATGAAGCAAAGCTGGGCATGCCATCCTTGAAGAAACTGTAATGTCCTGTTCTGACAGGAATGCATGGCTTGAATACAACGCTGTGAAGAATTAAACGGCCCGACAGTTTATAACCTCGAGCAGCAGCATAATTTATCCAAGATCAACAAAGAAGCTTTGCTAAATATATCAATACACAATCTATTGTCTAATATATTATATATGCTATCTAATTATAGCATTCTATAGGGTAGCCCTATCTTTTTGGGGAGTCTGCATTGTGAGAGTTTCACTCGCAAAGATTCAATTATATATATTGTATATATATCTTCAGTGCATTATTGATATATATTGTATATATATTTTAATTGCATCATTGATATATGTTAATGTCTTTTAATGCAAGAATAAGAAATGCATGTTTATGTTTATATATATTTTAATGTAAGAATAAGGAGTTTAAGATAATAATAAAACATGTGTTTGTCTATATGTGTTGTTTTATGTGATGTGATGTTTTGAAAAATGTAATATTTAATTTGAAATTTTAAGTATTTAAAAATTTTTATATAATTTTTTTTAAGATGAATAATTATATTTCATATATATTATATATTTTATTATAAAAATATTTAAAAATATGGAGCAAGAAATGTCTCTTATATGGTTAGTTAAAACTCTTACCTAAACCATTAGTTGAACATGTTTTAAGGTAAATCATCATTTAGTTTAACAAAATTGAACCTATACTCTAATGGGACTAGTGACGGGTGTTTTCTTAATTTTTTTTTTTAATAAGAAGATAGTAGTATATGATAAAGCATGGTAGTTTTATTAGTAAATTATAATGACATTGAAATGATTTTTCTTTAATCTAGTTAGTGCAAACATGGATTGAAAATGCCTTGATTTAATTTGTGTCATGGATTGAAAATGCCTTGATTTAATTTGTGTTAGAAAGGATTAGGACTGATTTGCTAATATTGATGTTGGATAAAAAACATTAATTTCTTGGTTTAGCTATCAAAGCTACCCAAGCAACTCTTGTGGTATTGCCTTTGAGACCTTGAGATTTTATAGCTCACATATGTCTCTTCTTGAGTTACATTTTCTTAGAGATCCTAAGAGCTTGAAAACTAGTGAAGGGTTCAACATTAAAATCTAAAAGACATACTATATTGAAAGTCAATTCAAGGTTCCAACCATTTGATTTTTCCTTTTTTTTTTTGGTCTTTGTAACCCTTTTACATATTCTCTTTGTATTAAAAATGGTTGATATTCCATGTGTTTTTTTTAATCTTTAATACAACAAAATATGTAGAAGGTCTTTCATACAAACCTAAGGCTTAGAAACTTTTACATCTAATTGGCATGAAAACCAAAATATTTTAAGCCTACGGCTTAGAAACTAGATCATCTAATTGGCATAAAGGTTAACAAAAAAATGGGTCAGTAAAAGAAGAGTTGACATTAATTTCCTGGTTTAGCTATCAAAGCTACCCAACCAACTCTTGTGATATTGCCTTTGAGACCTTGATCTTTTATAGATCTCACATATGTCTCTTCTTGAGTTACATTTTCTTAGAGATCCTAAGAGCTTGAAAACTAGTGAAGGGTTCAACATTAAAATCTAAAAGACATACTATCTTGAAAGTTAATTCAAGGTTCCAACTATTTGATTTTTCCTCTTTTTTTTGTCTAGTTTAGTCTCTTTGTGCATAGCTTTGGGGAAACCATGATTGATTCCATTGATAGCCACAATCCTTCTCATCTTATAACATCAACTTGGAGTGACATTTGAATAAGGAACATTATTATATTACTATGATTGGGTGCTGAGCACTCCCTTTGTAACCCTTTTCCATATTCTCTTTATATTAAAAATGGTTTCAAATATTCCATGTGTTTTTTTATCATTAATAAAACAAAATATGTAGAAGGTCTTTCATACAAACCTAACGCTTAGAAACTATTTCATTAATCGGCATGAAGACCAAAATATTTTAATCCTACGGCTTAGAAACTAGATCATCTAATTGGCATAAAGGTTAAGAAAAAAAATGGGTCAGTAAAAGAAGAGTTGACAAGCCAAAATATTACAAGTCAGAGGCTTAGAAACTAGATCAACTAATTGGCATAAAGGATAAAAGTAATATTGTGTAGGCCCTAAAGTTCGTATAAACATAAAATTAACAAATTAAAAAATGACCAAGGCTAGTTAGTCATCACAAAGAAATGCATAAGGTGAAATGTCATCCATGTATCGAGAGGCGGGCCAAGGCTAGTCATCCATAACAATAAAATTACACACATTAGGTGGAAACAAGTGTCATTCAGACGTTAGGAGGTTGATCATCCTTGTCATTTGTCTTCAAACTGCAACCTTCCATGGCCATATTCTCCACAATATCTAAGTGCTTAACATGAATATGAGAATGCTATAAGGCTTAACCATTTGAAATGAAATGCCTCATATTTAAGAGTAAGAATTGGGTACATGACATTGTAGCTAATCAATAATCTTTTCTTGGTTCTTTTGGATTTGGATAATCTATACTTATGCTCTTGTTAGAGCTTGATGAACTTATTGTTTCATGTAGGCTATCACTATGAAGATATTCTTGTGAGGCTTAGAGTGTTAGGGTCCTACCTTAACCTCCCTACTTTATCAATGTACAAGGCCATAAGGCCAGCTAGATATTTAGTGGGTACTAACTTAATGTAAAATGGCCTTCTTTATTGAATGCAGATCCTTGGGTGTTTGATCCTCATTAATAACAAGACCCAAAATAGTTAGGGTTTTGGATATTGGAGCACTATATATAGAGTAGTAAGCTATGTAATGTTTTGCAAAGAATATTTATTGTATATTTGAGTTCTACAATTATTGTAGAGCAAACATCTTTTGATGGAGCGTCCAATTTTCACAAAAACCTAGTGCCAGTAGATGGAGAATGGCCACGCCATTTCCAAGCAAGTGTTTATAAAAGGAATTCTGATAAATATTGTTGTAGTTGTACTTATTTCTATTTTTTGGATTCAACCCCTACTTTGAAAAGTAAGTTATTCTCCAATGATTGTAGAGCTCCTTTTGGGGTTAATGAACTCCTAAAATTTTAAATTTTTCTAGAGAAGTGTTATAATGTTTTTAAATAACACAGAGATCTATCATTAAATGGGTAAACTTGTAGTTGGGGAAGCATAGATGCAAAAATATAAGTGGTACTAAGTCACATAGTTGGACACCCTTGTAATTTTTGTTGGTACCCCTTCGAGTAGTACTGCATCAAACAACACTTGTATATGGATTCTCACTTCCAAGTACCACCGAGTATATAGGAAGTCCCCTAGGTATACATAGAACCATCTTAGATAAACAAATAATCCATCTTGTTGTTATAGTACACTTAGAACAACACTTAGGGATATCACTCTCTAGTACCTCGATAATTGAGTAGTATGATTGAGCGTATGATTGAGCTTCCTTAGTTAATTCCCTAAGATATTGGGATACAAACTACTATTGGACCTTGTACATATATCAAAGATATTAGAACCTGACACTCCCTTGTCCTCAAGACCTGATAACTTTTTTCAGTGAACCCATCCATGGTGGATATCTATAAATCACTTCATACCCACACCTCAGATAATATGACCACCCACTCTACTACTGGAAGGTTGGAATGTCTAAAATCTCAATACAAAAATATTAATGGCTAGCTTCAAAGCATTCAACAAACCATAATCAATTGGGATCAAACATTGGATCAGAAAAATCAACATACCATAGCCAACTTAGATTAGAAATTAATATAAAAAACTCAATAGACCATAGCCAACTTAGATCACAAATTGAATGAGAAGCTAACATTTTGTGGCATATAATAAAATAACCCATGGAATTCACAACGTAGTGAGCCAAACTAGGAAGAAACATATCACTCTAGACTATCTAGCCACTAGCAACCCCCTTTGGGGCCTCACAACCATAAAATACCCTTCATGGATAAAACACATGGCACCATTTTCCTAAAGTGGATCACAAGTTTGATGGTTCTTGATAGGTCCACGATATAGGAATTAATTGCAGTCATAAATTCCCTTTTCTTCTGTTATGGAGCAACAATTGAGCATAAGATAACCCTTTCCTGTAGGCTAGGTTATGATTGTAGTCGATTTCTAAGTAATGATGCAATGCGGTAATCTTTCCTTGCTTAATGTGATTTTAATGAGCTAACAAGTGGTTTAGCATACTATGTGATTAATGCAGGTTAGTGGCGATTGGAAAGATAGATCTTCTCGTGAGGTAAACATAAGAAAGCTTGGTTTTAGCTATTCATGTGAAAGGGTGAAGAAGCTCAAGATCAATTTATGAGACTGCAAGTCTATCCTTAATTTTACATAGTGGTAGATCTTCGAGCAATTAATCTTGAGATTACCATCATGGATAATTTAGGATAATGTTTTTGAAATTTGTAATAAGTAGATACTCACACCTCATGTGAGAGGTTATCTAGAATTACATACACTTTTGTAGCAGACTTATTATGATACATTGCAATAGTTCAATTAGTATTTTGGACAATGATTTCTTAAAGTAGATAATGGAAGAATCATGTTTCATATCACTTGTGAGTTTATAGTTTAATTCAAACCTTGTCACGCGCTTTGAGGTGGGCCCCCTCATTTTGTTGAGAAGGAGTTTTTGTATTGATTTCCATTTTAGTTAAAAAATAAAATATCTGTTTTGATTAAGTATATGGTTGCAGTTCATTTAAATTTATCATTGCTTTGATTTACAACTTAGTTTAGATTTATGGAAATTTCATGTTTTCATTTGTAGATGTGTATAATGATGTCTGTAGTTCAATTATATGGTGTATGTAGTCCTATAGGTGCATCTCGCAAGAATGGTTTAATCTGATTTACATTTCCAAGGATTATAATACTTTAATTAGCTTTGTATTTTCATGCATTCTAGCTTTGTTTCAGATTAGTCCCTTTCGCAATTTCTTAGATTAAAATGTTTAAAATTTCAGAGTAATTTCCATTTCCTTATATTGAATTTTTGAAGTGTTTCTTAGAATAGATTTTCATGTTTTATTAGCTTAATCATTTCTTGTTTTTCTAGTTCAATTTTAGCTGTATGAATCAAATCATTTATTTCATTAAGTAGATGCTTTTGTTAAATAGATTTACATGCTTTCATATATCATAAATTTATATGCTTTTCTAGAATAGCTCATCTCACTTAGAAGTTTTTTCTTAATTCCATAAGATAGACCTTTTAGATTGGATTGTCTCAGGAGTTTCACATACAATGCCTAGCGCCTATTATGTTTGTACGATCCCAGGTGGATAATTAAAGTAGGACTCCTGAACTGTAAGCCTATAAAAATTTCAACATATCAGTAGACCACCCATTATAAATTTTCAAGGTGGGTCACCCAAATGGAACATTACTTCACCCTTCGTGACATTACTAATGGCATGATGAAACTTAGGGCGGGGGTAATGTATATAGATAAAAAATAATGGCAATGGTGGGAGTGACATAAAAAATCCTATGGGGGATACATTGTTAAATTTCATGAACCATAGATCTACAAGCCTCAATGAAATCTATCTGAAAAGAAGGATGCACTCGAATTGGAAAATCAATGTAAACTAAACAATGGATTCATGGTAGAAATTTCACACAAATCAGACAAGAATTGGAAAGAATATCATTACATCAATCTTCATTAACATGTTAGTGATACAATAGTCATACAATAAGGATAATTTGAATACTATGGATAAGATTCGAATTCACCAAATCAAACTGACTGATGTGCTAACTCAGTGTGGAAAAAATCATAGTTGGAGCTCACTAGTTTAACTCAGGATAACTAATTCAGTTCACAATTAGTTAACTGTTATACCAAAATCTCGTCACCCTCATGTTATGAGATAGGTATCCCCTTTTCTACTCCAATCCCTCAAAGTTCTCCCTAGAGAAATGAAGGTTCAAATTATCGCCTTGTAATTTTTCCCTGTGTTGAGCTGGTAACGCTCCTCTCCCATTGAAAAAAAGCATTACCCAAATCAGCACCACTCCTAATACATGAGAAAGAAGTGGTGCCACTGCTCCTGTACTTACTGTAAGAAGCGGCTCCCCCTTAGCACCGCCCGTTTTCTTCATTGGAAGAGCAGTGCTCGATTTTTCAAGGCAAAAATAGAAGCTTCGAGAGGATTCTCGAAGCTGACCTCCGTGGAGCCTCATCCCTATGGTTTAGGACCAGCTCGAGCTTGAGATCCTCCCTTTTAGGATCTTATCTCCACCTCACCCATGAGATCCTCAACCATACTTATCCTCCCATGCCTTTAAATACTAACTCATCCCCCATGGGGAAGAGGATGAATAATTGTGTTGCATACCCAAACTCTGTCAAAATAATTCTTGAGTCTTTGGAGGCAAGGTGAAGTTAGAGGCAATGATCCATTGGAAGGAACTCTCAACACCAAGGCATGAAGGTTGTAGTATCTCCAATCATTTATTAATAAAGAATGTCTTTTCTTTCCCATATTTACTGTTTCATACGTATGTATTGCTTGATTCCTTGGTCACAAGCATAGATCTGGTTGATTATACTGTATGCTATCATGTTTTCTTTATTGTCTTCCATATTTTATAGGTTCTTCCATAGTAATATTCAAGGATAGAGAGGAAAAACTTTGAGAAAAGCATCATGGCATTCCATTCAAGTGATTAACCAGATCTATGGAGAGTCTAGCATTCTGTGTTTGTGTTTTGTTCTAGATCTGAACCATTTAGACTAGGGAACAAACTCTTGTCCGCATGAGGTGTGTATTTTCGGCTAACAAAAGTGTCGACTCCGTTGGGGACTACATTGAATTCTGGATCATTGGTAAGTTGAAACCTTCACCTTCATTTTCAGTTTCTAGATCTACTTTTCCAATTCATAGATCTATAGATCTGCTTTTAATTTGATTGTTTTGCCTATGTCTGCCTTTAGATCTTCATGTTTTTGGTTCACTGGGTCTCTTGGTGATTCATTTATTTGACTGTAACTTACTTTTTAGTTTCTTCTTTATTTTTCAAATTGCCATCTTGGGCACCGCTCCTAGGCTGTTTTATAAGTGCAGTTCTGGAGCTGTCACTGCTTTTCCTCTGTGTTAAAGAAGCGGTGCCACCTCCCTTTCTATGTGCCCAAAAAGCGGTGCTAGACCTGGTAACGCCCTGGTGTGAACCTGCTGTAAGCGGTGCCACCGCTTTGTTTCTGTGTACAAGAAGTGGTGCTCAAGCTGGTAACACCCTGTTCAACACTTGCAAAAGCAATGCCAGGTATTCTTCTTAGCCCTGTTCGGTGTTTGATTCTTAAATGATTGATTTGGTATTTGAGATGCATGCTTTAGATAGTTACAGTTGTTCTTTAAACTTTGCAATTCATTTTTTAATAGAAAACTCAATCAAAAATAAAAAAATTCAAAAAAAAAAAATGAGCCAAATTTTTTTTTCGGGGGCTCACGCCCTCGGACCCCCTAGGGAGCATGTATGAATCCATAGTTATTCTCAAGAATTCTGATTGATGTTGGTTGTTTAAAGCCTCATAGTTGTCCTTGAATAGAACTTGGTTTTGTTAGATCTTTGATCTATCTTCTTTAACGGAACAAGAAAGATTCATTTCAATTTTCTTCTTTTATTACACATGCTTTTTGTATGGTTTTTTCTTTTTTCAAAAATTGTGATAGAATCCATATAAAAGTTATTGTAGAACATTTCTTCTAGTTCATTCTTGCTTTATTTGAAGAAATATGAATGCTTTCATATAAAAGTTGTAATTACTTTTCTTGCTTCTTATTACAGATCTCACTTCTTTTTCAGTTCAAAAGAGAAGATTTTGTTTGTTTCAGTTAGGAATAGATCATATAAGCAAGTTTGTTTTATTTGTGTATGGGATTTATTTTGTGTTTCAAATAATTTGAATCTCTCTCTCCCATCCTTAAGTAGAGCATACCTTTAAAGTGAAAGTGAAAATTTTGCACAATCATATTGCATGGTTTTACTTTTTATGTCCTCACCTCATGCATTCTCCTAACCATTCAAGATAAAATCAAGCATTAGACTTAGGTTAAAATTTTTAGCAATTTGTGTGATAGGTTAGTGACATGTTCGGGCATCATAAAACGTAGGAGTTGTTGTTAATATGTCTGCACTAAAACTTGGGACTCGCGTGGTTCTTCCATGTACCGTTGGTATATTGAACGACCTTTCATGTACCCTTGAGGTATATAGAAAGATGCTTCACGTAATTGATTGTATATAGGAAGGCCCCTTATGGATGGTTGTGCATTATATAGCACTACTACCGATTTGAGCTCCCACATACCTTGCGTATATCAATAGACACTTTTAGGAATCTTGAGACCATCCGAGTTAACCCTTTGGCAGTCTTGGCATCACACTAGTTGTGAAGCCTTGATAATCTCGTGAGGTTTGAGACCTTTGATCCACTCCTCTCCTTGCTTCTTTAGTTTGAGTAGCACTTGTTTTCTGTACAGTTAGGATTTTTTAGAATATAGAGATAGTTTTGTTACATAGTTATGGCTTCGCCTTCTAGGACTAGCAACCAAGAGACTCCTTTACCAAGCATGTCTTTTTTTTTCCCTCCATATGGGGATGTTGGTCCTCCTCTTATGGCTACATTAAGCCTTCCTAGATTGACTATCGGATTACCTGTTTGGTTATTCTCCAGTCCAGTCATCCCATGTACACCAATTACTTCAGATCCTAATCCTTCATCGCAAGAGAATCAACCTCATGTTGATCCCTCTCCTTCTTCACCAGATGTGTCTTCTCTTGTTTCTCCCTCTTCGCCTATTGAAAGTTGTAGTACTAGTAGTCAGGTGGATACGAAGAAGAAGAAGAAAATGAATATTAAGAAGAATAAAAACAAACAAAAAACCAAGTCTCAACCAATTACTCCTCCCAGTGCGAAGAGTGTTGATATGCACACCCAAAGACCGCGTAAGCCCAAATTCCCTTGTAGACTTTGCAAGGGTGATCACGTTCTGAAAGGTTGTCATGGTCTGGCCCTAGTTTTAGAAGAGTGGTCTAAGGTTTCCCAGCAAGAGATGTCATCAGCCTCTAGTCATCATATTGATGATCCCCCTTCAACCAGTGACTATGTGCTTAAGAGTCGGAAGGGTAAATTCATAAATCCTTGCTTTCTATGTAAGGACATGCACTTTACTTACCTTTGTCCTTTCATGGATGAAGCTTCTAAGTGGTTGGAAGATATTATTGTTCCTCATCAATAGCTTCCAACCGGTTATCGTAAGTTGTCACTTGACATCCTATTGGTTGATAAAGTGGTCAATCTAGTTCTAACCTTTGTCGATCCCACTCTTCCATTGAAGAGTGAAGTTGAAGTGGTCAATTCGGTTTCATCCGTAGTTGATCCCACTCTTCCTTTGAAGAGTGAAGTTAAAGTGGTTGATCCCATTATTCCTTTGAAGAGTGAAGTTGAAGTGGTTGAGTCGACGTCATCTCCACCCGATCCCACTCTTTCATCAGAGAGTGTTAAGACTGAAGTAGTTGCTTTGATCAAATCTTCGTCTTGTTCTTCTCTTCCATTAGAGAATGAACTAAAACCTTCTGAAGTTTTTATGCTTCATTCTGATTGTTCTCGACAAGAGGAAATTTTGTCTCTTTCGACAGAACCCTCTCCAAGTACTGAGGTTATTTCCTTTGACTGGAGTAACCTAACAGAGTCTTGTATTCATTTGAGTGTTCCTTTCTATATAGTTGTGAATGTCACTGCTAGGTGGATTCTTCACATTATTGTTGACAAAGGGGATTTTGTTAGTATTATATCCTCAATTGCTTGGCAAGATTTAGGTTCACCTCATCTTGTTCCAACCACCGATCAGATACTGGCTTTTAATCGCAGGCCTACTGTACCTTTAGGGACCCTTCCTTATTTTCCTATTACATTAGGAGGGAAAACTCTCTGTATTGATGTTATGGTGGTCCAAGGTCCTTTAGATTTCAATATGCTTCTTGGACGTGCTTATGTTTATGCCATGAAGGTTGTAGTGTCCACACTGTTTAGAGTTATGCATTTTCCCCATGATGGGAAGATTGTGACCATTGATCAACTTTCCTTTGTTACACCTGACCATCACATCACTCCTAGTAATCAGGCTTCCTTGAATGTGCCTCATGTTCTTGCGATTCCTTCCCCTTCTTCTAGTTAGCTTCTTCCCATCATAGGTAAAATGGGGGGCATGGCTCTAGTCTATGGACATCATACTAGAGTTAAGACTCTATCTTTTATGTAATGGGGGAAACCTTCCAACCTCTGGGTATCATGTTGGGTAGGAGTAGGTTCCGAGTGCCTTTTATACCTTCGGTGAGCATAGTTCTTTTTCTGTGTCAAGCTCATTAAAAATGAAACAAGTCAGTGAGCATAGTTCTTTTTCTGTGTCAAGCTTGTTAAAAAATGAAACAGGTTACCAAGCATAGTTCCTTTTCTCTGTGTCAATATCGTTAAAAAATGAATTAGATGTCTGTGAGAATAGTTCTTTTTTTTGTGTCAAGCTCGTTAAAAAATGAAACAGGTTGACGATCATAGTTCCTTTTTCTGTGTCAAGCTCGTTAAAAAATGAAACAGGTTCCTGAGCAAAGTTCCCATTCTATGTCAAGCTCGTTAAAAAATGAAATGGATGTCCTTAAGCATATTTTACCTTTTGCTTTAAAGCTTGCATAAAAATGAAACCATTCCTGAGCATAATTCGTTTTCTATGTCAAGCTCGTTAAAAAAGGAAAATAGGCTTTCTCAAGCAAAGTTTACCTTTTGGTTTCAAGCTTGCATAAAAATGAAACCATTTTTCAAGCATAGTTATTTTCTATTTCAAGCTTGTGTAAAAATGAAACAGGTCATTTTGAGCATAGTTATTTCTCTGTTGCAAGCTCACTAAAAAATGAAGCAGATACCCTAAGCATTCTTTCAACTGATCTTTGAGCTTGTTAAAAACAGTAAGATGGTTTTGATCTTACTTTTTATTTTTCGTGCTCTGGTTTAAACATGAAAACTGGTTTGAGCTTACTTTATCGCCTTTTTGTGCTCTGGATTCAAACATGAAAAAGGCTCTGAGCGCCTTTTATACCTTTGCCATGCTCGTTAAAAACTTAGTGAAGAGGTATTGAGTGTACTTTTACTGTTTTTTAGACTCGTTAAAGTTGGATCATGAAAAAATAACCCCTTAATAGACTCCTCTTTAAGCTCTTTTTATACTCTTAAAATGTGAAAAGATTGTCGAGTGAACTTGCCTTATTCACGCTCATAAAAGGACTTGAAGAGTCATCTTCCTGGTGATAGTTTACCCCTTTTTTGGACCAGGGGGCACTACTTACGAAAAAGGTACACTCCAGCCAATCATGACTGGAAGAGTTCTCTTGGGTATTATTTTATACTTTTTCGGGCCTTAGGGACTAAATCATACAAAAAAGGACCCTTTTGGAGTCTTCTTCCGTCTTCGTTCAGACTCTCTAAACATGAACAATACTGAGTTTTTCTTTCATTGGACCTGTTAAAATTAAACATTGAAAGACCCTTTTTTGGGAACGAACCCATCCTTTCTCAGGTTCGTAAAACATATGAGTTTGGACTTGTCCGAAGGAAGAGCTATATCGAGTTTTTGTTACCCTCTTTAAACTAGTAAAAACGAAAAGAGGCACTCATCAATATGATGGGGAAATTAAGGGAAGGGAAATACATTTTCATTTGCAATAAATGGTAGTTGTTAGTCACCTTTGAACATGGCACTTGTCTGCATTTCATTCAGTCAATTGGCTATTCATCTTGTCTTTGAGGTGATCCAATTTCATGAGTCATGCCACTCCTTTGAGTCTTTCAAAGAATGAATTATCCATTGTCGTATTGTGTTCCGCCTCGTCAAGTCAATGCTGCCAAGTATTTTGTCGTGCCTCCTGATGTTCAAAGGGAAGTTAGAAGTTTACCTCTGCAGTTAAAACAACCTTTGTGTCAGTACCTTTTGAGTTAGTTTGATGGTTACATTATCTACAACATTCCAGAACTTTGTTTCAAGTTTTGTGTCGTCGATGTGGGATTCATCATGCCCTTCTTCGATGAGACTATTCCTGTCGACATCAGCTCATCATCTAGGAATTAGTCTTAGAAACAATTTTAGTACCTTGAGATATATATGCCTCAATGACATATTCTCTCGCTCTCGACATAGGTTCACATCATTGACCTTTGATCAAAATATTCCACTGGGTGTTCAACATCAAAACGTCTATTCAAACTCAGTAGATTGTCTTAGGGTGCCTAGTAATCAAGTGGTTTCTACCATGTTCGACATCAAAACATTGTAATCACATGGATAGAATCGTACTTTGTGGAAGACAAGATGAAGACCCTGGGTACTTGTTAAGCACTCATTGCTTTCCCCAGGTTGCGATGGAGTATTTGTATGAGTCCTAGCATGGATCCACATTTGTATGTTTGTGGATGTGCTAAGATTTGCATCTGTATGACACAGATCTACATTGTATTTCTGGTAGCTATGTCCAAATTTGAGTCTTCTTCGCATGGATCTACGCTGTATTTTAGTAACCATGACGTTTTGTATCTCACATGGATATGCGTTGTATTGGTCAGCAGCCATGTTATGAGTCATTTGGGACATGTATAAAAAGGTGTTGCAGAAAGTTTGTGATGTTTGAGAAGTTTCGACCATTGGACCTTTGCCTTGGGACTATACCTTGTTCTTTCAAAGTATATTGCCTATCATTTCCCTCTAGCCATTATAGTTTGGGGGGAATTCTGTTATACCAAAATCTTGTCACCCTCATGTTATGAGATAGGTATCCCCTTGTCTGCTCCAACCCCTCAAATTTCTCCCTAGAGAAATGAAGGTTCAAATTATCCCCTTACATTTTTTCACTGTGTTGAGTTGGTAACGCTCCTATCCCATTGATAAAAATCATTACCCAAGTCAGCACTATTCCTGATACATGAGCAAGAAGTGGTGCTACCACTCTTGTCCTTACTACAAGAAGCGGTTCCCCCTTAGAACCACTTGTTTTCTTCATTGGAAAAGCGGTGCTCAAGTTTTCAAGGAAAAAAGAGAAGCTTCAAGAGGATTCTTGAAATTGACCTCCGTGGAGCCTCATCCCTATGGTTTAGGACCAGTTGGAGCTCGAGATCCTCCCTTTTAGGATCTTATCCCCACCTCACCCATGAGATCCTCAACCATACTTATCCTCCCATGCCTTTAAATACTAACTCATCCCCCATGGGGAAGAGGAGGAAGAATTTTGTTGCATACCCAAACTTTGTCAAAATCATTCTTGAGTCTTTGGAGGCAAGTTGAAGTTAGAGGCAAGGATCCATTGGAAGGAAATCTCAACACCAAGGCATGAAGGTTGTAGTCTCTCCAAATCATTTATTAATAAAGAATGTCTTTTCTTTCCCATATTTATTGTTTCATACGTATGTATTGCTTGATTCCTTGGTCACAAGCATAGATCTAGTTGATTATATTGTATGCTATCATGTTTTCTATGTTGTCTTACATCTTTTACAGGTTCTTCCATAGTAAGATTGAAGGATAGAGAGGACAGCCTTTGAGAAAAGCATCATGGCATTCCATTCAAGTGATTAACTAGATCTAGGGGAGTCTAGCATTTCATGTTTGTGTTTTGTTCTAGATATGAACCATTCAGACTAGGGAACCAGCTCTTGTTCGAAGGAGGTGTGTATTTTCAGCTAACATTAACTGATGAGGTAGGTGAACAAAAGGTGCCACACTCCCTTGAATCATGAAAACTAGTGCTAATGTGACTATCAGTGAACTAACTAGTGGCAATCAGAGCATAACTTACCATGACTGACTACCTACCACAAGCAACTAAAGGTTACTACTGGTGGCACTCAGAGAGTCTTCTTAAAATGTAGGGAGTGGCACCAATGGCACCAATGGAACCAAAACTCAAAAGTGTAGATGACTCTTGGGAATGCACCCCCTTACTATAGTAAAGTAAAAAATACCTCCTAAGCTAGGAAAAATGATTAAATATACTATGTGGGTAAAGGGAGGATTAATTAATCCTAACACCCCCCCTTAATCCTAACTTTAGATAACTTGGGCCTTGCCAACTAGGCCAAAATTAACCCATACAATATAAATGAAATAAAAATATTGCTTTAATAAACAAGGAAATGGAGAAAACCTCATGGGAAACCCTCCCTGCCTCCACCCCCCCTCAAAATAAGCAGGAAATCATGAAACAAGCTTCCATACTTGAGAATTCTTTTTTCTCTTTAAGCAAAAACTTGTGAAAAAATTGTTGCAATCTGCAACTCTATGGAGCAGTAATGTAAAATGTTGGTTCTTGTGTGCACCAACTTCTTGGGAATGTGCATGTGAACTTTTCCATCTTCTTCCAATCCATTGATAGATAGGATAAGGGATGTTTCCTTTGTCTCTTCTTTTTTGAGGAAGAGTGATATGATGCAATTTGTTCTTCAGTGAGCCAAATTGTGGATCAGTCATTACCATCATATAACATCTCTCTTTCAAGTCACCATGTAGTAAGGAAATATTCACATTCCTGTGATTTACCTTCCACCTCGTTGAAGCTGCAACTTCCAAGAATCATCTAATGGAGTCCATTCTTGTTACTGAAGCGAATGTCTCATTGTAGTACAACCTATGGACTTGTGAGTATCCTTTTCCCACCAACCGAGCCTTGTACTTGGTTGTGGTTCCATCATATGCTAGCTTGGTCTTGTAGACCTATTTGAACTTGAATAACTTCCTCGTAGGAGGGAAGGACCTGGCAAGCTCCCAGGTTTGGTTATCTTGTAGTGAATCAAATTCCTCATCCATAGTTGCTTTCCATATTGGATCATGTAAATCCTCTTTGAATGATCGAGGATATGATCTCATCATCATGAAATAGCTCTCTAGGAGAAGTGTATCTGAATGAGAGAGTGCAACATGTTCATTCTGATACTAGGACCTCATTCTTCTTTTGTCATCTGGATCCCCAACAACATTCTCAGTTGCTTCAATGAGATTTTGAGCCCATTTAGGATTCCGATTTGGAATAGGTGTTGGATCTGGATTTGGATTCTCTTGAGGTTCAATCTCAATTTCAATTTCATGCCGATCTTGTTCCTCATATTCTAAATCTGAAACATTAGACAACATATCATCACTTGGAAATGGAAATGAAAGAGAGTTTATACCTTCTTTAGATTTGGCTTCCATTCGATCTGAGTATGGAGAAAAGTGTGAGAATGCACATGCCTTAGAGGCATGGTTTGCAACACCCTTCACTATAATATTCCTAGTTGACATATCTGAGATCTCTACCGAGTCAGGATCGAATGTAACTCTCTTTTGAGATCCTGTATGTGTAATTTGATAGACATATAACAAGTTTGCTGCAAGGGAGGGAACACAAAGAACATTTTGAAACTCTCCATGCTTGATTTTAATGGAACCTCTTCCAACAACTAGGATCTGTGAATCATCTCCCATATGTATGCTAGGTCCTCTAGAGAGATCCAGAGTGGTGAAGGATTCTTTGGCGAAAACCATGTGGTTGGAAGCTCCTGAATCAATCAGATAGGCCTTTGATTGAGTGAATCTTGCTTTCGAAGCATGGTAACTCTCACGTTCTTTTGTATGGTTTCCAACTTCAGAATTTTTTCCACCTTAAGGAAGGGAAATTTTTTTCTGTTCAAGGAGATTTGACTGTTGGTCAATGGTATTCTTCATGCAATGGCTTTCTGGATGAAATCCTCTCATGCAGTAAGAGCATTTAGATTTTTCAAACTTTTTGTTTTTCTTGGAACTAGAGGCTCCATCAGAAGGGATCTACTTCTCCTTGGCTTTCAAATCAACATTCTTGTTCTCTTTCCCTATTTTCTTCTCTTTTGCTTGCGCATTCCTGGAGTCTCCAACTAAGAGGGTCGGATTCTTGGAGGTTTTGAGCACTCCCATCTGAATCAATTTTTCTTGTTCTTAGATTAATGATTCTGCAAATACATCTAGAGATGGAATTTTACAATTTGGGATGGATATCCTTCCAGAGTGGAAAGTAGATACAAAAAATGAAAAACTCTGAGCCAAGATTTCTCAAAATTGAGAGTAGAAGCTGCTCATCCTTCTTCTCAATCCCACATTACTTGCATTATAAGACTAGGGCTTTGTATTTGGAGAAGAACTATTGAGTTGTCTCGAAGTTGCTGGGATGGAGTGCAATTAACTCATTCTCCAATATATGGACCCTTAGGCCATCTTGTTTTCCAAAAAAGGATTTGAGCTTGTCCCATACTTCCTTCGAAGTTCTAAGTCCCTCAAGGTGGATCAATAGATCCATGGAGATGTGGATGCACATGAAGCTTAAGGCTTCATCTAGCTTATTCATAAACTTGTATTTCTCAATATATTGTTGGGGTTCGACTTCTCTTCCTATTATCATCATGTACATGTGATCCGGATTTATGCAGGAACGCAACAGAATACACAAATAACCATAGAAACAAATATGCAACAGAAATAACACTTCATTTCATTAATCAAAGAACTGAAACTTGTTTACATACATAATGGAAATAAACCAGCTAGAGTGCTGGTAGCTTATCTCTGAGAAGAGATGTGGTGGCTACATGCCTCTGAAATTTCTGTGTTATAATGAGGCTCGAAGGCCTATATATTATTGAGAAATAATGGAAACCCTACACATCCAAAAACCTAACCCTAGGAGGTGAAACACCAGAATGTGGGCCCCGTTGGGTAACTTGGTACATCAATTTCCTGGGGTTGTAACTTTGGCATAATACCTTCGTTTGACGCACATGATACATCGTTAGAAAGATCTCTTCAAGAAATACATCCATAAATGACAAATATTAAGTTCAAAATAGACTCATATTTTCTCGACCATTCGATGCCGAAAAAACATCGTTTAGGGCCTCAAAACAGCTCCGAAAGTTTAGGACCCAAAAACTGCCAAAAATAGTAAATTGTGCTACAATTAAGGAAAATGGAAAACTGAAAGAAACAATGGTGGGGGTCCAAGTGGAATAGGTGGGTGGCCACCAATATCCTCCTGGATCAACATGCCTTTATTGCATAAGGAAATCTGCATAACTTCCCTCCAATCAATGGAATTGAAGGGTGTAAGGATTATGGGAGATAGAGCAGTTGAGTTCTCTATTTCATTGGTATACTGATCAACAATTCTTTAAGAAAATACAAATGTACCTACAAAAAATCACTGCAAAACACTTCAATTCACAAACATTGTTAGTTCAAACCTTTCCACCTAAACATGAACACTTTTTTTGAGACCATCACACCTGTAGAGACTTATCTGGAAATAATACAGAAGGAACAATACAATTATTCCAAGAATTATGTAGAAACTCAACTGCTTTTGGTGCAAGCATGGAGGTTTCTGAGGTTTTCTGTTGGCATGAACATAGGCTTCGATACCATTTTAAAATTTCATGAACCATATATCTAGAATCCTGAATGAAAACTGAACAATGGAATTAACAAATCAATGTAAACTGAACAGTGGATTCATGGAAGAAATTTCACACAAATTAGACAAGAATTGGACAGAATATCATTACATCAATATTCATTAACATGTCAGTGATACAATAGTCATACAATAAGGATAATTCAAATAATGTGGATAATATTCGAATTCACCAACTGAAACTGATTGATGTGATAACTCTATGTGGAAAAAATGACCGATGGATCTCACTAGTTTAACTCCGGATAACTAATTCAATTCACAATTAGATAACTAATGAGGTAGGTGAACGAAAGGTGCCACACTCCCTTGAGTCATGCAAATTGGTGCTAGGGCGACGGAAAGTGACCTAACTAGTGGAAATCAAAGCATAAATGAACATGACTGACTAAATTTCATAGGAAACTGAAGGTTACTGCTGGTGGCACTCAGAGAGGGTTCCTAAAATGTAGGGATTGGAACTAATGGCACCAATGGCACCAGAACTCATAAGTGTAGATGACTCCTGGAAATGTACCCCTTTAATCTAGTAAAGTGAAAAATACCTCCTAAGCTAGGTAAAATGATCAAATAGACTATGTGGGTAAACGAGGGATTAATTAATCCTAACATACATTATTTGGAGTTTGTTTTGTTAATGCTATCCATGTCTATTACAAGTGAGATACCACTATTTGGGGTGGACTACCAAGTTACGTCAAATAAGATTAGTCCCAGACTTTATCTTATCCTTTGAGAAATTACCCATCTGTATAGAGAAATTAACATATTATTTCTATAAAGAAAATTTAATTAGCGGCGTCAAGGACACGATTGGAGCACAAGTTAGAATGCATCATTCTACTACATGGTTGTAGGCATATCATAAGGATATAGAAGCAAAGATAAATATCAATGAAATAAACAAACCCTCTCACATTCCTTGCTCATTCCTAACATATGTCAATTCCTCAAGAATAATTCCTTCTGCTCCCTTGAAAGTATAAAGGTGTCTCTAGTAGAAATAGTAAAAGAACAAATACATTGACTCTTCTATATTTATGATGAAAAGTATGATTCTAGTAATAAATGTAAAGAAGATAAGTTATTTCAAATTGGTGTGACTGTTCCTATCCATTCCAAAGGCATCATTGTGGAAGATACCCCTAAGTTCAAGGCTGCTGACCAAAGTCCTCCCATGCAAGAAGAAGTAGAACCCAAATTCCATCAAGAAGAACCACTAATCTCTCTTCACACTTTGTCTGGTATTTCAACCCAACAAACTTTAAAACTTTTGGGTTTCATCAAGCATCACAAAGTGGTATCCTTGATTGATAGTGGTAGAACCTACAATTTTATTCATCGATGAGTGGATTAATAAATCCATTGTCATGTACACCCATATCCCAAATTTCAAATGATGATAGCCAATGGTGGGAGGATGAAATGTGGGGGGCACTATGAAAATTTGAGGCTCCAATTGTGTGACTATCATCTCAAAACTCACATCTTAGCTATAGATATGGGTAGTTGTGATATATTTTTAGGGATATATTGGCTACACACATTGGGGAAAACCACTATGGAATTCAAGGAATTATACTTAATTTTACTCAGGAATCTCATCCTCACACCCTTACAGGGATATATGTAGGGTTCCTTGGAATCATAAGTTCTCATTGGATGGAAAATTTATAAAATAAAACACTCTAGAGTTATTTCTCATGTCCATGCCATACAAGCTTCAGACAACACAACACCAGAAATCCATTATGACTTGCAAAGGGTTTTGGAAAAACAACAATATGTATTTGAGACACCAAAGGGTTTACCCCATCCAGGGAAAGCATGATCATGGTATTACTGGGTATACCCTTAATTTTAGACGATCAACCACAAAATGTATGCTCGTATAGGAACTGATTTAAAAAAAGAATGAAATTGAAAATTTCATCGAGGAGCTATTAGAGGGAGGAGAAATTCATCTCCAATGGTCATGTTTTAAAAAAAAAGAAGGAACTTGGTGCATGTATCTTAAATTTTGTGCCATTATTAGTTTGACCATCAAATATAAAATCCCCATCATGATCATTGATGATCTTCTAGATGAGCTCCATGGTGCTAAAATTTACACCAAACTCTACCTTCATCCTGGATACCACCAATTCAGGGTGAAAGAGGCCGATATTTTGAAGATGGATTTTTGCACACATGAATGCCATTATGATATTTTGGCAATTCCCTTTAGAATTTGTAATGATCCATCAACCTTTTAGAGCCTCACGAGTAAATCTTAATGGCCATATATTCATGATTTTGTGTTGATTTTCTTTGATTACATCTTGATTTACAACAAAACTTGAAATGCACATGTACATCATGTTGATAAATCCTTGCAATCAGGACCATAAGTTTCTCATTAAACTCTCCAAATGTGCTTTTGGGTACCTAGAGTTTAAATACCTCGGTCACATTGTTGGACAATATGGGGTGAAAACTGACCCCAAAATGAGTGTGGCAATGCAAGAATGGCCATGTCCTAAAACCTTGAAGATATTACATAGGGTTTTAGGATTTACTGGATACTATTGGAAGTTTGTGAAGAACTATGGTAAAATTGTATCCCCTTTGATAATCCTACTCAATAAAAATGCCTTTGCATGGAAGGAAGTAGTAGAACACACATTCTCAATTTTATAGAAATCCATGTGTACCACTCTAGTTTTAGTTGTGCCTAATTTTAATAAATTTTTGGTGTTGGAATGTGATGCTTTTGGAAAAGGTTTGGGCACAATTTTAATGCAATACAAAAGACCCTTAGCATTCATTAGCAAGCAGTTATGTGACAAGAGTTTTGGAAATTCTACCTATGAGAAATAAATGATATCCATCCTACTTACAGTTGACACACGTTGGACGCATCTCATAGGGAGACACTTACAAATCAAGATGGATCACTACAACTTGAATTAATTTTTTAAACAAAGGTTTTCATCCCCAAAGAATTATAAATGGTCACCAAGATACTTGATACAATTACAAGATCATCTACAAAAATGGCAAAGATAATGTTGTGGTAGATGCATTGTTAACAAATTACGAGGAATAGGGATCCCCTATTGCCTTATTATCTATGGTACTTTAATGGTTAGAAGAAGCACAACAAGAATAGATAACCAATGATTCCACATATGAGCTCATCTAGTGAGTTTAGGAGGATCCCAACCCTCCCCATGGTTACACTTGGAAATAAGATACCATGCGGTATAAAGGACACCTTTTTATAGTACCCAATTTCACTTTAAAACATAGGATATAGTTACATTCATCTCGACTCTCAAGTCATTCAGGATTTTAGAAAACTTATGCGCATGCTAATAGATCCTCTTGGGAAGGAATGGAAAATGATATCCTTAGTTTTGTACTGGAAGGTGACACTTTCCAAAGAAGCAAGGGTGAGACATTCACTACAAGAACTTTCCCTTTTAGGGGTGGTTTTGGATTGAGGTGGTATTTCTAAAACTACCCCAATTTTTTTTAGGGATTTAGTGTTGGTTCTTAAACCCCCCACCACCACAAGTCTCGAGAATTGGAGTTTTGGGGGTGTTTTTTTAATAACTTCCCCCAAAAGTCCATTTCTCATGATTTTTTTTTTGGGGGGTGGGGGGGCATTCCTAAAACTCATACATAAATGTATTTTTGAGGGTGGTTCTTAGAACACCCCTCCCCCAAGTCATGAGATTTGGACTTTTGGGGGTGGTTTTTAGAAAATCGCCCCCAAAAGTCCAATTCTCATGACTTTTGGGGGAGGGTTTCTAAAAAATGTCCTCAAAAATACATTTAGGTGTGGTTGTGTTAGAACCCCTCCCCAACCCGACACTCACCCCCCACCCCCTCCCCCGCAAAAAAAGTCATGAGAATTGGACTTTTGGGGGAGGTTGTAAAAAATATGCCCCCAAAAGTCTAATTCTCAAGACTTTTCTTTTGCAAGGGGGTTGTACAAAGAGTGTCCTTAAATGTATTTTTGATGGTGGTTTTTAGAACCCCCTCCAAAAAAATTCATTAGAACTGGAGTTTTAGGGGTGGTTTCCTATAAAGCGCCCCCAAAAATCCAATTTTGATGTCTTTTTTTTAATGTCGGGGGCAGGAGGGGGCGGTAAAGGGGGGGTTAAAAAGACTGCCCCTAACTGTATTTTTCATTTTTAGAAACCCCACCAAATAAAATTCATGAGAGTTGGACTTTGGAGGGTGGTTTTTTAAAACCCCCACTAAAAGTCATGAGAATTTAACTTTTGGAGGTGTTTTTTTAACAACCACCTATAAAAATTCAAATCTCATGATGATGAAAATGATGACAATGACGACGACAACGACACTGAAAACAACAATGATAATAGGATGCTAATGATGATGATGTTATTATGTGATGATGATGATGAGGATGAAGATGCTAATGATGAAAATTACAATGTAAACGTCGATGATGACAATGTGATTATATGATGGTGATGATGATTATATGAGGACAACGATGATGATGATGACAATACTAATGATGATGATAATGAAAATGATGTAATTATTAACAATTTCAATGCCCTAGACCATCATGTAGAATATAATGTGGATAATTCTTGAAACAAGGCACTTTGTGGTTCTAGGTAAGTGAATGAACATAACCTCTTACTAGTGAAAAAATAGAAGTCCACTTATCAAACTTAAAAGAGAAGCCACATCTTAGTAAAAAATGATTCAACTCAATGGAACCACGCATAGGCACGAGTCAAATATGTGTGGCGTTTAGAATTAAACAAATATATTATAAGGCATAGCTGTTGGGCCCACTATATGCCAGTTAATTAAAACTTAACATGTAGAGTGCTAAACATAAATTATCAACCCAGGGAAGTCTTTTATTTCAAAGCTATCGTGCAAGATCTATGCAAGCACAATTTCTACCTGACACTGTTGATCTATTGGTATGCAATTGAAACTATTTGTAAACTAGATCACATCTTCTTGAAAAGAAATCAATCTTCAAACCTATTCATAAAATCACATTGTAAATCTAAATTGAAATAAAATCAACTTTTTATGAAGAAAGATCTAAATACATAAATCTTAAAGAAATGCTATGTTTTCCAATGATCTATCAAGATGAATTAATCAGGAAAACAACTATGATAAATCTAATGAAAGCATGAACTAAATAATAAAAACAACTATGATCAATCTAATGAATGAAAGCATGAATTAACAAATAAACAAATCTACAAAATAAAACACCTACAATCAACACTACCAGCATCTGCTTAGGGAAGAGAGCCCTTCCTGCACTGAGCAGAGCTGGATTTCCACAATGAAAGTCTACAACTCCAAAATTAAGAAACTGCCAGCATGTATTATCAAAATGAAAGTATTACAATGGATCTGGATCAAATCCTACATCATAACATTGATTTCTCTCCTCCTAGAATCCCCCTTCTCAATGAGATTAATTACATATTTATACATAAAATTATCTCATGGAAATGAGGAACTGAATCCCCAACTAGTGATCTGTAACAGCTGAAACACGACCGTAACTGCTGGCAACTTTGGAACCGGTCGCAACAACAAATCTGGAAAATAGCCTCTCAAAGAACCACCTGCATATTATAAACCGTGGCTTTGTTTGACGATTTACTCATAAGTAAGGTAAACGGGGATGTTACACACAACACCCATGTCTCGGATTTTTGATATTCATTTCCATCTGCCCGAAAATCAAGACATGAATCAAGGTGTTCTTATGTGGCATGCATTTTCGGTTAAGGCTATAATAGCTGGCTATGAGCGTCCTGTATGTGACAAATCACTCCACAAACCATCATTAGTAAAATTATGCATAATAGTCTTTAATTCATCAAAGATAAAGAAAAATAATCATTATTAACCACTTAAAACATCAATGGAAGTAGCATGCTATTTTACGCACAGTTACAACAAATGGATGGAAAATGGAATGATAAATGGGCAATAATGGTAAGAAAATGGATGAAAGATATGTCGAAAAGTGATGGAAAAATGGACAATTCCAGGGCCCAACATCTCCCCCAAACTGAACTTGTTGCATGTCCTCATGCAACCCAATACCTGTGTAGCATCCAACTAGAAGAACTCATTCACTTGCTCCTTCATTTTACCATTCGCACAGTTGCAGCCAGAAGAAATAGAGAGTTTAATAGAAATTGGCAAAGTCACTTAGCGGAGGATTTAGCAGAAAATTTGGCGAAGTCATAGCTCTTTAGTAGAAATTTGGCAGAGTCACAGCTTATTTTAGCAGAGAATTTGGTGAAGATTTTGGCGGAGTTGCAGCCCAAATAGCGCTAAATTTAGCGGTGAATTTGGCGGAGTCGCAGCTGAACGGAACGAAAAATGGAGTTGCAGCTGAACGGAATGGGAAATGGAGTTGCAGTTGAATGGAACGGTAAAACAGAGTTGCAGCTGAATGGAATGGAAAATGGAGTTGCAGCTGAACGAAACGGGAAACGACAATATTTTACGATGTTGCAACCTTTTGAATGGAAAAATTCCGAATTCATTTTATCCCAAACGATGGACTGGGTTTGGCTAAAATTTTTCAAGCAGGTTTATACTAGTCAAATTCACCTACACACCAAAAATCAAAGAAACCCATATCACGGATTTCGAGAAAAATGTAAATTGGATGTAGGTGATTATGGCCATTTTCTCAAAAATCGTACACTTGATCAAGATGAAAATTGTCAAGATTGTTCATCTTGTTATTATACACTTCCTATCCAAAAATCATGAGAATCCAAATTACCAATTGAAAGATATGCCCATTTCAATTTCTGCACTTTTGTAGATGAACATGAATAAAAATGTGTTGCAGCTGAACTTCCTGAACCAATATTTAAAAAAATGAAAACTGGGTTGGGCTGAAATTTTTCAAGAACGTAACTACCATTCTAATGCATCTCCACACCAAAAATTAGACAAACCCACATCACGGATTTCGAGAAAAATGTGAATTGGATGTAGGTGATGATGGTCATTTTCTCAAAAACTATGCACTGGATTGAGCTGAAACTTGCCACGTTTGTTCATCCTAATGTTATTCATTCCCTGTCCAAGTTTTGTGAAAATACACCTTACCAATGTAAATATATGCTCAAATCAAATTCTACACTTTTTGTAGATGAACATGAAAAAGTGTGTTGCAGCTAAACTTCTTGAAGCAACATTTCACAAAATACAAACTAGTTTGGGCTACAACTTTGAGGTATTGTTAATATTACCTTGGTGCATCTACTCACCAAATTTCACGAAGACCCAGATCTCCTTTTGGGAGATATGCCCACTTCAATTTCTGCCCTTTTGCAAGCTGTAAATGAGTAAAAATCAGTGTGCACAAAGAATGTCAAAAACCACTCCCTGAAACTAAATATGTCGCATGTCCTCATGCAAAAAAAGAGTTGTCATCTTAGATGTAAATAGCCATCTCCCCCAAACTGAGGATATACATCATGTACTCATGCTTTGATGAGACTCTTCAAGGCAGAAAACAAGTTTTGATCTACACATCAATCCTCCATACTGTTATAAAATTTATTACTGATAAAAATGACCATTTTTCAATTGTTGTGTATGGTAGGACTGCTTCAAAGTAGTTCAAGAGATCCTCTCAATCGTTTCCATGCTCATAAAAATATTAATGACAACATATAGCACCCAAAAGCCAATTGCAGCAAGCATAAAGCCCATATCCAACTAAGAATGAGAATCTCAAAGCACCAAGCCATTTCAAAATAGTTGGTAGCCACCATATTCAACAAATCTATGTATCAATTAACAAAACCTATGAATGTATGTATCTCACTTCATACATTCATGTAGCTTCTAATAATCTAATTTTGAAAACAAAGCATGGATCTGGAAATGACTATGTATTGTTGCTCCAAAAACTCAGATTACTTAAAACATAATCATTGAAATATGTATTCTGCTATTATCTTCATTTTTGCCTTGGATATACCTTCACCTTCTGAGATGCAGCAATGAAATGAGCTAGAAATAGATGGCTCGTCATGAAACCATGGGCTGAGCATGGCTTAACACTAACAATTGATGCTTTTGTTATGTGGATAGAAACCCTGTAATCATGAAATCTCATGTCCCCCAAAAAAACTTGGTTTGTTGCCATGTAAATATAAGCATGTTTTTCCAAAGGCTAGTTTGTCTTTCATTATTATGGGATTATTTTCATAGTGACAACAACATCTCTCTTCCATTATGAATCACAACACCAAATATGCAAGGACCATGATAACAATTGTAAGCCAATGTGGGCATCACTGAACAATGAAACTCATACCTCTGAATGTATTCTCTGTTATATGGCACAATAGAATTCTACCACTGTAAGTTCTTGTGAAGCAACAACAATTCCTTGTGTTCCTACAACTGGTTCTTGTGTGACAGCAGTAGATCAAATTTTTAATGGTTTTCTAGGCTTCTTGAGATAATTAATGAATTCAGAAAACTCCCCAATCATTTTTGCTTGTACTTCAAGAGAACATTTTTAATGGGAAAACAATTTGCAAACCTTGAATCTGGTCATGAACTTGCTGCAAATTGTTAGAGGACTACCTTTTAAACTGAATGCAAAGCATGCTCTCATGCATCATTTCCTTAATTTTCAGCCATAGAGGATTTGTAGTTCCCACATGCATAAAAAAAATCCCAAAGCTGGAAAGAACAACCTTCAAGCAACTGATTTATTTCTTCTCATTGTTGGTTTTTATGTGGTAGTAGCAATGATTCTTTTCTTACTGCTGGTTCTTGTGTGGCAGCAGCAAAAATTCCTATTGTTGGTTCTTGTGTGACAACAATAAGGTATCCTTTGATTATTTTCATGCTTGGTCAGTTGGGTTGGTGAGATGTTGGGTAGGACTTTGAAGTGGATGTGCATGAATGATGAAGTGTTAGAATTGAGTGGGAAATGATGGAAATGGATGGACATAAAATGCTATATAGACAATGGAAATGGCTAATGCTTAGTGGTTCTTCATGACATTTCCCTAAATATTTAATAAATAAAAAACTCATGCTATTTTACCTCAAGTTTTACCTCCATGGAAGCCTTGGTTGACATGAATGGACTGGTGTATGCTGGAGCTATGTAGGTCGATCTGATGCTGAGACATATGTATATGAAAGCTGAAACTGGATGAGACTGAATTTGATCCATGATGTTGTGCTGGTTGCATGTAAGACTAACTGCTGAGACAATTGATGAGGAAAAATTCTACCATAGAAGTAGAAAGCCCATTCTCTTATTCTGAAAACCAACTGCTGAAATGAAAAATGGAAAGGAGTTGCAAAAATACTGAACAAATGATGCTGCAAGTCATTGTTGAAACCATTAGATCACATAATCTTCAACTGCTACAAACCAAGGTACAATTCTTACCATGCGAATGAATGTGCTGAAGTCGAGCATGGAAAGAAATCGTTGGATTACCGACCATTAATGTATGCCGTTAACCAATGTGAAGCAACTCACCTTTGATGGCAATGAGCTCTAAAGTACCTTAGTGCATCTTGACATATACGAATGGATGTGCTAGAGTCGAGTCACCTGCAAGATTTTCCAATCAAGAGGCATTAATGAATCCCCATGATTAACAACAAGGAAATCTGCCATTGATTCATGCAGATACCAGGGCACTATAAAACTCTAATCTCGATCCCAGATGATGTGTCGGAGTCGATGGGAGAAGGCCATTGGAAGGTGGACCTTAATGAATTCCACATCATCCAATACGAGTACAAAATAAATGATTGTGAAGAATCAAAGTGAAAAATAGAACCAACATGAAACTCAGAAGTGGAAAGTATATGTGAAGTCATGATGTAGTAGTGATGGAAAATAAAACGGTTAAGGTGACTACATAAGCATTGGAAAATGGGACTTCAACATGAATGGATTTTTAGGGTTTTGAAATGAGGAGGGTGAATGAATCTACCATAGGGCAATTGGCTTCTTGAGGGGTTTTTTTTCGGCAACAATTGGTATGACAGGTGTCTAAAAATGATTCTTGGCATGTAGCAATGAGAATTGACTTATTGAACATTGGTATGGTTTTCACATCAATCTATCCATTTTTTTATGTGCTCAATCCATTTGCAAATTGAGAAAAAGTCTTCAAGAGTCACTCGTGCATGCATTGACCTTCTTCTTCCAAGGACCTGCAAAAACCTAGCACTTGCCTGCAATAAAACATGAGATGATGGAAGAAGAGAGATGATTGGTCTCTTTTCACCAAACAATTATGAAAAAAAACAACAAACAATTACTTATAAAACAAATCCAAAGAAAAATGAACAAAGCAAAATCCATTTTATACCTGCACGAGAGCAATGTCCGTCTAGACTCACCAACAATATTCTGATCATAGCTTCTTCGTTCCTTGTCCAATTTGAGTGATTACAAATCCAAATGAAAGTAAATTAATAGGTATATTTCCATTATAAATAGGTTTTTAAAATTCTATGTAATGATGTCCCAAATCACTTAGTAACATCTTGCATGACAAGGTGTTTTTTTCAAATTTTGGACTAGACCAACAGTCACAGTTTTAGGCTTAAATTTTTGTTTGACAGCGGATTGATGTGATTCCAATTGGAGATGAAATTAGATTCATGTAGGTATCTCCATTAAAAACAAGTTTTGAATCCAACAAGAATTGATGGGTCAAATAATCCAATGAACAGTCTAGAAAATAGAGTTTTAGGAATGCAGATTTATGATAGACAGTCGGTATTTTGGTCATAAAATTTGCATACGATATCGGAATGGAGTGATTAAAATTGCGTTGTAAACTATATTCATGGGAGAATATACCAATAAAACAGGTTTGCAATATAGTTCTAATAAGGTATCCAAAAATTGACTGTCCCAGCTCTGTTCCTAAGCTGCCTGCTTGACACCCTGTTAGTATTTTGGCCATAAAATTTTCGTTTGACACCCAATCGTAAAAATTGAAATTGTTTTGGAAACTAGATTCTAAGGGATACTTAGGATGTAAACAGGTTAAAAATTAAGTCCATTTGGTCTCTCAAAAATGGACTGTCCCGATTGTGTTTTAGTAAAATTTTCAAGCCAAAATGTCACCAAAATTTTAATAAATGAAATTTGACCCCCAAAAAGTGACCGGAATAGGTGTGAATGTTTTTAATGATGTAAATTTAAATATAACACAATCCATACCAAAAATTTCAAGCATTGAGCATCTAGATTGACTTACACAGTCTGTTGCAGCCGTAGCTGCAACTCTTAAAAAAAGACATAATGTTGAAATAAAACATGTGTATTTTTATGGATGTGTTATATATAATTGAAAACCAAATACATGCCATGATATGCAACACACACATATCTCACACTCATAAATTTTTACCTGTAGCACAGTCACAGCTAGGTGTTGCAACTCACTGTCATAGCTGGGTGTTGCAGCTCACTGTCACAGTTGCATGTGTTGTCACTCTCATAGCTGGGTGTTGCATCTCATTGTCACAGCTAGGCATTGCAACTAACAAATTCATGTCAAATTTCAAGCTTGAAGGGTTCCATAATCATTGGCTCGTTTTCCTGTGGATCCTTCATTCATCTTCCCTAATTACTATAATTTTGTTTTTATGATATTTTTATTTTTATTTGTAACAAATAGAGACAAATTGAAATTGGGAAATTGATGACAAAAAATGAATTAAGCATTTTGTTCAAATAGTCAACAATTCCAAAGCATTCATGAAAACATCTCATACCCATTCCTTATCTTTCTACTTTCTGATCTTTTAGATCGCAACAAGGCGCAGGATGAGAGCATACTTATTCAAAAAAAAAAACTTAAAAAAAAACATGGTTTTATTATGTTATTCTACCCTACCCTATTCTACTTGGAAAAAAAAATAAATTGTTCAAGTGCATGCATATTTCCAATGGAGCCATTTTCGAAGGAGTGACTCAACTATGTTCAAACTCCCAACAGAAAAATATAACTTTATGAATGCTAGGATATGAGAGATCAACTTCCCTTGAAATGATAGTACCAAGAATTGGTGAAGTATGGAATGATGCTGCAGATCGATGACAGATTGAAACCAAGCTTCAATATAGTCTGTGTTCCCTTGATTGCTCATGGATGTTACACCATGAAGATCCTTATTAAACTGATCTTCCTCAATGCATAAGAGTTTCAGATCTAATGATGTGAATGATGCTTTTGGTTCCAATGGTTGTTCTCCATCAAATATTACGTGTGTCTTGTTGATCTTGTCTGCTTGCATATGAGGACTAGAAGAAACTCCATCTGCAAAACTCAGATCTAAAACATGTTCAGGTCTCGTATGGATTTGCTGCAACAATGCACAGCCTTTTTGCAGTGGTGTAGGTGAGGTAGAACAAGAGGGAAATGTAGGAACATTTTGCAGTTCAGCACTGTAAGCATACTGTACTGCTTTATTATGGTTAGGGTGGAGGGTGGATTGGACAGGAAATTGTGTTGGGTACCAAGGAGTTTGATGAGAAGATAGATGTGGCTGATGTAGATGATTGAGTTGTGAGGTTGATATTGAAGGACCAAGTTGTGTTGTAGCATGAGGGAGAGTGGCCATGTGATTATAAAATAGGCCATTCCAAGCTTGTGGGTAAGGTAGGTAAGAGTTAAATTGAGGCTGCAACAGCTGCCATGGTGGAAGAGTATTCTATGATTGAGTATGAGAGTAAGGAAATGGAGGGATAGAATTTTGAACCATAGATGTAGGCCATGGTTGACATGACTGTTGCAACGAGTTGGCTGCAACTCCCAGATCTCTATGATATGTTTCTTTCATCTTTGGTAAGGAGGGACAATGATCTGTGGAATGATTCAAGTCACATATACCACAACTTTCAAGACTATCCAAAGGGAAATCCTTTGTTTTTCTTATTTCCTCTTGCTTTTCCTTATCCTGCAAAACACTCGATTGTGAATCAGCTTTAGAAATTTCAAATAAATTGCTGATTTCAGCTCGTAAAACTCTTGTTTTTGTAGCATATTTCAAAAATAAAGATAAAATTTCCCTAGAATTCTTACTAGTCTTGAAGTTTCCTCTTGAATACCTTCTACATAACTCACAAATATCATCATATGCTGACTGGAATACATTACCTGTTCCCGTCAGATTTAATATTTCTAAATATTCAGCTTGGATTCCCTTGAGTAGAAGTGTTTTTAAGGTCTCCTTCCCTAGTTTCCTTTGTTTGGATCTTTGGAGGTTATATTGAAAGCGTTCTATGTATTCCTCCAGACTCTCTTCTTCTCCTTGTGTCATTTCAAAGATGTCTTCATTGACCTTCCAATAATCTTGGTACCTTTTCAAGAATACATGTTTCATGTCTTCCCAAGTTTGTATACAATTCCCACCGAGGCTCATGAACCATCGGAGGGCTGTTCATTTTAGAGTAAGGGGAAACACATTCAACTTTTTATCATTAGAACAATAACCATATCCTCTACAAAGTACTTCAAATTGAAATAAAAATACATCAGGGTCTTCGTTTTCCAAACTGTGAAAATTTGGTAGAACATGTGGGGGAATTCTTTTCGTTGGTGCCACTCCTCTCAAATCTCTGAGGGGAAATTCGAAGGTAACAACTTTTGCATCTTTATTACCTGCCATCTCTTCATTAGATTCTTTATGTGCTATCTTGAGGCTCCTCCTTCGAATGTTCCTATCAACTTGTTAGTAGAATGGGTGGTGCTTACAACACCACTAAGGGGAATGATAAGATTTATGCTGCAAAGATTGAAAATGAAATAAAACTGAATGTAAAGACAGAAAATTCACACTCAAAATAAATTCAATAAACTGAAATGTAATAATGCAACCTACATGCCCTACTTTAACAATGCATCTACAAAACAATGTCAGATGTACTTTTATACAATTAATAACTTCCCTGACAATGGCGCCAAAATGTTGGGCCCACTATATGCCAATTAATTAAAACTTAACATACAGAGTGCTAAACATAAATTATCAACCCGAGGAAGTCTTTTATTTCAAAGCTATCGTGCAAGATCTATGTAAGCACAATTTCTACCTGACACTGTTGATCTATTGGTATGCAATCGAAACTATTTGTAAACTAGATCACACATTCTTGAAAAGAAATCAATCCTCAAACCTATTCATAAAATCACACTGTAAATCTAAATTGAAATAAAATCAACTTTTTATGAAGAAAGATCTAAATACATAAATATGAAAGAAATGCTATGTTTTCCAATGATCTATCAAGATGAATTAATTAGGAAAACAACTATGATAAATCTAATGAAAGCATGAACTAAATAATAAAAACAACTATGATCAATCTAATGAATGAAAGCATGAATTAACAAATAAACAAATCTACAAAATAAAACTCCTACAATCAACACTACCAGCATCTGCTCAGGGAAGAGGGCCCTTCCTTCACTGAGCAAAGCTGGATCTCTACAATGAAAGTCTACAACTCCAGAATTAAGAAACTGTTAGCATGTATTATCAGAATGAAAGTATTGCAATGGATCTGGATCAAATCCTACATCATAACATTGATTTCTCTCCTCCTAGAATCCCCCTTCTCAATGAGGTTGATTACATATTTATACATAAAATTATCTCATGGAAATGAGGAACTGAACCCCCAACTTGTGATCTATAACAGCTCAAACACGACCGTAACTGCTGGCAACTTTGAAACTGGTCGCAACAACAAATCTGGAAAATACCCTCTCAAAGAACCACTTGCATATCGCAAACCGTGGCTTTGTTTGGCGATTTCCGCATGGGTCATGTAAATGAGGATGTTATGCACAAAACCCATGTCTCATAATTTTGAAATTAATTTCCATATTTATACAAAGCAAGATTCTAATAAAGGTGTTATTATGTGGCATGCATTTTCGGTTAAGGCTGTAACAGCTGGCTATGAGCGTCCTGTACATGAAAAATCACTCCACAAACCATCATTAGTAAAATTATCCATAATAGTATTTAATTCATCAAATATAAAGAAAAATAATCATTATTAACCTCTTAAAACATCAATGGAAGTAGCATGCTATTTTACGCACAGTTACAACAAAAGGATGGAAAATGGGCAATAATGGTAAGAAAACGGATGAAAGATATGTCGATAAGTGATGGAAAAATGTACAGTTCTAGGGCCCAACAATAGCTTAGAAGAATTAAAATTGAAGAATACATGATTCAAGTTATTAGTCCCAGTAGTCTAGGGTATCTCTTATTCTTCGCTATGGGAACACCAAAATTATTTACATAATTGATAACGTGCCTCTAAAATCCAATGATAACATACCTACAAAATCCAATGATGGGTCATTTTCGCACAATGAATTTGCCAATATGGCTATTTTTATGCAAACAACTTATGCTCATAGTCAAGCTATGACCTACTTATTAAAATGCATGCCACAGTCCTCACATAGGTAAATTATTAAAAAATAACACATGTATGAAGTTATATACCTTTTTCACAAACACTTCTTTCAAATTCTTAAAATGATGGGTCATTTTCCCTCAAAGAAGTTTCCAACATGACAATTTTTCAAACAACTTATGGAGGGGGGGTTAAAATGTCTGCCCCTAAAAGTAGTTTTCAAGGAAGTTTTTAGAAACCCCCCCAGATAAAATTCATGAGAGTTGGACTTTGGAGGGCGGTTTTTTACAGCCCCCACTAAAATTCATGAGAAGTTAACTTTTGGAGGTGTCTTTTTAACAACCACCTATAAAAATTCAATTCTCATGATGATGAAAATGATGACAATGACGATGAGGACGACACTGAAAACAACAATGATAATGGGATGCTGATGACGATAAAAATTAAATTGATGATCTTAATGATGATGATATTATTATGCGATGATGATGATGGTGATGATGACGATGATGACAAAAAACCTAACGATGTTAATGATGATGATGTTATTATGTGATGATGATGATGAGGATGAAGATGCTAATGATGGAAATTCCAATGTAAACGTCGATGATGACGATGCGATTATATGATGGTGATGATGAGAATGATGATGATTATATGAGGACAACGATGATGATGATTATATGAGGACAACGATGATGATGATGATGATGATGACAATACTAATGATGATGATAATGAAAATGATGTAATTCTTAACAATTTCAATGCCCTAGACCATCATGTAGCATATAATGTGGATAATTCTTGAAACAAGGCACTTTTTGGTTCTAGGTAAGTGAATGAACATAACATCTTACTAGTAAAAAAATAAAAGTCCACTTATCAAACTTAAAAAGAAGCCACATCTTAGTAAAAAATGATTCAACTCAATGGAACCACACATAGTCACTATCAAATATGTGTGGCGTTTAGAATTAAACAAATGTACTATAAGGCATAGCTTAGAATAATGAAAATTGAAAAATACATGAGTCGGGTTGTTAGTACCAGTAGTCTAGGGTATCGCTTATTCTTTGCTATGGGAACACCAAAATTATTTACATAATTGATAACGTGCCTCCAACATCCAATGATAACATACCTACAAAATCCAATGATGGGTCATTTTCCCTCAAAGAAGTTTCCAACATGACAATTTTTCAAACAACTTATGCTCATATTCAAGCTATGAATTGCTTAGTGAAATTCACACCACAATATTCACATTGGTTAATAATTGAAACCAAAACCATAGGTCTGAAGCTAGATACATTGTTCACAAAATCCTCTTTCAGATTCCTAAAATGATGGCTCATTTTCCCGCAATGAATTTTCCAAGATGGAAATTTTTCAAACAACTTATGCTCAAATTCAATCTATGAACTACTTAGAAAATGCATGCCATAGTTTTCACATTGGTCAATAATTGAAACTAAAACCACATGTCTGAAGCTATATACATTGTTCACAAAAACATCTTTCATATTCCTAAAATGATGGGTCATTTTCCCGCATTAAAACTTCCAAGTTGACAATTTTTCAAACAACTTATGCTAAGAGTCAATCTATGAACTGCTCAGTAAAATGCACACCCTAGGTCGCACATTGGTAAAAAATTGAAAGTAAAACCACAAGAATGAAGCAAGATACATTGTGCGTAAAAAAATCTTTCGGTTTTTGCTAAAATGTGTTATTTTCCTGTAATAAATATACCAAGATGGAGGTTTTTCAAATAACTTATGCTTAGAGTCAAGCTATGCACTACTCAGTAAAATGCATACCCCAAGCTATACATTGGTAAAATATTGAAAGTAAAACCACAAGCCTAAAGCTATATACATTGTGCACAAAAAACTCTTTTAGTTTCCTAAAATGATGTGTTATTTGCCTGCAATGAATTTTCCAAGAGGGTATTTTTCAAACAACTTATGCTCAGAGTCAAGCTATGCACCACTCAGTAAAATACACATCCCATGCAACACATTGGTAAAAAACTGAAATTAAAACCATAAGATTTAATCTATATACATTGTTTAGAAAACCTCTTTCAGTTTCCTAAAATGATGTGCCATTTTCCCACAATGAATCTACCAATATGGAAAATTTTCAAGCAACTTATGCTTAGAGTCAAGTTATGTATTGCTCAGTAAAATGCATGCCGCATGCTACACATTGGTAAAAAATTGAAAGTAAAACCACATGCCCAAATCTAGATACATTGTGCACAAAAACCTCTTTGGTTTCCTAAAATGATGGGTCATTTACTCGCAATGAATATGCCAAGATGACAGTTTTTCAAACAACTTATGCTCAGATTGAAGCTATGAACTGCTTAGTAAAATGCACGTCAAATTCTGTACATTGTTTAATCTTTAAAATTAAAACCACAAGTCTGCAAATAGTTACATTGTTCACAAAAACCTCTTTCATATTCCTAAAATGATGTGTCACTTTCCCTAAATGAATTTACCAAGATGGTACTTTTTCAAACACTTATGCTCAGATTCATTGGACTACTTATACATTTTGGTATGTAAAACAAATTGTAAATTTGCTAAAATGAGATTAGTAAAATGCATTCCCTAGTCTGCACAATGGTCAATAACTGAAAGTAACACCACATGCCTGAAGCTGGTTATTTTTTCACAAAAAAACTCTCTTTCTACTCTCTCTCTTCCCAATCTATTCATCTCAATTTGTATTGTGATCCCCTGATGATGGACTCACTTAGATAGTACGAAATTTTGGGTTTTAAAATTTGTAACAGGTCTTTTCAAACCTTCACTCATTCAATGTCTTATAACAAAATATCTTTCTTACAAAAACCTCTTTTAGTTTCCTAAAATGATGGGTCATTTTCCTACAATGAATCTGCCAAGATGGCAGTTTTTCAAACAACTTATGCTTAGAGTCAAGTATGAACTTCTTAGTAAAATGCATGCTCCAGTTTGTACATTGGTCATTAATTGAAAGTAAAACCATAATCCTAAAGCTATTAACATTACTCACAAATACCTCTTTTAGTTTCCTAAAATGATGGTTCATTTTCCCACAATGAATCTACCAATATGACAATTTCTCAAACAACTTATGCTTAGAGTCAAACTATGAAACTATTAGTAAATTACATTCCCTAGACTATACAACATTCAATAATTGAAAGAAAAATGATAGGCTTGAATCTAGTTACATTTTTCACAAGAACCTCTTTCAGTTTCCGAAAATAATGGGTCATTTGCCCGCATTGAATTTGTTAAGATGACAATTTTTCAAACAACTTAAGCTTAAAATAAAGCTATAATCTGGTTATAAAAATGCACTCCCTAGTCTGTACATTGGTCAATAATTAAAAGTAAAACCATAGGCTCGAACTTGGTTACATTGTTCACAAAAACCTCTTTCATTTTCTTAAAATTATGGGTCATTTACCCACGATGAATCTATCAAGATGGTAGTTTTTCAAACAACTTATGCCCAAATTCAAGCTATAAACTGCTCAATAAAATGCACACCCAAGGATGTACATTGGTCAATAATTAAAATTAAAACAACAAGCTTGGAGATAGTTACATTGTGCACAAAAGCCTCTTTTGATTTCCTAAAATGATGTGTCATTTGTCCGCAATGAATCTTCCAAAATGGTCATTTTTTCAAACAACTTATGCTAAGATTCAAGCTATGAAATTCTCAATAAATGCACATCGTAGGATGCAAATTGGTAAAAAATTGAAAGTAAAACCACAAGATTGAATATAGATACATTCTTCACAAAAACTTCTTCGGTTTCCTAACATTATGTGTCATTTTCCCGCAATGAATATGCAAAAATGAATGTTTTTCAGACAACTTATGCTTAGAGTCAATCTATGAAATGATCATTAAAATGCATGCCTTAGGATGCACATGGTAAAAAATTGAAAGAAAATCCACATGACTGAATCTAGATACATTGTGCACAAAAACCTCTTTTGGTTTCCTAAAATGACGTGTCATTTGCTCATAATGAATCTGTCAAGATGATAGTTTTTCAAACAACTTATGGTCATAGTCAAGCTATGAACTGCTTGGTAGAGTTCACACCCCAAGTTTTGCATTGGTCAAAAATTGAAAGGAAAACCACATGCCTGAATCTAGATACATTATGCGCAAAAAACTCTTTCATTTTCCTAAAATGATGTGTCAGTTTCCTGCAATGAATCTTCCAAGATGGAAGTTTCTCGAACAACTTATGCTCAAAGTCAAGTTATGTAATGATCAGTAAAACACATGCCCTATAGGCTAAAATGCACATTGGTAAAAAAAATAAAGTAAAACCATAAGCCTGAATCTAGATACATTGTGCATGAAAACCTCTTTTGGTTTCTTAAAATGATGTGTCGTTTTCCCATAATGAATATGCCAAGATGATTTTTTTTCAAACAACTTATGCTCAGAGTCAATCTATGTAGTGCTCAATAAAATGGACACCCTAGGATGCACATTGGTAAAAAATTGAAAGTAAAAAAGTAGGCATAAATCTAAATACTTTTTGCATACAATCTTCTTTCAGTTTCCTACAATGATGTGTCATTTGTATGAAATGAATCTGCCAAGATGACATTTTTTCAAACAAGTTATGCTAAGAGTCAATCTATGCACTTCTTAGTAAAATGCATGCCCCAAGCTGCATAATGGTAAAAAATTGAAAGTATAACTACAGGCCTGCATCTAGATACATTTTCAAAAAAACCTCTTTCAATTTCCTAAAATGATGTGTCATTTTCCTGTAATGAAACAGTTAAGATGACAATTTTTCAAACAACTTATGCTCAGAGTCAAGCTATGCACTGCTCAATAAAATGTATGCCCTAGGATTCACATTGGTAAAAACTAAAAGTAAAACCACATGCCTGAAGCTAGATAAATTTTTCACAAAAACCGCTTTTGGTTTCTTTAAATGATGTGTCATTTGCTCGCAATGAATTTGCTAAGATGGCAGTTTTTCAAACAACATATGCTCAGAGTCAAGATATGTACTTCTTAGTAAAATGCATGCCCATGATGCACATTAGTCAAAATTGAAATTAAAACCATATACTTGAAGCTAGATACATTTTGCTAAAAAATGTCTTCCAGTTTCCTAAAATGATGTGTCATAATTTCCCCGTAATTAATCTTCCAAGATGACAATTTTTAAAACAAATTATGCTTAGAGTCAAGCTATGAAAAACTCAAAAAAATGCACGCCATATATTGCACATTGGTAAAAAATTGAAAGTAAAACCATATTCTTGAAGCTAGATACATTGTGCACAAAAACCTCTTTTGGTTTCCTAAAATGATGTGTCATTTCCTCACAATTAATCTGCTAAGAAGGCAGTTTTTCAAACAACTTATGCTCAAAGTCAAGCTAAGCACCACTCAGTAAAATAAATTTCCCAAGCTTCAAATTGATAAAAAAATGAAATTAAAACCATAAGTGTGAAGCTAGATACATTGTTCACAAAAACCTCTTTCATTTTACTAAAAGTTTTTTCATTTGCACATAATGAATTTGCCAAGATGATAATTTTTCAAACAACGTATGCTCAGAGGCAAGTTATGCACTACTCAAAAAAGTGTACACCTGAAAATAGACATTGGTAAAAAATTGAAAGTATAACCAAATGCCTGAATCTAGATACATTTTACATAAAAACCTCTTTTGATTTCCTAAAAATATGTGCCATTTTCCTGCATTGAATTTACCAAGATGGTGGTTTTTCAAACAACTTATGCTCAGAGTCAAGTTATGCACTACTGAGTAAAATGGATTCCTGAGGCTGCACATTGGTAAAAATTTGAAAGTAAACTACAATCCTAAAGCTATATACATTGCGCACAAAAACCTCTTTCAGTTTCCTAAAATGATGTGTCATTTCCTGCAATGACTTAACACCCGTTGTTCCAAAACCCTAGCTTTTGGAATAATTGAACAAGACAAGTTTTGGGACATGGATCCACATAGGATAGGAACCCCTACAAATATTTCAATTTCACAAATCCAATGGATTCGAATGTTAGAGAATCTGAACCACAATCATCATTCTTTGGCCAACTGCAAGAAGCAACCTAAAGCCTTTCAGGGACACATGGTGAATCCAATCCCGAGGTGTAGAATTCAAACTGGGCAACAAAAATGAGTTTTGTCAGCTCTTGCAAGTGTGTTTTGGTAGGTCCCACATGGGCATGCTACCCACAAGCTCTCGACCGAGGTGTTTCTCAAGTTGACCCCTTAGTGCAGAAATTACATTGCTTCTCATTGATCAAAACCCTAGCTTCTGGAATCATCGAATAGGAAAGCCATGGGCCATGGACCCACAAGAATATGCACCCCTATCACTATTCCTATTTCAAAAATCCAATGGATTCAATAGTTCATTGATCCGAGCCATGATCATCATTCTATTTCCAGTTGCAATTCGCAGACTAAAGCCTTTAAGGGACACATAGTGAATTTGAGCCTGGGCATAGAATTCAAACTGAGCAACAAAACTGAGTTCTATCAGCTTCTACAAGTGTGTTTGGACTAGGTCCATGAGTAAATGCTACCCACAAGTTCTCGGTCGAGGTATTTCCTATTTTGATCCCTTAGTGCATAAATTGCATTGCCTCTCACCAACGAGAACCCTAACTTCTGGAATTGTTGAACAATATAAGTTCTGGGACATGGATCCATAGGGGAGAGGAACCCCTTGAACTATTATGATGTCTCGAATCAAACAGAGTTGAGAGCTAATGATCCAAGCCACAACCATAACTATATGGCTAGTTGGAAGTCACAACCTAAATCCTATCAGGGACACATCCTAAATCTGAACTTGGGGCATAGAATTCGAACTGGGAAGCATAAATGATTTTTGTCATAACCTATAGGTTTCTTTGGGAATTGCCCAAGTGGGCATGCTAACCACAAGTTCCCGCTTGAGGTATTTCCCAATTTGACCCCTAGTGGGGAAATTGCATTGCCTCTCACTGACCAAAAGCCTAGCTTCTTGAATTGTGTAACAAGACAAGTTATGTGCCATGGAACCATGAGGAAGAGGCACCCTAGCAATATTCTGATGTCACAAATCCAATGGAGTCAATGGTTCACCGATATGATACATTTTCATCATTCTATGGCCAATTGTAAGTTGTATCCTAAATCCTTTTAGTGAGACATGGTGAATCTGAGCCCAGGGCATAGAATTTAAACCTAGCCCAGGGCATAGAATTTAAACCGAGTAGTAGAATTGAGTTTTTTCATATCCCGTAAGTGTGTTTGGGAAGGTCCTGCAAAGACATACTACCCAAAATATCCTGCTCGAGGTATTTCGCAAGTTGACCCCTAGTGCATAAATTGCATTGTCTCTCACATACCAAAACCATAGCTTATGGAATTGTGTAATAAGACAAGTTTATGGGCCATGAACCCACAAGGAAGAGGCACCCTAGTACTATTCTGATGTTACAAATCTAATGGAGTCAATGCTTCACTGATCTGATCCATTTTCATCATTTTATAGCTAGTTGCAAGTCACAACCTAAATCCTTTTAGAGATACATGGTAAATTTGAGCTTAGGTCATACAATTTAAACCAAGCAGTAAAACTAATTTATCTCAGCTCTTACAGGTGTGTTTGGGTAGGGCCCATGTGGGAGCTCTACGCATAAACTCCCAATCGAGGTATTTCCCAAGTTGACCACTTAGAGAATAAATTGCATTGCCTCTCATTGACCAAAACCTTAGCTTCTAGAATCATCAAGTAAGACAAGTTCTGGGCCATGAACCCATGGGGGAGAGGAACCCTAGCACTATTTTGATGTGATGAATCCATTGGAGTCAATGGTTCATTGATAATTCTATGGACAATTGCAAGTTGTATCCAAAATACTTTTAAGGACACATGGTGAACTCAAGCTCGAGGCATAGAATTCAACCAGGAAATAGAATTGAGTTTTGTCAGCCCTTGTAGGTGTGTTTTGGGAGGGATACACCAGCCATGGTTTCAAAGGATAGTAGGATGGTGAGAAAGTGAACATCCTTTTGTTACTGGCATATGTCGATTTTGCACAAGGGTGTCAATTTTGAATTGAAATTTCTCAGGTGACCATGGGTAGAAAGACCATGTCCACAATGGAAAAACACAAATGTGGGAGCTGATAGAACCTAGTTATGTTGCCTACATTGGATTTCATCTCCCTGAAGAAAATTCACAAATTGTCCCTGAATACAAGTTGCAATTGACCATAAAAAAAAACCATAATTCAAATTGTGAAACCTTTGATTTCGATGGATTCATGATGTCGGGTTTCAACCACGAGGAATCCTCTACCATGATTCAATTTCCTAGAAATGATTGTATTATACCATATCCATAGCTAGTATTTTTCTTAGTAAGGTCCAATGCCAATTTTGCACAAGGGGGTTAGTTTTGAATTGAAATATCTCGGGCGACCGTGGGTAGTGTGAGAGTGTTCACAATGGGAAAACACAGTAGTGGGAGTTGACATAACGTAGTTATGATTCTTGTTTTGGATTTTGACCCCAAATTCAAGAATTTCCATGTGTTCCACTGAGAAAAATCCTAGTGTGTTGTTTGGCCAAATAAAATATGTCTACGGCCATGGGACTCACAAGAGTCGGGAACCCCTCCCTATAATTCGATGCCAAGAAACCAATGGAATCGATGGGTTTTTGATCCAATGCATGGTTTTTGTTCTATGTCTATTTTCAAGTCATCCCCTATATCCATTTAGGGGCACATGCCTTATTGGTTTCGGGCCATAAAACCACCATAGAGCATTTGAATAAGGTTTCGTAGTTTGGAAATGTGTATCTAGGAATGGAAAAGTTGGTTAAGATGACTAGAGGATTTCGTGGTGGGTTTGGTGGAATTTGATCCCCTAGTACAAGAATTGCCATGTGTTCCACTAAGGAAAACCCTGGTGTCATGTGCGGTCGAATAAAAGGAATCCCTACCACAAGGGGATTCCAATGCCAATAACAATGAGGATGAGGATTATGATGGAAATGATCACAAGGATGAGGATGACAATGCCATTTCCAATAACATTGGGGATGGGGACGATGGTGGAAGTGATGATGACATGAATAATAATGATTGCAATGAAAACTTTAACATTTGGTGTAAGTGGCATTGTGCACACCAAATTATAAAACATGCACACACACATTATCTCCTCACACACACTAAGTTTGCATGTTCATGCTCCAATACCACATGTTCATTCATCATTTCATTTATGCACCCTTTATCTCACATGTGCACCCAAGACTGTTAAGGAGGCCCAATTGGTGATCCTACAATGAAAAAGATGTATAGTGACCAATCAACAATTATGAAATGAAGAAGACATATGGGGTTTCTAGGGCTAGATTAGGTTTCCAATTATCTATATTTCTATATTAGGTATCTAGGTTTTTAGGGTTAGATTAATGTTTCTAAGGATAGATTAGGTTTCTATGGTTTCTAGGGATAGATTAGGTTTCTAAGATTCTACATTTACAGATTAAGTTTCTAGGGTTAGATTAATGTTTCTAGGGATAGCTTAGGTTTCTAGGATTCTACATTTCTAGAATAGGTTTCTATGGTTATATTAATGCTTCTATGGCTCGATTAGGTTTCTAGGGTTCCTAAGGCTAGATTAGATTTCTAGGGTTTCAAGGGATATATTAGGTTTCTAGGGATAAATTAGGTTTCTAGGTGAGGTTAAGCTAGAAACCGAGGTTGGGGTAGTTTAGGATAGATTAGGGTTGTCTAATAGGGTAGGAAAGTCTAGGTTTATTTTATCTATGTTAGTTTAGCATATGATATAATAAATGTAAATAATTTATATTAAATCAGGTGCATTTTTCAAGGCCAAAAAATTAAAATTAAACATTAATTCGAGTTTTCCAAAAAGGTAATAGTTCTCTACTTTATTTGATATCAAGATTGCAACATATATAATTTCTGTAATGTCCCATTTTTGTAAATTTTATCAAAATACCAATTCTTCAATTATTTCACAATGTACTCAAATTCAACTTCTTACAACTCTAGTTAAATGGATTTAATTGATTCCAAAATTCCCCCAATTTCTTTCAAACTTGGTGAGGAAGGTCCTGAGGGGTGATGGGACATATGAGAACATCTATCAGACATATAATCAACTGATATACCCAACCATGTTCTGCAATTTGTGATGGAAATTTTTTTGGGACAAGACTAGTCAATTTGGGAGGTGGAAATCCCCCCTGGGTCCTAAAACAAATCTCTCCAAGAACTGTACAACCTTGACTAATGGTGGGTATGATAATTGTATCTATTATTAGACATTAATTAAAGTATATTTTCAGCATAATATGTGGTTTTTGGGTCGAATAGGTATTCAAGAGAACTCCATGAATTTACTAATAGTTTTGAGGTTCCAACCCCCAATGGTAGATGACTCCAAATAGCTCCAAATGCTCCTGAATTGTACCAGAAGGTGTATGAGTGATATAATAACTTAATTATAATTTTCAGGGATGTATTATGGCCTTCCAATTACTTCTTCAAGTCTATATAAAATTCAGAATAAGATAGATGCTTTAACTAGCAATTTTGGGCATTAGAGGAAATTTCAATTTAAAATGGGCCTTCCAAAAATAATACAAATTCCATGTCATCATGTATTAGCCAATAAAAATTATTTAAAATTAAAAAAGGGAGCACCTCTTGAACAATTTTTAATATAAATTTGGGGATAGATATCATTAAAAAAACTACTTTTTTTGTTCGTATTTTCGACATATCTCCCTGTGTTTTTACTCAAATTTCGATTGGGAGAGCTCGTTGGATGTGGAATTTAATTCCACATCCAACTAGTACCCACTCGACATACTTTTGATGGGACCTTCTACCCCCAAAAAAATAAATACCTGAAAAAACATGATGATGATGTCATCATCACATTTTTCAGGTATTTCTTGTTTTGGGGGTAGAGGGGCCCATCAAAAGTATGCCGAGTGGGTACTCATTGGATGTGGAACTAAATTCTGCATCGAATGAGTTCTCCCGATCGAAATTTGAGTAAAAACATAGGGAGATATGTCGAAAATACAAACAAAAAAGTAGTTTTTTCTTTTCTTCCTCCGAACTTAATAAATATTATTTTATTATTTTAACTATTATTTTATTAATTTTCCTTAGGAGGCCCATTTTGAGTTGAAATTTCCTCCAATGGCTCAAATCCCTCTCGGGTAATTGCCGGAATGGCCTCCCAAATGTATAGAACCCCACTCTAATTCTCAAATTGAGGTAGGGAACGTGTATATGAAATCAATAGGGAATCATATGATGAACCAATGGAACTCCCATGGTTATTATCACTTCCTTCAATCCGATATATAAAAACTAGTTTTGAACCCTTAGGGAAATGAGATGCAATTTAATCCAATGGTTTTGGAATTCGACCCAATGGAAAAAAAATCTCAGTTAATGAATATTAAACCTCAAATTTTCTTCAGTGACAGTCCATTCATACATGAATAATCAATATTTTATACAGCCATTCAAATCTACAAATATTATAAGAGTTTATAACAAGGAAGTGGGAAATGGCACTGTTTCTTTATTTAAAATCAATAATACATAAAATATCTTGGAATTTTGACCTCATAACTTGATGAATAGAGAGAGTAGAGTATTTACATAAGAATACAAAATTCTAGAGCAAGAGGAGGTCCCTCAAAAATATAAATGGCTCACCAAGTGTGCCTCACTCCATCGGGTTGAAATATGGTGAAAGAATGTGAGATGGGAGGGGGAATGAGATGAATACTGAAGTGTCCATGAGCTTCTATAGTTAAAACTATATATTATAACTCCATTTAAGCTCCTTGAAATACCTGAGTGGCCTCTTTAATCACCAATTAGGATGGGAATCTTTCACCCTCGAAATTGGCTCAAGCATGAACTAGTCACTCACTAGCTCTTTCTCTTCACAACAACAAATTTCACAACTAATAAAAAGATCCTTCTCATGGCTTCTCCATAAATTTTATAACATTAATGGTATCCTCAACTTCCAAATACATCCATAAAACAAATCCAAGTCGAATTGGTGTGGCTGCTCATGCTATGCCATGTGGCCTCTCTCTTCACCTTCCATCTTCTCCTAAATTAAGTAGGAACCCATTGGGCTTCTCCAAATCACATGAGAGCTCTATTGGATTCTCTATTTCGACCTGATATGTTATAGATGTCATATTTCAGCCTTTAGATATGAATTGTGTCATAACTATCATAGAATCTCCATCATTGGTGTCATATATGTCATAAGTGTAAGGAGAATCTAGCCAAGTGTCCATGAAACTCCCCATTTGGCTCTTCCTTGCTCATGTAAGTTACAATTCATCCCAAATTATACCTATGAAGTATATGGACAATTATATTGACCTTATAATCCACCCAAAACATTATTATTTCCATATATTTGAGATTGCAAGAGGTGGATGCCATTTAACATAGGGATTCTAGCTAGTGTGGGTCCCACATCCTTCATGTGTCCTCATGATCACTTGCCACTTTTATTTTACCTTGTATTTATTTATTTATCTCCTTTATTAAATATTTATGCTAGTATAATTTTCAAACATCATTTATTGTCCCCCTTATTCCAAATCTCAAAGCTTCCACCCCCAACCTAGGAAACTAGTGATTTTCCTCCTTGGCAATTATTTGACCTTTAGCATGAATTTGACAACTTTCATGAATATGGTAAGTGTGATTTGGACATTGTGACCCAATGCAAAATTTGAGACATTAAAAATACCCCCTCCCCAATATTTCTTGTCCTCAAGCAATTTCAAACATGGTTGTTGAAGAACCTGCTTTCTGTATGATTCTTTGAAGTTGCCACTGAGCTTCCCACTTTGAGTCCTTGAGATTCCATGAATATTTTAGAGAGGAAACACCATGCTTGCTACTGCACTACTATGATTAACATAACCTTATTAAGTGAGGAATCCATCTCCCATACTGCTTGTTTCCCAAGTAATTTGAAATCAATGGGACTAAAAACTATCCCCGGGTCCCATTGCTTGCATTGCATTCCAACAATTAAGAGTGCTCTCCAACCCATACCATTAGGAAAGATAATTTGTGGATCCCATTTTCTTGTATGCATTCTTCCAAACATCATGAGTACATAATATATATCATCAAAGTACATAACAACATAATAAAAATGTACATCAAGGAGGTGCCTCACCAAAAAAACATGAAAGTGATTATACCTCCAATTGAGTAGAGTACCATTTGCCAAGTGCCTACATGCTTCAAGTGACCAATCAAATCTACTCCAATGACATAGGTGAGGATCCCATTTCCTATAATGCTTCTCCAAAATGTTGTGATATGCATCAAAATATTCATCCATGTATTCTTTCATCCAAGAAGTGGATGAAGAATCTCCACTCAAATATGAACCAAATAATGAGTAAGAAAAACAAGAAGACTTCAAATGAATCAAAGAAGTCTCACCCATACATCCATGAATGAGCGAATCATAAAGATAAAACAATGTATGTGGCTGGTAACAAAAATTTTCTCCCATCATAAATATATTCACCCCAGTGTTGGATGAAGTTCCTCCAACATCAAATGAACCAAGTGTTGAGCAAGAAAAACCATGAGTCTTCAAGTGACTCAAATGCATATCATAGGTGCATCCATGCAGATGTGCATCATCAGAAAGTAACAAGGAATGCTGCTGAAAATGTGAATAATAATTTGCTCCAAATGATATGTATTGTGCATCAATATAATCATCATCCCATAAGTGAATAGAGAACCTCTACCAAAATATGAACAAAATAAGGAGCAAGGAAAACATGAAGACTTCAAGTGTCTCAAAGAAGTCTCATCAATACACTCATGAATATGTATATCATCATGTAACATCAGAGGATGTTTCTTCCAATAATAATGTTCTTCAATCATATAACTCTTCACCCAAGTGTGGGATTAATTTCCTCCAACTTTAAGTAGACTAAGAAAGGAGTGAGGAAAGTCATGAGTCTCCAAGCGACTCAAGTGAACATCATAGGTGCACCCATGGAGATGTATATAATAATAATGTATTAAGGATGCTGCTGCAAATGTAAATAAGATGGTGCTCTAATAATTCCATCATCAAAAGGATAAATATAATGTACATACTCTTCATGTGCCACCATAAAAAAGAAACCTTTCACCCATACTTCATTAGGATGAATGCTGAAAAATATGGAATTGTAGGATGTAGGAGAATGAACTAACTCACCCAAATGATCAAAAAGTGCAGAAGTTTCATCATGGTAAGGATCCATATGGGTAGTATCATGCAACTCTTTCAAAATTATGAAACCTTTTTCATAGATTGGTTCCAATGTAGAGGAATCATGCTCTTCTTTAAAAATTGCATAACCTTCATTAAGAGACAATTCAAGTTCCTCTTCCACCACATCAAGTGTTTTAATATCCTTAAGTTCAACTTCAAACCCATAAAGCACATTAAAATTTCCACATCTCTCATGATCCTCCATGTCATGAGAATCCTCCAAACAATCTACCATTTGACAATCTTCGATGTTGCACATTGCTCTATGAATCTTCTCCACTTCTTCAAGGAATGATGGCTCCTCCAAGGAAGTGGCTCTCCAACAAGAATTTGATACCAATACCAATGCTTGAGTGTCATGGAGTATTCTAAGGGATTCTTGGATATCCATTTCACTCATCTTCAAGAATACTTCAATGAAGGATGGATCATAGGAGTGAATCTCCTCTTCTTCTTCATTCTGGGTTTAATCAACTGCTTGAAGCTCAAGTGGTGATGGGAAAGTTGATATTGGTTCTTCATTTGCTGCTACAAGGTCTTCATATTTATGCTCAAGAGAAATTTGGATTGCAGCAACATTTTCAGATCTGATATCTATGCCACCAACATAGAGTTGTGAGCACCCATCATTAGGTACTCCATAGTTCAAACATCCATCAGTAGATGCCCTTTGGTCCATGTCCATAGTAGAATTTGTTTTAGAATGATATTCAATAGTTTCAAGGTACTCTTATTACTTCTCATGTGATGTTTCATCATATGTTTCAAAGTCATTTTTGTTCGAGTACATAGGGTACTCCCAAAAGACCGAACACCTTCAGCAACCGCTTCACACAAATAGATCACAGATCAACACACTGATGTTTGTCATGTGGTTAAAACCCTTGAGAGGGAAATAGTCCATGGCCCCAGCCAAATAGCTACTAGGAGAAATTTATTATGCAAAAGAAAGAAAGTTACATGAGCTTCTCATAATCGATCAACTAGCCAATGACCCTCTATGCTCTTTAAATATAGCTGATAGACCAATCGAGTGTTAAGCCATGGATCAATGGTAGGTATGATCTAAGAGAAGTTGAACCGTCGGATCACTCTATGTCTAGAACATATCATGACCATTAGATTAGAATATTTACAAATGCATACTAAAGAAACACACTTTTACCTAACGGATATATTACACAAGTTGATCTTAACTAACTCCTAACTGTCTAAATATCCTAACATCCCCCCTTAAGAACAACTTGGGATAGGATTGAAGGATTTACAAAGGTGACACTATTAGGAGAAGGAAGGAGGCATTAGAGCCTACCCCCCCTTAAGGACACATTCCTGAACTCCTAACATAGACCGAAGTTTAGAAAACTTCGCTTCTGTAAGAGACTTGGTGAAGATGTCTGCAACTTGATCATCTGTAGGGAAATAGAGAACTTCAATAACACTATCATGAACAAGATTTATAATGAAGTGCATGTGTAGTTCAATGTGTTTGCTGCACTGATGTAGAACTAGATCTTTGGCAAGCTTGATGGCACTTTGATTGTCGTACCAAAGTGGAGTAGGCTGCTGCTGCTTGAATCCAAACTCTGAAAGGATTTGTCGAAGCCATAAAGCTTCCTGACTGGCATTAACTGTGGCTTGATATTTTGCTTCTACTGAAGAAAGAGCAAGATCTTGTTGTTTCTTACAAGCCCAAGTGACAGGTCCAGATCCCAGACTATAAACATAACCTGTAGTAGGTTTTCAATCATCAGGATCGACGGCCCAATCTGAATCAGTGAAACCAACCAACAAAGGTTTCCCCCCTATATTGTAATGAATCCCAAACTGAATTTTACCTTGAATATATTGAAGTATTCTTTTTGCTGCTTTCCAATGACTTTCATGAGGAGTTTGCATATAATGGGAAACATGACCAACGGAAAAGGAAAGGTCAGGATGGGAATGAGTCAAGTATAAAAGACTACCAACAAGCTGATGATACAAGGTGGCATCTACTTCAGGGGAAGTACAAGTGGCAGAAAGTTTGACTCCAGATTGGAAGGGAGAAGGGGCTGGTTTACAATCTTCCATGTGGAAGCGACGAAAAAGGTCACAAGCATACTTAGACTGGGAAAGAAATATTCCTTCTTTGGTTTGCAAGACTTGGATACCAAGAAAATAATGCAAATGTCCTAAGTCTGACATTTCAAAATTTTGCTTAAGACTGGATTTCCCATGGGTTATAAGTTTAGGGTCACTACCAGTAAGGATAAGATCATCAACATAAAGAACAAGTATGATGAGATGGTTTCCTACTTTCTTGGTATAGACATTAGAGTTAGAATGACATCTAGAAAAACTAGTGTCAAGGAGAAAGCTATCCATTTTGTCATACCAAGCTCTAGGAGCTTGCTTAAGGCCATATAAGGATTTCTTAAGGAGACAAACAAGGATAGAGTTATTCTGAACATATCCAGGAGGCTGTTCAATGTAAATTTACTCATGTAAATCATCATGTAAGAAGGCAAACTTGATATCCATTTGATGGAATTCCTAGTTATGTAAGGCTGCAAGGGAAAGAACAAGGCGGATGGAATTCATTTTTGCTACAGGGGCAAAGGTTTCATTGTAGTCAATCCCTTTAACTTGGGAAAAAACTTTGGCAACTAACCTTGCCTTAAGTCTTTCAACACTTCCATCTGATGCATACTTATTTCTGTAGACCCATTTACATCTGACAAGTTTACTTCCTTTTGGAAGAGGAATAAGATCGCAAGTATCGTTTGCCATTAAGGAACAATATTCTTCATCCATAGTTGCATCCCATCATGGATTTCTTGAAGCTTCTGTAAAAGTTTCTGGATCATGATTCTCGAAAACTTGAGCCAAAATGGAAGAGGCTCGCTAAAACTGAGAACGTGTTCGACGTTGATCTCTAGGATCATCGGCAAGATCACCAGCTGCTTCACATGTTGAACGGACCCATCGAGGATGCATTGGTGCTGGTGCAATTGGAGGAACATGAGTAGGCGGAGGTGGATTTTCATTGTCACTATCATCATCAAAAACTGGATTTGGAAACCTTTCAAGGAAGTTGGAAGAAGAAGAAGAAGAAGGCACAATTGCAGAATCAGGCTCACAGGCCAAAGATGGCACACCCGCCAAGTTAGGCTCGCAAGCCAAGAGATTTTCATCAAATTTAACATCTCTTCTAATGATTATATCATGTGAATGGGGCTGAAGAAGTATATAAACTTTTACATCTTCTGAATATCCAACAACTATGCACTTTTCACTTTTAGGCTGCAATGCTTTCCGTTTTTCATCCGAAATTTGAGCCCATGCTTCAAAACCAAACACACAAAAGTGGCTTACATCTGGTTTAATTTTACTCCATGCTTCTTCCAGTGTTATACCTTGTAAAAATTTAGTGGGTGTGCGATTAACTATGTAATTTGCACAATTTATGGCCTCAGCCCAATATTGAAGACTTAGTCCCTTAGATTGGATCATACAATTAGCCATTTCTTTTAAAGTGTGGTTCTTCCATTCAGCTACACCATTTTGTTGTGGTGTATATGGAACAGTGTGCTGTTGTTGGATTTCTTGTTAAGTGCAGAAAGTAGTGAACTTGTTGTTAACATATTCTCCTCCATTGTCAGATCTTAACTTAATAATTTGATGACCAGATTGTTTTTCAACAAGGGACTTGTAGGCCAAGAACATGCTAAATACTTCGCTCTTAAGTTTTAGGAAGTAAACCCAAGTGCATCTGGAGTAGTCATCAATGAAATTTAAGAAATATTTGAAACCAGAAAAGGAAGCAGATGGAAGAGGACCACACAAGTCACTATGCACAAGCTCCAAAGGAACAGAGGTGTGCCAAGATGCACGTTTGTCAAAACTATCCCGATGATGTTTTTCGAGTACACAACTGGAACAAACACCATTCTTGCAATATACCATCGGAAGACCAGTCACCATATTGTATTTACATAGTTGTTGCAATGAGCGATAATTTAAGTCACCAAATCGCTCATGCCAAAGTTTGCTCAAGTTATCACTATGAGCAACAAAAACTGAAGGAAAAGGTGATGACCCAAAGTTATTAAATTTGTACAACCTGGTAATATCATCAACAGTTTCAGTAGCAAGGAAATTTTGAGGATTTTAAAAATCCTTGATTACAACTTAGTGAGGTGTAAACGTCACAGTTTTACCTTCACCTGAATGAGTAATTTGATAGACTGATAACAAATTGCAGGAAATTTTTGGAACACATAGTACATCACTGAAATGACCATTTTCTACTGGAACTATTCTAGATCCTACAACACTTAGAGATCTATCATCACCAACAAATATTTGTTTGGTGTTACATTCATGCATAGTAGAAAATATGGCTTGATCCTTAGCCATATGATAAGATTCTCCAGAATCAATGAGCCATTCATTTGAAGTAGAAGAATAAGATGCAGTATAAGAGTAACCAGAAGCACAAAGTGCATGTCCATGAGAGTTAGATTCTGTAGACGAATCTATGCTGATGTGGCGCTTCTTCATTGCTACTTCCAAGGCTGCCATCTTCTTGAAACACTTAGATTCATCATGATTATCTTTCCCACAAAAATTGCAATGACACTCAGTCTTCTTTCCTTTTTGCTTGGATCCTTTGTCATTTTTTAAAGAAGGAGCTGACTAAGAGGGTTTGGGACCCTTGTTGTTTGGCTTATTATTGCAAAAATTTTGTTTCTTGGGGGGCTTGGACTTTTCTTTCTGTTGGGACAATAAGGCTTTCCCAGATGTATCTGCATTGTTAATTATTCCAAGATGAATGAGTTTATCTTGCTCTCTAATTAAGGAATCACAAAAGGATTCAATACTAGGCTCTTGATAGCTAGCTGCAGTCAAGGATTCTTTCATGGAGTAGAATGTAAATACAAAAATAGAATATGCAGGTCCAAGTTTGGAAAGAATACGATAAATACATTGTTTGTCTTCTTTCTTAATCTTGCATTCTGTACATAAGAGTATAAGAGTTGTATACTTAGATAAATAGTCTTGAATGCATGAAAAATCATTTGGATTCAAGGAAAGCAACTCATTCTCAAGTTGATGACCCCGAATTTCATTGTGTTTACCAAACATAGATTCCAACTTTTCCCAAGCTTTATTAGGTTCATCAATTCGAGATATGTGGAATCGCAAATCAGTAGAGATTGACATCCCAATCAATCCACGAGCTTCATCACATCTATTTTCCCATTTAATTTTCTTATCATCATTAGTGGGTTCTATTTCTTTCCCCGAGGTTATCTTGAAAAGTCTCCTACTTCGTAGAACATCCTCCATCCGAGATTTCCATGAGAAATAGTTAGAACTTATAAGTATAATATCAAAAGGGGTAGCCATACTGTAAAATAATGGCTGAAAAAATAGAAACTAACTGTCTGGTTGCAAAGAGTCGGAAAAATATGCATTTAAAAAAAAAGGCACTGAAAACTGATTCTGGATGATGAATTTATGCTTGATCAAAGAAAATTTTGAATATGTCCCCAATAGTGACAAGACAGATATTAACTTGACCAACTAAAAAAAAAAAGCCCCTCTCTTCCCAAGATCAACCTTTGACAATCACTTTACAATAAAGTTGCTTTGAAGTGAATCACTTTTGTAGAATAAGTGAGGTTCACTTTTACAATAATGTTACTTTTAAATAGTGTGGCAATAAATTAAAAGACTTAAGTGACTCACTTTTTTATTCTATTTTATTTATGTGAGATGCACTTTTACAATAAAGTAACTTGAAAATAGAAATTGCATGCACTAAAAAGTAGCTTAATAAGACTTGAACTCAAGACCTATTAAGGAATAAAGCAACTTTGGACCAAGTGAGATAAGTTTAAAAGGTACGTAAAAGAATGGAAAGAGGAAGGGGGCTTTTTTTTTACTCTTCTCTCTCGTTCTCCGTGCTTGCCTTTTTTTTCCTGCAAATCACAAAAAAAACAAAAAACAAAAACAAAAAAAAAACCTTTTCCACACAATGGGGTTAGACCTTGGTTAGCTTACCCAAAAAGTATATGTTTTCAAGTTTTCTCGCTGTTTCTGATTTTCCGTGATCACACAAGGTGCATGGAAAAGAGCATACGTAGCCAAGAAGACAAGAAAAAAACTTTCCCTTACTGTTTATGTTTCATCGCGATCGCGCAAGGTGCACGGCAAAGAGCATAAGCTGTCAGGGAAGGAAACAGTTCAAGACTAAAACAGAAAAGATCTAATAATAAAACTGATAAGATATGAGAGATTAAAAAAAAAAAAACAAATCCGTCACTATAACATTATACCTTCAAATTTGCCAAAATGGATGTTTTTGGAACAAATGGAAATGGTTTTCGGTGAAATGAAAACTATTTACCAATGGAAACAGTGCTTCAGACGCAATGGAACAACTCCCACAAGTAAAAAATGCACAAAAAATCTAGAACCAGAAACCCTTTCAAAGTTTCAGCAACACCAATTCCAGATCTAGATCAAAACTGAAAGCGGCTCTTCATAAAAGCTCTGATACCATGTTCAGGTACACAGGGTACTCCCAAAAGACCAAACACCTTCAGCAACCACTTCACACAAATAGATCATAGATCAACACATCGATGTTTGTCACGTGGTTAAAACCCTCGAGAGGGAAACAGTCCACGGCCCCAGCCAAATAGCTACTTGGAGCAATTTATTATGCAAAAGAAAGAAAGTTACATGATCTTCTCATAATCGATCAACTAGCCAAGGACCCTCTATGCTCTTTAAATAGAGCTGATAGACCAATCGGGTGTTAAGCCACGGATCAATGGTAGGTATGATCTAAGAGAAGTTGAACCGTTGGATCACTCTATGTCTAGAACATATCGTGATCATCAGATTAGAATATTTACAAATGCATACTAAAGAAACACACTTTTACCTAACGGATATATTACACAAGTTGATCTTAACTAACTCCTAGGTTTCTAAATATCTTAACAATTTTGGAGTGACTTTCGATCCTCTTGATGTAATGCTTTTTCTTCTTCACCACCCACAGAAATTTGTAGCTCCTTGGTCTCCTCCCTACTTAATGAGTTATTATTTGAATTATTTTTCATAACTTCCTTCAAACAATCATTAAGTTTTTCAAAATGGATGGTATTATGTGTCTCTTCATGATGGAAACTTCTACTACCCATAAATTGGCTAGCCATCAATTCAAATGCTTGCTTAACCTGCCTGGTCATCTCCTCACCACTTGACTTAATGAATTTATTCAATTCATCTATACCATCCATAACTTAAATAGGTACCAATAAAATTATTTTATACCACTTTAATGTCCCCTTTTTGTAAATCAAAATACCATTTCTTCAATTATTTCACGATGTACTCAAATTCAACTTCTTACAACTCTAGTTAAATGGATTCAATTGATCCCAAAATTCCCCTAATTGTTTTTGAACTTGGTGAGGAAGGTCCTGAGGGGTGATGGGACATATGAGCACATATATAAGACATATAATCAGCTAATATACCCAACCATGGTCTTCAATTTTCAAGGGAATAATTTTTGGGACAAGACTAGTCAATTTGGGAGGTGGAAATCCCCTCCGGGTCCTAAAACAAATCTCTTCCAAGAACTTTACAACCTTCAGTAATGGTGGGTATGATACTTGGATTTGTTATTAGACATTAATTAAAGTATATTTTCAGCATAATATGTTGTTTTTGGGTCGAATAGGTATTCAAGAGAACTCCATGAATTTACTAGTAGTTTTGAGGTTCCAACCCCCAATGGTAGATGACTCCAAATAGGTCCAAATTCTCCCAAATTGTACCATAAGGTGTATGAGTGATATAATAACATAATTAAATGTTCAAGGATGTATTATGGCCTTCCAATTACTTCTGAAATTCTATATCAAATTCTGAATAAGATAGATGCTTTAACTAGCAATTTTGGGGCCCAAATCCCCCGTGGGTAATTGCCGGAATGGCCTCCCAAATGTACAGAGACAAACTCTATTTATAAAATTGAGGTAGGTAATGTTTAAATTACATCAATAGGGACTCATATTATGAACCAATATAATTCCTATGGTTATTATAACTTTCTTCAATCCTATATATAAAAACTAGTTTTGAACCCTTGGGGAAATGAGATGCAATTTAATCCAATGGTTATGGAATTCGACCCAATGGAAAAAAAAATCAGTTAATGGATATGAAACCTAAAATATTCTTCAGTTAAATTCCATTCATACATGAATAATCAATATTTTACACATCCATTCAAATCTACCAATATTATAAGAGTTTGCAACAAGGAAGTCAGAAATGACACTGTTTCTTTATTACTGATCAATAATACATAGAGTATCTTGGCCTTTAGATGTGATAACTTTATGAATAGAGATATAATACTATTTAAATCAGAATAAAAAATGTGGGAGCAATAGGATCTCCCTCAAAAACATAAATGGCTCACCAAGTGCGCCTCACTCCACCGGGTTGAAATATGGTGAAAGAATGTGAGATGGGAGGGGGAATGAGCTGAATCCTGAAGTGTCCACGAGATGTTGTAGCTGAAAATATATATTATAAATCCATTTAATCTCCTTTAAAGAACTGATTTTCCTCTCCAATCACCAATTAGTATGGGAATCTTTCACCCTCGAAATTGGCTCAAGCATGAACTAGTCACTCACTAGCTCTCTCTCTTCACAACAACAAATTTCACAACTGATCAAAATGATCCTTCTCATGGATGCTACCTGAATATTATAAAATTAATGGTATCCTCAACTTCCAAATACATCCATAAACCAAATCCAAGTTGAATTGGCGTGTCTTCTCATGCTATGCCATGTGGTCTCTCTCTTCACCTTCCATCTTCTCCTAAATTGAGTAGGAACCCATTGGGATTTTCCAAATCACACGAGAGCTCTATTGGATTCTCTATTTCGACCTGATATGTCAGATATGTCAGATTTCATCCTTAATATCTTACTTGTGTCATAACTGTCATAGAATCTCCATCATCGGTGTCATAGATGTCATAAGTGTAAGGGGAATCTATCCAAGTGTCCATGAAACTCCTAATTTGGCTCTTCCTTGCTCATGTAAGTTACACTTCATCCAAAATTAGACATATGAAGTATATGGAAAAGTATATTGACCTTATAATCCATCCAAAACATTAGTATTTCCATAGATTTGAGATTTCAAGAGGTGGATGCCATTTAACATAGGAATTCTAGCTAGTGTGGGTCCCACATCCTCCATGTGTCCTCATGATCACTTGCCACTTTGATTTTCCCTTGTATTTATTTATTTATCTCCTTTATTAAATATTTATGCTAGTATAATGTTCAAACATCATTATTGTCCCCCTTATTCCAAATCTCAAAGCTTCCCACCCCAACCTAGGAAGCCAATGATTTTCCTCCTTGGCTATTATTTGACCTTTAGCATCAATTTGACAATTTTCATGAATATGGAAAGTGTGGTTTGGCCATTATGACCCAATGCAAAATTTGGGACATTAAAATCTCCACCTCTAGTAATGTTTTTTTAAAGAAGGATAATGGTCATGGTGATGGTGACAATGAACATGACGACGATGCGGATGATGAGGATGAGGATGGTGATGGTGAAAACATGATTATGAAGATGATGAAGAATGATGGTGATGAAAGATGATGATACTATGGTGTACTTGGATGAGAGAATAAAACAAATACAACAAATCCATGATTAATCTTGTGTAATTTATCGAGTTGTTTATGAGTATGAAAAGTTGAACCAATATAGAAACAAATGATATTTTGCTTGAAAAGTAGTGGAAGTGGCATAATGTAAGATGCATGGTGTTGATGAAGCATGATGGTGATGGTGACAATGAGCATGGGGATGGAGAAGAATGATGGTAATGATGGATGAGGATCTTATGGTGTACTTGGATGTGTGCAAAAAACAAAGACAACAAATCCATGATGAAGATTGTGTAATTTATCAAGTCCAACACAAAGGTCCTGCAAAGGGATCTTTACCATGTGATCAGGATATGATGGCCATTTTGTGTCTAGAACATTGAGGGTGGTTATCATGAATTTAGACACGGTCCAAGGTCAAAATATAGAGTTTGAATACGTAACATTTTCCTCTAGGGTTATGTGTGGGTCCTAATCCATCATATAAGAATTTGTGTAAGGAATTGTTGGATTACAATAAGGATATGGTGTCCATTTCAATACTTGTGATATCTATTCCTCTTAAGTTAGGTTCAACTATTCCATGCTTACATGACCCTTCAAACACACCTATAGCAAGGCAAAGACCAATCACAATGGTAATGTGGAGACCAAAGTGACCAATGTGTTAAAGGCATCAAATATGGAAGGTATCACATGGTAAAAATACAAAAGATTGCAAATAGTTGGATGAACATAAGATTGCAAACATTTGGACTAATCACATGAAATCTACAAAAGTGCATCCTTAACAAAATTGTATAATTAGAAAGCCATCCATTTTTAAGTAGTATAACTTATGTTTATTCCTTAACATATATGGAGTCTAAGTGTTGGCATTGATTCCACTAAACCAAGTTTCGATTCCCTTTCCATCCAACAAATCTGAAGATATCGACCCAACGGAGTGTAACTCCGTCGGCAACACCTGCGACGCAAGTGAGGTCTCACCCAATATATCTATGGGGACTTCCAGAACTAGGTTTCTGTAGTTATGGAAGGGGACTTATTCATGTCAACATTAATAATCCATTTGACCGAAACAGAGGGATGGATCACTGTTGACACAACAATAAAGAAGGTCAATCGTTCGACACATTCACATCATATAAGAATATACATAACCATCAACACATGCAGGATATATAAATAATACACATGTAAACCAAATTTATTGTTGAAATTCCACAATATAAGTGCGACCAACTCATAAATATTGAAATACAAGACATATAGATATCAAAGACACATATATTTAACGTGGAAACCCATACGGGAAAAAACCACAAAATCACTCTTCATATGGAATTAGTAATAGTTGGAATGATTTTGGTCTGTGCACACAACTTGTATACTTCTCTCAAAATATTCTTTACAATGAATGAGTTTTCTCTATCTTTCTCATGTTCTCATGCTTTCTTTCTTCTTTTTGTCGACCCCTCTGTCAAACTTCCTCTCCTAACTCGTCTTTATTTTGAGATCTATATCTAATTAGAGTCAAGAAATATCATAGGCATGAATCAGGAGTCACAATGCTTCAAAGTCATGGTCGTACACACACAACTTGGATCAACCCTATATACATCTTACAATTCTTTTTCCAATCATTGACTAGTTAGCAATTGACAGTCGACTAGTTGTTCTAACTACCCCAATAAATCCCATTACATTAATAAATGCACTAGCAAACTAAATTACAATCATGCCCATTCCCAAAAATAGACTATTAGTCTAGCTTAACTCATCATTACATTTATTGTTTCCTCAAAACATGTCAAATTCTCAAATTTGACTTACTCTTCTTCTTTTCCCGTCGCTTCCTTACTTGCCTTGTGACCAAATTATTCATAATTATGACCAAACCAACACTCACATATGGCTCATCCTGATCCATTTTATCAAAAAATTATGCCGCACTGAGTTTACTCTAAAACTCCTAATAGATCTTCATCACCCCTTTTACTTCTCTTTACACATCTTCTTTCCTTTTTTCATTTGTTTGACAAGTTCGGAATTGATATGTTCTAAAGTTTATACTACTATCTCTCCCAGTTCTTGTCGCACCTGCTCATGCATCGAGTGGATGGTTCCTGTAACATTCTCTACGTAAACATGTTCGTCTTCGTTGTTGTGGTCGTAGTTTAGCAACCTGTTGCTGTAATATTGTTTTGAAGTTAGCAACCTTTCTCATCTTCTCGACCTCGGACCGACATTAATTTCTTCAATTCATTTCTTAGCCTGATCAGATTCACTTCTATGGTATGAAGCTACTCTATAATATTCTCCAAATACTCATCATCCATCAAGGCTTCCCACTACTGAGAAAATTGTGCATATGCTTTGGCACAAAGTGCTTCGAGCTCCTTAATATTTTGCACATTTTCAGTTACTACCTTTTGTTGCGCTTCTAGTACCTTAGGGGGTGTACTGGGAGCCAAATTTGTTTCTAGTTCCATAATTCGTTGGTAGAGGTCGACAACTACCTCCCCAAGTAGAAACACTTTGGCACTTGGGAGCATTTTAGTCGTAATTCCCTCTTTGGAGAAATTATGGCATGCGAGCGCGACGACCTGCTCCAATCTTTGCATGTCATCCTACCATCTCTGTGATTTATGATCTATCTCTTTCACTTTGTTCTTGAGCGATGCTGTGATATTATTTGAATGTTTGAGCTACTAAAACACCGCATGCTCTCTTTCCTTCAACTCATCTACTGCAGGATGTTTAATATTATGCATTAGATACATAGGAATTACAAAAAAATCAATACTTACATGACCAATGTCTTTGACCATGGAATTATGCTTTGCTGTGCCCAAATCAAGTTCCTTAGAATCCACTTGAATTTTTCTGTGCTGGGGCATCGAGGTTACCTTGACAGGTCGATCCTCAGAAGTACCAGGTTCTTCGTGCGACTCAGTTTGGAATGGTTCCTGCTTGACCACTACTCTAACTTATTTTACTTCGACACAAAGAGTCTGCAGTAATTCCGTACTTCCTCCTACCAAGTCAATATTCCTTTCATCTATCCTCTTACAAGTCTCATTGGAAACTTCCTCCATTCAATCAACAATGAGGTTGTAGTCATGATTGGTAAGGCCACCAGCTCCAGCTGTTTTATCGACCTTCCATTTCTTTCAACTCTTATTAAATTCTTTAGATATTTTGTGCTTATCACCCAATTCCATATTTGTTGGGGTCATGATGGATTCTTATTTTCTTTCATAGGGGGAGCTTCATGGGATTTCTTATCCTTGTTGATATCCTCCTTGATCTCCTGATGTTCCATTCTGTCATGGGTCAATATCAATAGATAGTTGATCATCTGTGATAGGTTGTCTCCATTCTTCAGGCCAATCCCGAACAATTGTATCAATTCCTTCATCTGTTAGCCAAAAATTTATGGCTAACCATTGGTTCTCTAGGTCTTGTAGATGCTATAGATAAATGTGGTGAGCATCGACTAAAAATTGGATAATATTGTGGAACCACTAGACAGTCTCCGCAGCAGTCCTTGCTTGATTCTTGATGTGATTCCTTAGTGCATCATCATGTGAGTAAAACTCAATGTTATTTTCCTTCTGTCAGTGCATATTATCCTTCTCATACCATAGGTTCTACCATCATGCCCCTTGACATGGAACATGCACGTCCACCCCTTTATAGTTCAGAGGCTCAGGCCATGCAACAAATGATATCAAAATTATCAACCACGAATAAGTAAAAGGATTACCTTTCTCCTAAGCATCGGTGGCATCTGCTAACAACTCATTCAACAGATTGGTTGACCAGTTCATCTAAACACCCGCAACACACTATTTTGTTGCAACAATGGTTATGGAAGTACACTGGTTTGGTCGCATCTTCTTGAGAAGATTTCTTGATAATACTTTCACTACAAACTGAAAAACATTGTCATTGATAGAGGCAATGGATAAGCCTCTCTTATCTCTGGTTAAGTAGTATTTCTCCTTCATCCGGTTGACTAGGACCAGGTCTTGCTCCTTTCCGATAAAGAATGGTGATGGGTCAAGCCCTACAATAGGTATTCTAGTGATTGAAGATATCATCGAAGTACACTAAAATTCATCGATCCAACTAGAGGTAGCCTCCATTAAAACAAACCAACAATATTTTTACGCATGTATTGACTTCCATTGTGCGACCAAAATGGGGAACACACATCAACGAAAGTGTGCCTGACTTATGTAGTTCTCATGCCCACTCCATTGGAACAAGGTGGATAGGTGCATATCTAGTTTCTTGCACAGAGGTCATGTACCACGACATGATGAGTTAAGGAAACTTCTACAGATCGTGGTCTATGAATCCCATCTTCTTTAGATTGAACATAATGTCTACCGTAACATGGAGGCCATTCAGGATGGTTGTCTTGAGAAACATATACTTGATATTCTTGCTAAAAGTTACGCTAGGAGCATCATCTTTCCTCACGGGAATTTATCTATGAAATAAGGTCGCTGATCTAGATCCCGATGGTTCAAAATCGTGGTATCCTTGAATCTTCGTTGAGGAACATTTTTGTGGCCAGTTCGCTTCTTTCAATGATGGGAAGATCGACACTAGTTGTGCCACAGCTTCTAGATCTTCTTCAACAATGGGCATGGGAGAAGGAATGTCCATGCCAAATTCTTGAATGATGCTAGTGCTCGATATAGGTATTACCATAATCAATCAAATTACTTCGGCTTAAAAGGGGTTTCAGACAGATAGATTGACTCAAGAAATTACTCAGTGAGATAAAAATAAATGAATAGAATTCCTCACGAAGATGTTATAAGTTTACAGATGCAGGAAGTCGTTTGCTCGCGTGGGTATGCAATAAATGGAGAAGGTGGTGGCAAATTCTATCACATGGGGCAATATTTCCCATCATTCCAATCAACCGCCACTCGAACCATCACTTCACTAATCATGGAAAGAGGTAATTATTATGCATTAATAGCATATGTGACCAAAAATCATGCCACCGAAATCTCTCATTATCTCAACTTAGCTTCCTACCAATTGTCACTTGTGAAAAATTTCATCTTACGATAGACGTATAGTTTGTGACAACTTTTATCTTGTGACAAAAACTTTATATTCAAAACTTGCGAGAAAATATGTATGATTTGGTTTTCATGCTTATCTTTTCAGTCAAGCGAAGTATGAATATCGTGATAAGGTTTTAGCCGACTTCCATTCACTAACCCTTTGAAGGGTGTACCATCTAACTTCTACAACTGGACCACACCCCCATCGGTGATACCGATGACAGCATATGGTCCCATCTAGTATGTTTGAAGCTTTCGAGGATGCTTCAAAAATTTAATGTCATACAAGACAACAAAATCACAAACCTGAAACTGCTTGAACTTAATATGGAGGTCATGCCAAGCCTTCAGTCGCTCCTTCTTGAAACATTGATGATATCCTGTGACAAAGCGATCTTCTTCCAATTGTACTAGATATGACAATTGTTCTTCTACTGTGATAACATCTATCATATCAATGATCACAATAATTCTAAGACTAGGTACAATATATTCTAATGGCATGACGACCTCCTATCCATAAATTAATCTGAATGGAGTTTGTCCCACCAATTTTTTACAGGTTTTGCGATAAGCCCATAATACCACAGGTATCTTATGATCCCAATAATCCCTCTAAACATAACATATCTTTTTAAATGCATTCTCTAAAATTTTATTAAATGCTTCGACAATGCTGTTTGCCTGTGGCCTGTGATATGACGTTCTCTTCCAGTGCTGAATATGAAATTCCTTAGTTAATTTGTCAATCAGCTGATTCTGTGTACCTCGATAACTTATCAAAATCTTTGGGCATCCAAATCGGGTCACGACATGGTCAAATAAACATCTGACAGTGGTCACAACAGTACAATCTCTTACTAGCGTTGCTTCATCCCATCCGGTTGAGTAGTCTGTTGCGATGATTATATAGTTTTCACCCGTTCGTTTACCTTGTGGGTTAATAGGACCCACAAAATCAACAACCCATTTATTAAATTCCTACAAATTTACCTGTGGTACCAATGATATTTCATCTTGTCGTGACAGTTTTCCAGTTCTTTGACAAATATCACATCGACAACAATAGTCTCTAGCATTTGCATGTAGAGTGGGCCACCATAATCCTACTTGTAAAATATTATGCATTGTTCCTTTTCCTTCATAGTGGCCTCCTGTGACACCTGCATGTTCTTCATTCACCACCATCGGTTTCTCATGTTCCAAGACATAGCGATGGCGTATTTCATCTGGTCCCATCTTATAAAATTGCCCAGCAATCAACATGAAATATGCATATTTTACACTTAATTTATTCTTTTGGGTTGTACTGAATCCTTCTAGTGCATATCCTGTAATAAAGATATGCACAAAATATATGTAGTGATCATTAATCATCTTTATTGCAAACAACTGTGCATCAAGAAGACTATCATTGATTTTAAAAGGATCTTCTCCGCTTTCTAACCTCGATAGATGGTCAAGTCCTAAATTCAATCAACCTGGCTTAAAAATAATCTCAAAATCAAATTCTTGGAATCAGAGAAGCCATCGATAGATCTTCCCCCCCAACATTGGCTTATTGAACAAATACTTCAATGCAGAATGGTTCGTATACACATTGAAATGTCCTCCCAATAAATAATGTCAAAACTTCTAGAGAGCATATAACATAGCAAGTCCTTCCCTCTCAATAGTGGTATAGTTCTTTTCTACTGTCGATAACTTCCTTCTAGAAAATGCAATGGGTTTATCAAGAGCACCCTCTCTTGTATGTGCAAGTACGACGTTGAGAGTGACAGACAATGCATCGACATGAACCTAATTTTTTTTCCAGTCTAGAAATACCAATATAGGCATTGAAACCATCTTATATTTAAGAACATCCAAAGTCTCTTGACACTGCTCATTCCATTGGAATTTAACATCTTTCTTCGAAAACTTTTCCATTGGATCTATAACCTCAGCATACACATGGATACATTTTTTGTAATACCCCGCATTCCTCAAGGTAGTTCTCAACTGTTTAAGTATTGTGGGTGGGGTTAGGTCAACAATAATCACAATCTTGGTGGGGTCCATCAATATTCTATCTTGACTAACCACATGGCCCAACAATATACCAAAAAGGAGCATAAAGAATACACTTATTTAAATTAAGAGAGATATGAAACTATCTACACTAGTCTAGCATCATTCTAAGATTCTCAATATGATTTTTCACTAGCCCATAGACCGTCCAATCATCAAAATATACTTCAATAAATTTATGGATGAAATCATTAAAAGAAACTACTACTATTCTAGAAAAAGTAAGAGGGGCATTATTTAGTCCAAAAGGCATTACCATGTATTGGAAGCATCCATACTCCGTCGCAAAGGTTGTCTTGTACCGATATTCCTTTGCAATTATTATATGATGGTATCCAAAAATTCCATCGGTAAATGACTACTCTTCTTTTGCTCCGACGCTCTCCAATAATTAATCCATGAATGGGGTTGGGAATGGATCATGAAGGAAGGCATCGTTTAATTTTCTCCAGTCGACACAGATACAAACTTCACTAGTTTTCGTGTCCTGAACCACCATAATGCTAATCCAGTGGGATTCCTCAATAGGTTCTATAATTCCTACATCTATAATCTTGTCTAAATATATATTGAGATTCTCTTTATATCTCAGATTAAGTCTATATGGTCACTTATTGACAGGTTTTGCATCGAGCTTCACGGGAATCTTCATTTCTCCCAGATCAACAATAATCTCCTTCATCTCTGAAAACTTAATAGGGAATAGATCCTGGAATTCATGCAATAAGTTTTCATTTTTTCCTACTGTCTCATCATTCCAATAGTCCCCAATATTGGAAAATTTAGGGGTTTTTGGAGAACCAATATTAACCTTCTTTGTTATGAGGGGCTTCTGAAAGGTGTCATTTTTTAAACCTAATCCTTCCACTATTCGACTACCGCCAGATTCAAGAATATTTGTGTCATGTGGATCATCATCATTAGGTTTGTCGACTACATTATAACATTCCATCCAATTCTGAATTGTTGCACTGATCTAAGGGAAACTCGACATCAAAACAGGGATGTCTTAAAAAATCTTGGTTCATATAACTTGCAGAGTAACATCAATTTTCAGACTGTCATCAACAAAGCATAAAGTATGTGTGAAACTGGTAACTAGCTCTTCCCATTCTATAGTATCTCATCGTAGCTCTACCAATGTGTACTGGTTTCTCGGTATCATATCTAAATTATGTATAAATTTATGGACCCATTCCTGGCACAGCGATGTCTTCTATGTCGCACAACAATTTTCCATATGCTCAATAGGATTTGTCAATCCCATACATTTTTGGAAAGTATAAGACATATTCTTGCCAAATATGATTTCTAGAAACTGTTGACATTGAGGCCATTCTGTCATGTCCCAAATTTTTCATTGGGTCACAATGGCCTAATCACATTTTCCATATTCATGAGAGTTTGTCAAATTGATGCTAAGGGTCAAATAATTGCCAAGGAGGAAAATTACTAGTTTCCTAGGTTGGGAGTGGAAGCTTTGGGATTTGGAATAAGGGGGACAATAAATGATGTTTGAAAATTATAATGGCATAAAGATTTAATAAAGGAGATAAATAAATAAATACAAGGGAAAATCAAAGTGGCAATTGATCATGAAGACACATGGAGGATGTGGGACCCACACAAGCTAGATTTTCTATGCCACATGGCATCTTCCTCTTGTCATTTAGAATCCATTAGAATCCCAAGGGTATTGGGATGAGTTGGAAGATCAATATACTTGGAATGAGTCAAATAATTTAGAATTGGAGTGGAAGAGTAACTCCCATGGAAGAGGAAGAGGCATTTTGAAGCTAGTGAGACACTTGGACTAGATTCCCTATCTCTATGACAACAATGATGAAGATGCTATGAAACCTATGACAAAAATCAGATCTGAATGCTGAAATATGACATATATAACATGTTAGGTTGAAATATATCATCCAATATGGTTCTCATGTGAGTTGGGGAATCTCAATGGGCTCCTATGCAAATTGGGGGAAAATGGAATTCTAGGAAAGGGAGGACACATGGAAAATCATGAGAACACACCCAAATTTGAATTGGATTGATTTTGTGGATGGATTGGTAACCTTAAAATGATAATGATGTTTATAAAATATAGGAATGAAACAAGAGAAAATATTTTTATCATTTGGGAAATTGTCATTTGTGAATTGTGAGAGCTAATGGATGACTAGTTTTCTTTCCTTAACCAATTTCGAGGGTGAAAGATTCCCATCCAAGTTGGTGTTTGGAGAGGAAACTCAGGTATTTAATGGAGATTTAATGGAGTTGTAATTGCAGGTTTAATATACAGGGAATATTGTGGTTTCTTCTATTTCAGCACTTCATCTCAACCATTTCCAGTTTTCATTGCATATTCATGCTCATGGAGGGATTGCGCCTTGGGTGAGCTATTGTACTTTGTGGGAGAGATTCTCCTGGTATATTTATGATTGTAATAAGTTAAATATTATATATTATTAATTCTCATAAATTTTAAATTCTAAATACAAAATATTTGTATGTCAAATTGACTTTTAATGAGCAAACAATGACCATTTCCACTCTATTTTGATATATGCCATGGTAATGCTGATTATTTAGAATGGAGGAATGCATCTCTGATAAATGTATGATGAATGGATGTTTATTTATTTATTTAAATTTAAGAATACTATCACGTCTAAATACCTGAAATATTTCATGTATAAATGTTAAATAATGAAGAAACGGTGCCATTTCCCCACTACCTTGTTGTGAACCAATATAATGTTGGTATATTCGAATGGATAAGTGAAATACTGATGGTTTATGGATGAATGGAATTTTATTGATGGATTATATGAGTTTAATTTCTAGTACATAATAATTTGGAGTTATTTTGTTGAGTTTCATAGCATTGGAGAAGTTTTCCTATCATTTCCCCCAAGGTTGAAACTAGTCTTTTTGCATCTGATTTAAGGGAGTTATATCAGACATTAAAAGTTGAATGGTGATGCATATGAGTTCATATTTATGTAATTTACATTTCCCCTGATTCTATTCATAAATTTTATTTGGATCGAGTCCATTTGGGAAGCCATTTTCGGTATGCATTGTTGGGGAATTAGAACCCCAAATTACTAGCCACAACTCCTACCTCAACCAGAATATTAAAACAAGTTTGTAGAATCCTTTAGAGGGTCATAAATATTCTATAAAAATAATATTAAAAAATTAATATCATTCATATACCTCCTGTGAATATTTGGGAGCATTTGGACCAATTTGGAGACCTAGACATCAAAACTAGTCAAAGGTCGAAATAGGAAAAAAAAGTGAAAAAATTGGTCATTTAATAAAATTTCAAAAAGGGACATTACAGTGGTATCGGAGCATGATATTGGAACCTGATGTGGTATGATATTTATGAGGACAATAATTCAGAGACCACCATTAGATATTGAAACCCAAAAGTGATTTTGTTGAGGAGGAAACTATGACTAGGGATGAATAGGGAACCTCATATGATGGTAAGGAGCATATAAAAATCATGGAACCTATCTTTGAAGACATGAACAAGAATATTATGAAATGATTTGAATTGTTGGCTATCCAAATTTGGAGAAAATATATTGATATTAAGAAAACCAAGGGGGAAAATGCATCAGTTTGCTTGAAGGAGCAAAAGGAGGAGACCCATGAACCACCTAGTTCTGAAATAGGTGAAGTAGAAGAAGTAGTACATGAAGAGCATCGAAATTCACTCCCAAGTGACTCTGAAAAAGATGAAGAGACATCACATGAGTATGAATAAGTTTCTATGTAAAATATTGAATATCATTTCGAGACACATCCTACTTTGGAAATGAAATAAAGAGCATCTACTGATGGATGCTTGAACTATGAATGATTACCTACTGATGGACGCTCACACCTCTATGTTGGTGACATAGAGATCAATTTTGAAAGTGTTTCTGCAAGCCAAAATTCCATTAAACATGAAAATTAATACCTTGTAGCAGTTGAAGAAGAAACAAGATCAACTTCCCCATCACCACTTGAGACTCATGAAGTTGGTCCAAGCAAGAAGGAAGAAGATGAGGAGTTTCATTTGAAAGAGCCTCATTTTCTTGAAGGGTCCTTAAATATGAATGAAAATAAGATCCAAGAGTCCCTTAGAATACTCCATGAAACTCAAGCATTAGCGTCGAAATCTTGTTGGAGATCTACTGCATTAGAGGAAACATCCTTCCTTGAAGACATAGAGAATATTCAAAGAGCAATGTGCCACATTAAAAGTAATTTCATGTCTTTTATTTTTGATAGAAACCATTTGTTTGAGCTTAATTAATTTCTACATGATGCATACTTGAATAATTATGAGGATAATCATAAGCTCACAATTCAAAATGAGCAACTTCTTGAAAAGTTGCAAGATACTTATTTTTCCTCCTATGTTTCAGATTGTCAAATGGTAGATTGTTTGGAGGATTCTCATGACATGGTGGTTCATGATAAATGTGGAAATTTGAATGTTCTTGATGTATTTGAATATGGACTTGAAGAGATCCAAACACTTTATGTGGTGGAAGAGGAACTTGAACTGTCTCTTGATGAAGGTTATGCAATTTTTAAAGAAGAGCATGATTCCTCTACATTGGAACCAATCTATGACAAAGGATTCACACTTTTGAAGGAGCTGCATGATACTACCCATATGGATCCTTCCCATGATGAAAATTATTCACCTTTTGATCATTTGGGTGAGTTAGTTCATTCTCCTACATCCTACAATTCCATGTTTTGCAACATTAGTCTCAATGAAGTATGGGTGAAAGGGTTCTTTTTTATGGTGCCACATGAGGAGTATGGAACTCTTAGATTTAATTTTTATGATGACATGGTTGGAGCACATTTTTATTCAAATTTGTAGTAGCATAATTTTTTACTTTATGATGATCCACATCTACATGGATGCACCTATGATATGCATTTGAGTCACTTGAAGACTCATGGTTTTTATTGCTCAACACTTGGTTCATTTGATGTTGGAGGAACTTCATCCAACACTGGGATGAATAGATTTATGATTGGATAAAAATTTTGTTGACAGCCACATAATTTTATATATATTTATTATTATCTCATTCATGGATGTATGGGTGAGACATATTTGTGTCATTTGAAGTCTCCTTGTTTCTTTTGCTCATTATTTGGTTCAGATTTGAGTGGAGATTCTTCATTCACTTATTGGATGAAAGAATACATGGCTGAATGTTTTGATGCATATAAAATCCTTTTGGAGCAGCATTATAGGACATGGGATCCTCACCTATGTCATTGGAGCAGATTTTATTGGTCACTTGAAGCTTGTATGCTCTTGGCAAACAATGGTCTACTTACTTGGAGGTATAAGCACTTTCATGATTTTTTGATGAGGCACCTCCATGATGTACATTTTTACTATGTTGTTATGTAATTTGATGATATATATTATGTACTCATGATGTTTGGAAGAATGCATACAAGAAAATGGGATCCCAGAATTCTCTTTCCTAATGATATGGGTTGGAGAGCACTCTTAATTGTTGGAGTGCAATACAAGGAATGGGGCCCTGGGATAGTTTTTAGTTCCATGGATTTCATTTTTTTTGGGAAACAAGTAGTATGGGGGATGGATACCCCACTTAATAAAGTGGTTTTAATCATATTAGTGCAGCAGAAAGCATGGTGGTTTCTCTCTAAAATATTCATGGAATCTCAAAGACTCAAAGTTGGGCAACTCAGTGGCAACTTCAAAGAATCATACATAAAGCAGGTTCTTCAACACCCATGTTTGAAATTGCTTGAGGACAAGAAATATTGGGAAGGGAGGATTTTTCATGTCCCAAATTTTTCATTGGGTTAGAATGGTCTAATCACATTTTCCATATTCATGAGAGTTTGTCAAATTGATGCTAAGGGTCAAATAATTACCAAGGAGGAAAATTACTAGTTTCCTAGGTTGGGAATGGAAGCTTTGGGATTTGGAATAAGGGGGACAATAAATGATGTTTGAAAATTAGAATGGCATAAATATTTAATAAAGGAGCTAAATAAATAAATAAAAGGGAAAATCAAAGTGGAAATTGATCATGAAGACACATGGAGGATGTGGGACCCACACAAGCTATATTTTCTATGCCACGTGGAATCTTCCTCTTGACATTTCGAATCCATAAGAATCCCAAGGGTATTGGGATGAGTTGTAAGGCCAATATACTTTGCATTAGTCAATTAAGGTCGAAGTGGAGTGGAATGATAACTCCCATGGAAGAGGAAGAGGAATTTTGGAGCTAGTGAGACACTTGGACTAGATTCACTAGCTCTATGACAACAATGATGAAGATGCTATGAAACCTATTAAAAAAATCAGATATGAATGCTGAAATAGGACATATATAACATTTCAGGTAGATATAGAGCATACAAGAGGGCTCTCATGTGATTTGGGGAAGATAAATGGCCTCCTACTCAAATTGGGGGAAAATGGAAGGCTAGGAAAGGGAGGGCACATGGAAAATCATGAGCACACACCCAAATTCGAATTGGATTGAGTTTGTGGATGGATTGGTAACCTTATAAGGCTAAGTATGTTTATAAAATACAGGAATCAACCAAGAGAATATATTTTGAACATTTGAGACATTGTCATTTGTGAATTGTGAGAGCTAGTGGATGACTAGTTTTCTTTCCTTAGCCAATTTCGAGGGTGAAAGATTCCCATACAAGTTGGTGTTTGGAGAGGAAAATCAGGTATTTCATGGAGATTTAATGGAGTTTTAATTTCAGGTGTAATATATAGGGAATATCATGGGTTCTTCTATTGCAGCACTTCATCTCTACCATTTCCAGTTTCCATTGCATATTCATGCTCATGGAGGAATTGCGCCTTGGGTGAGCTATTGTAATTTGTGGGAGAGATTATCCTGGTATATTTATGATTGTAATAAGTTAAATATTATATTTTTTTCATTCTCAGAAAGTTTCAATTTGAAATACCCAAGAGTTGTATGCCAAATTGACTTTTAATGAGCAAACAATGACCATTTCCACTCTATTTTGATATATGCCATGGTAATGATGATTATTTCGAATGGAGGAATGAATATTTGATAAATGTATGATAAATGTAATTTTATTTATGTATTTAAATTTCAGAATACTCTCAGGTCAAAATACCCAAAATATTTCATGTATAAATGTTAAACAATGAAGAAACAATGCCATTTCCCCACTACCTTGTTGTGAACCAATATAATGTTGATAGATTCGAATGGATAAGTGAAATACTGACGGTTTATGGATGAATGGAATGTTATTGATGGATTATATGAGTTTAATTTTCAGTACATAAGAATATGGAGTTCTTTTGTTGAGTTTCATAGCACTTGGAAAAGTTTGCCTATCATTTATCCCAAGGTTGAAACTAGTCTTTTTGCATCTGATTTAATGGAGTTATAGCAGAAATTAAAAGTTGAATGGTGATGCATATGAGTTAATATTTATGTCATTTAAATTTCCCATGCTTCCATTCAGAAATTCGAGTTGTATTGAGTCCATTTGGGAAGCAATTTTCAGTATTCATTGTGGGGGAATTAGAAACCCAAATTACTAGCCACAACTCCTACCTCGACGAGAATATTAAAACAAGTTTGCATAATCATTTAGAGGGTAATAAATCTTCCATGAACATCATATTAAAACTGTAATATCATTCATATCTCTTCTGTGAATATTTGGGAGCATTTGGACCAATTTGGAGACCTAGACATCAAAATTAGTCAAAGGTCGAAATAGGAAAAAAGAATGAAAAAATTGGTCATTTAATAAAATTTAAAAAGGGGACATTATGCATTATTAAAATAGATTGCTTATCAGAAACCCACCACTTGGAAGGCGTGGCCTTCAATGCAACATCAATTTCTAACAAGCGTTTAGGTTCCAATACTTTTTCTTCAAAATTTATAAGAAATGTGTCCAAGTTCGACAATACTTCATATGTAGGTATATCACATACCTGAGTACCTACCCATCCCACAAATTTCATGATTCTTGCACACTTTCACATCGACGCTTCATGTAGTTGATTCTTCTAGTTCTCTAGAGCTTCTCCTAAATATGACGTACATGAGCTAATACTTCGCCAACTCAGATTATCGGCAGCTGTTAGATTGATATCATTATACATTACAGAGGAAATATTGTAAATATTATCCAAATATATTTCTTGTCCTTCACTGTTCACTTATTCGACATATCTATGGCCTTCCATAGGATCAATTGGAGTGACCATCTATAGCTTGGTATCTTCCAATGACAATATTATTCTTTTGAAATTAAGAACAATTTGATTGTCAATATCCCAGTTGATCCCAAGAAGTGAAGGATACAGATTCATATGATCGACAATTTCTATGACTTCAAAATCAGCATAGGTTCAGAGTCCTTCCACTTTGACAGGAGCCTATGTCAGTCAACCAATAGGTGATACCTTAAATTGATTGGATAACTGGAATTGAATAGGAGACCATACCAGTGTCAACTTTCCAATGCTTTCCCAAGTTTTTCTTGTCATAATATTAATGTCTGACCCAAAATCTAGTATGATAAAATCCATATCATAATAACGTATCGAAGCATTCATTCTTAACTCACCACCAGTTTTTGGTCTTTTAGCAATGTGGTTAACTTTTTTCTCTGGTCGCACACTTATTTGAGGTTCTTTGACTAGAGATGATAGTTCCTCTACAACATCCTTTTCTTCTATTAGTGCCAAACAAATTTTAAAGAATTTCTTTAACGTGCTCCCCTTCTTTGTCTGTTTTCTTTGGAATAACTATTCAAATATTTGACGCATTTCCACGATTGGTCCATGGTCCAATACTAGGACAGTAGCAGATGTTGATGCCTTATTTCTATCAACGAACTCATCACATGCATCAAAGAAGACTCCTTTTCTTTATGGACATCAAACAACACTTTCTTTCATGTCACGGGTCGAACTCTCAGACTTAAGCATGGTGAATCTTGATATCCTCCAATCGAAACACCTCTTCTTGTTACGACAACGATATTAGGTTCTCGAGTTTCGACAAAAATATTCTGAATATTTTGATTTTTGATTTTGAGGTTGGTTCTGGTTTCTTGGGTTTTTGACCTGCCATTTAGCAATTAGCTGTAGACACTCCTCAATAGTGTGGTCAAATGTTTTACAATATGAACACGTCATTGTGCGATTAGTACAGTCTCTAAAAAAATGTCTCTACTATCCTCAATTATAACAAATATCTTGCCCCTTCCATGGAAAAATCCTCCTCCTTGTCCTCGGATCCTATAAGGACCACCCCCCCCTTGGTTGAGGGTATTGTGCCTGAGCTTGCTCAACTTGTATATGTTCATAATTTTTCATCAGATATGTGTCGACCGTATTTCCTTGTAGTAAGTGGTATGATATGCAATATTTCTCGTCGTGATCCACATATTGACAAAATTTACAATATAGGCTAGCAAGTGCACTCACTATCTTCTGTAGATATAAGCATTCCTTCGACCGATGACCTTTTATTTGGAAAATTCTACACAAAGGAATTCCTTGTGAATTTATCGGGTTCAACTCTCCTGATGCAAGATAATTCAAGAAAAATAGACATGAATCTTTATGATGACCTTAAGTTCTACATCTTGTACACCAGAATTATTTTTTCGAATATTTCCCTTTCTTGATATCTTGTAATTGCAACGTTAGATTGGCAAGTTGCAACTATATTTGCATCATTTGTGAGCCAGTTTCTCCAACCGACAAAGCTTCCAATTTCATAGAAATATCAAGAGCTTCACTCTGGGATACAATCTTATGTTTTATTAAGGGAACATCGATATGCTGTAGTATCACCAGAATAAACTATTCTTTATATTGAACATTTGACATCTGGAAAATCACCTTAGACATCAAAGTCTTAAACATTTGACATATGGAAACTCACCTTAGACAATTGCTTAATTTGTTTTAATTCTATGATACATTGCGACTCAGAATTAAGTTTCTTGAATTCTTTGAACAATACAATCTGGATTTGATCCAATGATTTAAGAGGAAACCATATGGGAACCACAAAAAATTTCATATACCAGTTAAGAGCATGACCCCTAAAGGTCATGATCATATGATATCTTTTTATAGCCTCATATTGGACCTGCCACACTATCCTAACGACTTCACACAGTAACCAATGTTGCTCAGGGTCTTCCAACCCATTTCCATTGAATAAATGTAACTTTATGTCACTCCCTGACATTCTGTTTACTTGGGGTATTGCTAAATTTCAATCAAATGTTCCACCAGTAGGAACTCCTTGACTATTATATTGACTATTACTATTACTATGATTTACAAAACCACAATTCAATGAAATTGTAGGTCTTACCTCAGTTGCTGGAGATGTACTTGGTGTCATGGGTATGTCGTAGTCCTAGTATGGATCTGGCTCTTCCTTTTCTTCTTCTTCAGAGATAAGCTAATTTTCTTCCTCTTCATCACAAGATTCTCCATCGAGATGTGGTTCCAACTCATAGTCCCCTCCTTCAATCGCGCTGCAACTTCGTCTTTTTGTCACAGTCCTTCTTCTCTTACCTAACTGAAATATTATTCCACTCCTTAAGAAACCTCCCTCTTGCTCATTCTCACTATTTAAAGAGATCAACATATTGGCTCATTTTGGTCCATATTGGTCAAGCCTTTCTTGTGACATCACCCAGGTCCTTTGGACACAAATATTTACTCGTCAGACTCCATCCTCAGGATCCCTTTCTCACAGACCAACATCTTTATCCATATCTTTAAAGATATCAACTAATGGCCTCGAGGTTCTCGAAATAGATCTCTTTCTGTCTCATTGTATGATATTATTGTGTCAACTACAATCTCAGTAATATATCCCTCCGATATGCTATCAACCAATAATTTCACAACACTAGATATATGATTACTGATTCTTTCCAACCATTGGATTAGCTGAGAAATCCACTCAGTGGGTTCTTCACTCTGAAACGTTTTCCTCTAAGATGCTAGCTTCGAAAACCATTCATGCAACATAATGGGAATTTCACTTAAGACGATTTCATGAATATCTGAGTAAATATATCTTTCTAACCATTATGTCGGATTTAGTCACGATCCTTCCCTTTCTTCCTGTGCAAACTCTCTTTCTCTATAACCCAACCAATATTGAATCTCTAGTTTCATTGGGTACCAAAACATGTCCCTTCACAATGGTCTAGGTCCCAAAAAAAAAACCATTTGTTGGTGTCTATTACACTGACCCAGGTTCAGATTCCCTTTCCATCCAACAAAGCCCAATATATCGACCCGATGGAGTATAACTCCATCGGCAAAACCTGTGGCGTAAGTGATGTCTCACCCGAGATATCTATGGGGACTGCTAGAAACTGGTTTTGATAGTTATGGAAGGTACTTCTTCATCTCAACATTAACAAGCCATTCGACTGAAACAGAGGGATGGATCAGCGTCGACTGAACACGAAAGAAGGCCAACCCTTTGACACATTCACAACATATAATATTATATAGAAATACCAACACATGCATGATATCTAAAGCATACACATCTAAACCATATTTATTGTTGACGTTCCACAATATAAGTGCATCCAACTCATAAATATTCAAATAAAAGACACACAAACTTCAAAGACACATATATTTAACATGGAAACCCTTATGGGAAAAAACCACAAAAGCGCTCTTCATTTGGCATGAGTAATAGTTGGAATGCTTTTGGTATGCACACATAACTTGTAGAATTCTCTTAGAATCTTCTTTACAATGAATGTGTTATCTCCTAAATAAATTAGTTTTCAAAAGTTCAAACTCAGACAATTTAATTTTGCATAGTGATGAACATTTCAGGGCATATTATGAAATATGTTTGGGTGATTAACAAAATTGGAATGCCTTGAGTTCTGTTTTTTCAAAAAATTTAAAATTTTAGCTTTCGGTGGCTAAGGAAATTTTTTTAATAGTTCATTAGCCACTGAAAATCCTAGCTTTCGGCAGCTAACAATTTGGACTCAGGACTACGTTAACCACCGAAATCCTGTTGACTCCATTTTTAATAAAATTTTGGAAAAGGAGCTTTCGGTGGCTTAGGCAAAATTTTCAATAGTTCATTAGCCACCGAAAATCCCAACTTTCGGAAGCTGAAAAACTGGAGCCAAGACTACCTAAACCACCGAAATCCCCAAAAAGGAAAATGGTTAGTGCCGCCATTAATATCAACCACCATCAGCATGAAGAATGCCTCTAACAAGCTCTTAGCCACCAAAAAGATTGAAACTATAGAATAAATCATGAGTAGGAAGAGAAGTCGTCATTATGAAACCAAATTGACTGTTGAAATACCTGAAACCCTCGTGATCTTCCATCTATCCCGTGACTGCAATATAACCACCACAAGACATCAAGTTCCAGTTAAGATGATTACTGCACTAGCCATCTAGAGTTTCCCACCAGAGTTTACGGTTACCCTGCTCAAGTAGCAATCACTGCTCAGCCCCTAAAAATCAACACCCTATCCTCAGTCTATTCCCCATTGTCCTACATGCATCCTCAATGATCTAAGCTCTCCTTGAAACCACCACAGTCATCTCCTTCCCTAGGGTTCAAATTTTGATTTTGTAGGTACAAGAAGAGCAGTCCAAAGATGAAGAAAGGAGGAGGACCTACTCTCAGATAGGAATTAGGTGACATTATCTATCTTGAGTCACATCCAGAAGTATGCCAATTCTTCAAAGATGCAGGTTGTTACAGGTTTTGTGAGAAAATACAGGGTTCCCACCAACAAGTGGCAGAAGCCTTTTCTCTTTCTTTTGATGGCTCTACGGCATTGATAAGCAGAGAAGAGTTCCAGGTTGATGAGGCCCTAATAGCAGAAGTAGCAGAACTCCCAAGGACTAGGGAGAAATGGTTCAAAACCACCATTATGAAGGATGTGGAATTCAAGTCTTACTTAAATCTTGAACACAAGAATGTAGTATGGAAGAAAAGCATCCCATCAACCTGGCTTGAGGAGAAGTGGCAGCAGTTGTTGAAAGCAATCTTGGTTTATATAACTTATGAAGGAAGGTATAACAAGGTGATGATATACCACTTTAAATTGATGAACTAGTTTATAGGTAGAATCCCTTTAAAACTGCCTTTCTACCTCCATAAGAGCCTAACCAAGATGGCCCACTAGGTCAAGGCCAAGCCCACCAAAATTGCAGGCAGGCTATCCCACCATGGGTTGATAAAACTCATTGTCCAAGAACTGCTGCAAAGAAGAAACATTGCATGGTCATACTTCTTATTTTGGAATGAGTTTGAAATTGGATTACATCCAGAAGACAAAGGAAAGTCCCCTTCAAAGAAGTCCACCATTCCCAGGAGTGGCAAGAGGAAGAGGAGGGCCATCTCACTAGTGACAGTGGATCATCCCTCTCCAACTATTGAGACCAACAAAGACAAGATAAATCTAGATTTCAGTGGAAAGGAGGAGGAGGCCCCGAAGGTAAAAATGTACTTAACTTACCTTACTCAAATTCTGAAGAAGAAGGAGGGCAGGAAGTTGACCTAACAAAGCAGGTTGTAGTAGAACATGAGGATTTTCCCTCACCAACACCAAGGGAAGGTCAAGATGAACCAATGGCAGAGACTTCGTCAAGAAAACCTTGGTCTCAAAGAATCAACTAGCTATTAGGGCAGATACATGAACTAGAGGTCTTAGATAGAGAGATCAAAAGAAATAATGCAAGATTAACCAAGAAAAATACTGAATTGCATAATTCTATTCTAGAAATGAGAGGGATGTATGTCCTACTGAAAAGAAGAAATATGAGAATATGAAGGATAAATCTAGGCTCTATAGGATGGTCATAATGTCAAGATTGCAGAAGAAGGATCCAAACCCTAAAACACACCTTGTGTTGGAAACCCTAGCAGAGGCAACAATTAGCCTTTAGGACCCGAGGATAGCCCATGATGTTGCTGATATTCCAAATCTTATGTAGGTTGAAGAAGTACCAGAAGGTCAATAGTAAAGTTGTAAGAGGTTGATTAAAAGATTAATTAAATTTTGCTGAAACAGAGCTTTCGTGGCTTAGGTGAATGCAACAACTTTTCATTAGCCACCGAATGCAGAGCTTTCGGTAGCTTAGATGCCCATAATTCTGTTTCCTTAACCACCGAGAGCACAAAAGGGTGCAGAAAAACATGCTTCCACACATAACCAATTTTGATGGATACAAACAACTTAGGGGTGAATTATGGAGCTGAAAATTGATTAAAGGCACCGCTGGAAGGGGTCTGTTCTAGTTTTGAGGGTGCCATCAAGGTGAAATGGGTCACAAACCCTACCTGCTTTTGACAAACTGTGACTTATCTGTCAGATAACGGGTCATAGCTCTACTTCAGTGATCACTATAGTTATCAAAGAGTTCAAGGAGTGAACAAGTATTAGAGTTAGATAGGTTAGCACTTAAATTAGGGTTTTTGACCTAATTTTGCAAAAACAGTTATTTTATCTATATTTAGTAAATCAGATCCAACTTTTCAGGATCTGAAATAAATTTTGTAAAGGCTATAAAGCTGAGGACTAATGTTGAAGCAAGGGTTTGGCTTCGGAGACTTTTAGACCCTTAGTGTTATCAAGCTTGTCATGTTGTTCATCATTTAATATAAGCTCTTTTGCCATTATATGTTCAGGTTCCATCTCTTTTCTGTTCTGTACTTGTGCTTGAATATTTGATTCAATTTTATTCTTTTAATCTAACACCAGATAGCTGTCATCTTATCTATGTGTTGATAAGTTGAATTACAATTATATCTCCTTGTTATGATTAGCCATTCATATGTGATTGCTTTATAAATGAATCTGCCAGCATAGTAGGTTCTCCATTTATTCACCTTATTATCAACCCTCTGAATATTGGTGGTTAGAAGCCTTATCTTTTGATTGAGTTTTATGCATGTCTTGAGTGTGTGAGGTCCTTTAGGTCATCTGAATTGATCCATTTAGAAAAAACATTAAAAACATTGAAGTTACCAGGCATCCTTGAGCTGCAACCTAGAGGAGTTTCCCAGAGTGATAACAAATTGGCGCTGTTGCTGGGGAGAGGAGATTGAAGCTTAGCTTCCCTAGGAGATGACATAGATCCTAATTTGATGATAGACAAAGTATGGACACTATTCTATTTGTAATCATCTATCTAGCGACTCCATTGGAATAAGGTGGCTTCAAGAAGACCAAGTACCAGAGCAAACCCTCAAGGGCCACCAATAACACCTGTTTCCGATCCAGAAGAGATTCTAGGAAGAGCTAGGGATTCACTAAGATAGACCTCCAGAGCTGCAAGAGGAGCTACATCAGGTATTTCTGCTGTTATATCAAATAGAGCTCCATTTCAATCTTCTTCTGCTGGAACATATAATTCTTAGGAATTTATAGTTGAATCAGAAAATTTTAGGGTTGAGGAATATTCAAGCGTTGTTTCTTGTGTAGATCTAATCCCTGGTGAATCCACTGAGATAAATCCACCTCGAATACTCTCTTAGTTACCACCCACACCAACGATATCTCCTTCTGCCCTTTCCATACCCACATCAAATATGGCTGCCTCGATGACCAAAATGCAAAGAATCCTTGTTGCTAGATATGCTCCTCTCAATTTTCCTAACCCCCTCTCTACTATGCCTACTGGAGATTACCTCAAATACATGCCTAAGTTTACTAGAGAGGGATATTTCACAGCTGAAGAACACTTAGAGGCATTCTACAGTTATGTTGAGAATATAAACATTGAACAAGAGGATGTGTGGACTAAGGTTTTTGTGCAAAGTCTAGATGGTCAGGCTAGGAAATGGTTCAAAGAGTTGCCTGCTAGATCAATAGCAAGAATTGAAGCCCTAGATGACATATTTTTGAAGCATTGGGGAGAAAGAAGAGACCACCTTTACTATATCACTGAATTTAGCAATCTAAAGAGAGAGAGAATGGTGAGTCTATTTCTAACTTCACCAAAATATTTAACAAGATGTTCAGCAAGATCCCTGCTGAGATCAAGCCAACCGATACTTCATCCAAGATCACCTATGCCAATGCCTTTGATTCAAAATTTTGTCTTCTTCTCAGAGAAAGAAGATCAGCCTCTCTGTCACTCATGCAAGATGTTGCTCTTGAAGTTGAGTCCAATATCATTTCATCTTAGAAGGTTAAAGGAAAAAGTGTCAGGAAGAAGAAACCCTTAGATCCTCTAGTGGCTTCTTCATTAGAGAATAAAATGGAGAAAATGGCCAAAATGTTGGACAGTCTAACAGCTGAAATATCTAGACTTAAAGACCGAGGGCAAATACCTGTAAGGGGTAAAGGGCCAAATTATTTTGCTAATAGAAACCCTAATTTTGTCCCTTGCAGAAGAATCAACCCACCAGCTCAGATCTTTCAAAGGGATAGGAATCAAGTTGAGGATCAAAGAATCAGAGCTCCTTTTCAGAATGCTATGCTAGAAGAAGAACAAGAGTTTGCTATGGAAGAAGGGGAGACAGAAGACAATATCAACTATATGGAAGATGAAGTAGAACTCTCTTTCTCGACACAAGCAGACGATGAGGAAGCCCTCATGAATGAGCAGTTCATGGAAGAATCTTTATATTAGGCAGATGATTAGGAAGGTTATAATTTGAGATCCAGAATTGTTTCTCCTATGAAGAAGGGTCTTTCCCCTACAAAGCAGCCTACTCCTCCTTCTAAAAATCTTGTTGCTCCTGCAAAGAAGATGACTATTCCTCCACAACAACAGCATAGGCTGTTACAGCCATTAGCCCATGATCCTATTCAGTTCAAAGCCACACCATAAGAGGTAAATACTTCTGACAAATTATCCTATGCTTTCAATCCTGAGTCAGAAATTCAGAAGTTAAAAATCCCTTTTCCCTTGATAGAGCTGATGAAGAATGATGCCTTCAAGTCATCCATATTGAAATCTCTTCAACCAAGGACACCCATAGATGCTGACTTTGTGAACTTGCAAGATGATAAGACCACAACAATCCTAGGTCCTATAATTGAAGATCTAGATGAGTCTTGCCCACATTTCTACATATCTTTGAACATCCATGATAAAATCCTTCACAACTGTTTGCTGGACTCATAAGCTTCCCATAACCTAATTCCAAAAGCAGTAATGGACGAGCTTTGCCTTAGCATTACAAAACCCTACCATGATCTGTTCTCATTTGACTCCAGGAAGGTCAATGCCTACGCCTCATCAAAGAGCTTGTCATAAACCTCTCCCAGCTGCCTTTAAAAAGTATAATGATGGACATAGTAGTGGCTGACATCCCACCTAAGTTTGTCCTCCTTTTGTCTCACTCATGGAGTAAAAGGATGGGTGGTACCATTCAGATGGACCTTACATATGCTACAATTCCAATGTTTGGAGGGGAGACCAAGAGACTCTACAGGGAGAACTGGTTCACCTACATCATCTGTAATGCCAAGAACTCTATAAACCATCCCATATATGCAGAGACACAGAATTTGGGGCATGCATCTTGCAGATAGATGATTCCAAGCCAACATCCATGCAACTCACAAAGCCTACCTATCAACCACCTGAGGAAGTAACCACCTTTGTCTGGAGCATGTTTTTTGATGGTGCCAGTACTCAAGCCTCAACAGGTGCAGGTGTAGTTTTGGTTTCTCCATCAAAAGAGACTATCCATTTGTCTTATAAAGTTGATTTCAAAACTACTAACAATATACAAGAATATGAAGAATTGTTGTTAGGAGTGAAGGCTTCCAAGGAAATGGGGATCATGTTCCTGAAGATATTTGAAGGTGCAAACCTTATCCTACAGCAGGTCAACAACACTTTTCAAGAAAAGAATGTCAGATTGAAGGCTTATAGGGATGAGGTATGGAAACTCAGGGACTCTTTCATGTTTTTTGACCTCTCATACATACCTAGAGCTATGAACCATCTAGTTGATTCCCTTGGTGTCTCTGGAAGTATGTTTGGTCCCCCTTTGCCTCCTAAGCTAAGCTATGAGATCCAAGTCAAGTACAGGCCATCTCTACCTGATAATGTGAAAATTTGGAAGGTCTTTGAGAATGATGATGAGCTTAGTAAATTTCTCCAGGTAGTAGATGAATTTTATGATATGTATATTGATCAAGAAAACCTAAATTTGGAAGAATCTTAGAGGCTCAAGTTAAAAGATAAAGTAGGTAATCAGAACATTGTTCGGTTTCCTAGAAATTATATACCTCAGGGTCTGGTACCCCTGGAAAAGCTTTTTGATCATAATGATGTCCCCTTTAAACCTGCCAAAAAGGAGAAAGATCCTGCTATCAAAGAGCAAAACATAGGTAGCCAGAGTCATCCAAAATCCATAAATCTGTCCACTGAGTTGACTGCTGATTAGAGGTCAAAATTTTGTAGTCTGATGAAAGAGTTTGCTGATATCTTTTCCTGGGAATATAGTGACCTGAAAACCTATGACACTAATATCATCCAACACAGGATTCCCCTGGAGAAGGACACCATCCCTTTCAAACAGAAGCTGAGATCCATCAGTCCTCTCCTACTACCTGTGATTGAGAAAGAAATCCAAAATCTCCTTAAAGCCAAAATCATAATCCCCCTCAGGTATTCTAAATGGGTTACAAATTTAGTGTTGGAAAGGAAAAAAAATGGGGAGATCAGGTTATGTGTGGATTTCAGAAACCTACACAAGTGCTCCAAGAAAGAGAACTATCTATTACCCAAGATGGAACATCTATTGCAAAGAGTCTCAGGGGCTAGTGTCATGTCATTCCTAGATGGTTTCTTTGGATACAACCAAGTTGTTGTGCACCCTGATGACCAAGAAAAAACTGCGTTTACCACTCCCTATGGCACCTTCATGTATGCCCAAATGCCATTTGGGCTGATGAATGTTGGGGCCACATTCCAGAGGGCCATGGACATAGCTTTTGTGGGGTTGAAAGACAAATTTATTCTCATATATCTTGATGACCTCACTGTTTACTCCAACAACCATGAATAAAATTTGTAGCACTTGAGGAGGGTGTTTCTGGAATGTAGAAAATTTGGGATATCTCTGAACCCAAAGAAGTCTCAATTTTCACTCAGTGAGGGAAAACTCCTGGGTCACATAGTTTCAGCTGAAGGTGTGAAGATTGATCTCATTCGAGTTGAAGCAATCCAGAAATTGTCCATTCCTAGGTCGAAAATGGATATTCAGTCATTTATGGGTAAGATAAATTTTGTTAGGAGGTTTATCCCAAAATTTTCTGAGTTGGTAAATTACATAACCTCTAAGTTGAGGAAGGAATCTGAAATCAAATGTACAGAGAAAGAAAGAAGCTCTTTTGAAGACATCAAGAAGGATATCATGGAAGCTCCCACTTTGATTAGTCCAAACTACACCAAGGGTTTCTACATTTTCTCCTTTGCATCCTATGAGATAGTGGCAGTAGTTCTGTTACAGAAAGATAATGAAGGCCTTGATCATCCCATTGCCTTTTTTAGAAAAACATTGAGGGATGCTGAATTAAAGTATGATCCTATTGAGAAGTAGGCCTATGCTCTCATCAAGTCACTAAAAGCCTTTTGAATCTACATTTTACATGCAAAGGTCCTTGCTTATGTCCCTTCAGCTACTGTGAAGGAGGTTTTGACACAGCCTGATATTGATGGAAAGAGGGCCAAGTGGGTGGCAAAGTTGATTGAGTTTGACATAGAAGTAAATCCCACCAAGCTGGTGAAAGGACTAGGCTTAGCTAAGCTTATGGAAGAATAAAATTATGAGCTACTCGGCATGAATCTCATTGGCATAAGCTCAACCAACTTGCAGACAGAAGCAACAGAAACAGTTGAGGAGTAGCACGACAGTCAACAAGTAGCTGACAACTTGTCCTCATGTGAGTGGTACTTAGGTATTCTTCATTTCTTACAAAGTTTAGAAGTTCCCCTTGGAATTACTCTAAATCAAGCACGGGCTCTAAAGATTAATTTTGTTAAATTTTGTGTAATTGATAAGATGCTATTTTGGAGAGATATTTCTGGAGTTTTGCTGAGATGCTTAGATAAAGAAGAGTCAGCTCAGGTCATGCATCAGTTTCATTCAAGCACATGTGGGGGCCATCATTACTGGAAGACCACAACCCACAAGATTCTGAGGGTTGGGTACTATTAGCCTGTTCTTTTCTCTGATGTGTGTACCTTTGTGAGAGCCTGTGACAAGTGCTAGAGATTCATGGGAAAGCAGCAACTTAGATCTTTTCCCCTTAGACCTATTGTAGTGAATGGTCCTTTCCAGCAGTGGGGTCTTGATTTCATAGGTGAGATTAATCCTTCATCAAGTGGTCAGCACAAGTGGATCCTAGTAGCCACAGACTATTTCACCAAGTGGATATATGTAGTCCCCAAAAGGAATGCCACTCACCAAGTTATCATGAAATTTTTATATGAGAACATCTTTATCAAATTTGGTTTCCCAGTAAGGCTAGTAACTGATAATGCACCAAATTTTAAATTCGGGGCATTGGTTAACATGTGTGAGTCAATGGGCATTTAATTGGTGCATTCCAATTCCTATTACCCTCAAGGAAATGGACTTGCTCAGTCATCCAATAAAAGCCTAGTTAGAATCATCAGAAAACTATTGGAGAATAATCAGAAGAGCTGGAATTCTAAGCTAAAGTTTTCTCTATGGGTTGATTGAGTGACTGACAAGAGATCCATAGGGAATTCTCCTTTCAAATTGGTTTATGGTACTGAGGCCATTTTTCCCATTCAGCTAATTCTGCCAGTTGCAAAATTCTTTCAGGAGGAACAGGATGAACCAAATGACATGGTGAGGAGGATGCTTGATTTGGTGGAGTTGTAGCAAGTCAGGGAACGGGTGATGGAAAAGTCAGAAGCTCATCAAAAGAATATTAAGATTATTTTTGACAAAAAGGAAAAGGTGGACAACTTTCAAGATGGATATTGGGTTCTCAAATGGGATACTGTCAGGCAAGACAAGGGAAAGCATGGTAAGTTTGAATCTCTATGGATAGGACCTTTTGTGATAGCTCAGGTGCAACAGAGCAACACTTTCAAATTGCAAAATCTAGAAGGCGAGGAGGTGTTTGATGGCCCAGTAAATGGGTGATTTCTGGAACTCTATTTCATTTGAGGCTTTAAGGCCTTGTTATTGTAAAATATTATTTAGTTGTTTTTTTTGTTTTTAACAAAATAAACTCCATGCCCAATGGAACATTAGAAGATAGGTTTAATTCTTATTTTTTCAGGAAAGGAATTTTGGTCTGGGATTCTTGGGACCTCATAGGGAGGTTCCCATCCCCGAGTAGGAGCCAGATGTTATCTCCTAAATAAATTAGTTTTCAAAAGGTCAAAATCAGACAATTTAATTTTGCATAGTGATGAATATTTCAGGGCATATTATGAAATATGTTTGGGTGATTAAAAAAATTGGAATGCCTTGAGTTCTGTTTTTTCAAAAAATTTAAAAGTTTAGCTTTCGGTGGCTAAGGAAAACTTTTCAACAGTTCATTAGCCACCGAAAAAGAACATCTTTCGACAGCTAACAATTTGGACTCATGACTATGTTAACCACTGAAAGCCTGTTGACTCCGTTTTTAAGAAAATTTTGGAAAAGGATCTTTCGGTGGCTTAGGCAAACTTTTCAACAGTTCATTAGCCACCAAAAATCCCAGCTTTCGGTAGCTAAAAAACTGGAGCCAAGACTACCTAAACCACTTAAAGCCCCCAAAAGGAAAATGGTTAGTACCACCATCAATATCAACCACCATCAGCATGAAGAACGCCTCTGGCAATCTCTTAGCCACCAAAAACACTGAAACTGCAGAAGAAATCATGAGTAGGCAGAGAAGTGGTCATTATGAAACCAAATTGACTATTGAAAGACCTGAAACCCTTGTGGCCCTCCATCTTTTCCATGACTGCAATATAACCACCACAAGACATCAAGTTCCAGTTAAGATGACACTGCACTAGCCATCTTGAGTTTCCCACCAGAATTTACGGTTAGCCCGCTCAAGTACCAATCACTGCTCAACCCCTCAAAATCAATACCCTATCCTTAGTCTATTCCCCATTGTTCTACATGCATCCTCACTGATATAAGCTCTCTCTGAAACCAGCACGGTCGTCTCCTTCCCCAGGGTTCAAATTTTGATTTTTTAGGTACAAGAAGAGCAGTCCAAAGATGAAGAAAGGAGGACGACCTGCTCTTAGATAGGAATTAGGTGACATTAGCTATCTTGAGTCACATACAGAAGTATGCCAGTTCTTCAAAGATGCACGTTGTTACAGGTTCTGTGAGAAAATCCAGGGTTCCCACCAACAAGTGGCAGAATCCTTTTCTCTTTCTTTTGATGGCTCTAATGCATTGATAGGCAGAGAAGTGTTCCAGGTTGGTGAGGCCCTAATAAAAGAAGTAGCAGAACTCCCAAGGATTGGGGAGAAATTGTTCAAAACCACCATTATGAAGGATGTGGAATTCAGGTCTTACTTAAATCCTTAACACAAGAATGTAGTATGGAAGAAAAACATCCCATCAACCTAGCTTGAGGAGAAGTGGTAGCAGTTGTTGAAAGAAATCCTGGTTTATATAACCTGTGAAGGCAGGTATAACAGGGTGATGATATACCACTTTAAATTGATGAACCATTTTATAGGTAGAAGCCCTTTAAACCTGCCTTTCTACCTCCATAAGAGCCTGAGCAAGATGGCCCACTAGGTCAAGGCCAATCCCACCAAAATTGCAGGTAGGCTATCCCAACATGGGTTGATAAAACTCATTATCCAAGAATTGCTACAAAGAAGAAACATTGCATGGGAATGCTTCTTATTTTGGAATGAGCTTGAGACCGGCTTACAGCCAGAAGACAAAGGAAAGTCCCCTTCAAATAATTCCACCACTCCCAGGAGTGGCAAGAGGAAGATGAGGGCCATCTCACCAATGACAGTGGATCATCCCTCTCCAACTACTGAGACCAACAAAGCCAAGAGAAATATGGATTTCAGTGGAAAGGAGGAGGAGGCCCCAGCACAAGGTAAAAATGTACTTAACTTACCTTACTTAGATTCTGAAAAAGAAGGAGGGCAAGAAGTTGACCTAACAAAGCAGGTTGTAGTAGAAAATGAGGATTTTCCCTCACCAACACCAAGGGAAGGTCAAGATGAACCAATGGCAGAGACTTCCTCAAGAAAACCTAGGTCTCAAAGAATCAACCAGCTATTAGGGTAGATACATGAACTAGAGGTCTTAGATAGAGAGATCAAATGAAATAATGCAAGATTAACCAAGAAAAATATTGAATTACATAATTCTATTCTAGAAATGAGAGGGATGTATTTGCTTCTGAAAAGAAGAAATATGAGATTAATGAAGGATAAATCCAGGCTCTACAAGATTGTCAGAATGTCGAGATTGCAGAAGAAGGATCAAAACCCTAAAACACACCTTGCATTGGAAACCCTAGGAGATGCAACAATTATCCGTCAGGACCCAGGGGTAGACCATGATGTTGCTGATATTCCAAATCTTATGCAGGTTGAAGAAGTACCAGAAGTTCAGGAATAAAGTTGTGATAGGTTAATTAAAAGATTAATAAAATTTTGCAGAAACAGAGCTTTCAGTGGCTTAGGCAAACACAACAGCTATTCATTAGCCATCGAAAGCATAGCTTTCGACAATTTACATGCCCATAATTCTGTTTCCTTAACCATCGAAAGCACAAAAGGGTACAGAAAGACATGCTTCCACACCGAACTAATTTTGATGGATACAAATACCTCAGGGGTGAATTATGGAGCTTAAAATTGATTAAAGGCACCGGTGGAAGGGGTCTGTTCCAGCTTTGAGGGTGCCATCAAGGTGAAATGGGTCACAAACCCTACCTGCTTTTAACAAACTGTGACTTATCTGCCAGATAACAGGTCATAGCTCTACTTCAGTGATCACTACAATTATCAAAGAGTTCAAGTAGTGAACATGTATTAGAGTTAGATAGGTTAGCACTTAAATTAGGGTTTTTGACCTAATTTTGCAAAAACAGTTATTTTATCTATTTTTAGTAAATCAGATCCAACTTTTCAGGATATGAAATAAATTTTGTAAAGGCTATAAATCCTAGGACTAATGTTGAAGCAAGGGTTCAACTTCAGGTACTTTTAGACCCTTATTGTTATCAAGCTTCTCATGTTATTCATCATTTAATATAAGCTCTTTTGCCATTATATGTTCAGGTTCCATCTCTTTTCTGTTTTGTACTTGTGCTTGGATGTATGATTCAATTTTATTCTTTTTATCTAATGCCAGATATCTGTCATCCTATCTATGTGTTTATAAGTTGAATTACAAGTATTTTTCCTTGTTGTGATTAACCATTCATATGTGATTGCTTTATATATGAATCTGCCAGCATAGTAAGTTCTCCATTTATTCATTAGAAGCATTATCTTTGGATTGATTTTTATGCATTTCTTGAGTGTGTGAGGTACTTTAGGTCATCTGACTTGATCCATTTAGAAAAACCATTAAAAACATTGAAGTTACCATGCATCCTCGAGATGCAACCTAGAGGAGTTTCCTGGAGTGATAACAGAATGGGTTTTCTCTGTCTTTCTCATGCTCTCATGCTTTCTTTCTTCTTTTTTTCGACCCCTCTATCAAAATTTCTCTCCTAAATAGTATTTCTTTCAATATCTATCTCAAATTAGAGTAAAGAAAGATCATATGTGTGAATCGAGAGTCATAAAGCTTCAGACATCATGGTAATACACACACAACTTGGATAGACCCTATATTCACCTTACAATTCTTATTCCAAACATCGACTAGTTCTCAACTGACAATCAATTGGTTGTTATAACTACCCAAATAAATCACATTACAATAATAAAGGCACTAACAACCCAACTTAAAATCATGGCCATTTCCAAAAATAGATTATTAGTCTAGCTTAACTCATCGTTACATTTATTGTTTCCTCAAAACATGTCGAATTCCTGGATTTGAGTTACTCTTATCCTTTTCCCGTCACTGCCTTGCTTTCCTTGCAACCAGATTCTTCATAATTTTGACAAAAACTGGTATGCATTTTCCTAGGGCCAACAGTATACTTTTAAATCCATAGATTTATTTTTGAGCCATTGTTCTCCCAATTGTGGAAATCCTATAATATAAGGTACTTATAAGTTTTCATAGATATCAAGAGTTAGATTTCCTACCTGTGCACACTCACCATCAAATGATTGAGAAAACACTCTGGTCACCTCCACATTGTTCCCTTCAAATTTTCCAAATTATCTGAGCCACTCATTCTTCTCAAAATGCCCACAATAGAGTCTAAAATGCCCACAATGTAGATTAAAATGACCGCAATGGAGTCTAAAATGCTTGCGATGAATTTTAAATTCCAACAGTGGAGTCTAAAATTCCCACAATGGAGATTAAAATGCCCACAATGGCATCTAAAATGCTCACACTAGAGTCTAAAATGCCCAGAATTGAGATTCAAAGTCTAAAATGGGCACATCAAAGTCTAAAAATATCACAGTGGAGATTAAAATGCCCACAATGGAGACTGAGATTCCCACATTGGAGATTAAAATTCCCTCAATGGATTCTAAAATGGCCATAACAAAGTCTAAAATGGCCATAATGAAGTCTAAAATACCCGTCGTTGAGATTAAAATGCTTGCAACGGAGTCTAAAATGCCCTTAGTGGAGTCTAAAATGCCCGTAATGGGGTCTAAAATGCACATAGTGGATATTAAAATACCTATAATGGAGTCTAAATTTCCTGCATGTGTTAGAAATTTCACCCTATGGAAAGGTTGAATTTCTCTTAAACCAAAAATCCTAAGGATTAAGGCAGAAAGGAAACAAATGGTGACTAGTTTTCTCTTAGACCCAATTCATACACAAGCTAACATGCTATTGAAAAAAAGGGAGATATATGTCCTACCTCACTTTCAATGGTTCTCCTCACTACTCCTTGGTTGATCCAGCTCCTAGCCTTGATCCAATCCTTTGAAACTACACACAAATATAGAGAAGAACCTTTCCAAAGAAACTGGTGTACTAAACAAATATCTAAGTGTGAATTGACAAGCATATCCACACATATATTATGAAAAAATAGGCCAAGTTGATTATTGATTGGAAAACATGGAAATACTTACATCTAAGATCATGATATGGTTACAACTCCTCCAAGCCTTCTTCTACCACTCTTCTACAACCCCTTGGGAATCATAGAATTATAAATTTAATACTTCTAAGCTTCCTACTACCTATTTTTTCCAAGGAATGGCCTCAATATATATGATGTAAAGGCTCAACCACCATGGAGATTAATTTGTATTAAAGGAGGATATCAAGGATATTGAGAGGGCTATCATGCTTATAATGGAAAAGGAGGAAGGATTCTAATAATAAACCCAACTATCAAATATCTCACTTAAATATTCATTCTAAATTCCAAGTCAAGCAAGATGAGCCAAATTCATTGCTCCCCTAAAGGAGGATATAGAGGGATGAAATGTGAGATCACCCCTCCCCCATAACTAGATTTCTGAGTTCATTTCTCCCTACAAAAGGCAAGGAGGTCAATGATCCTCAAAGCGAGGCCAAAATCATGGGAAAACAATAGGGTTTTGACTCTCAACTCTTGTATTTGAATTCCAAGGATGGATAAGGATTGTACCAATAATTGAAACTACCCTTTAGAAACCCTTAAGGAGAAAGGATAAACTGTGATACCCAGTAGTAAAACCAAGGGTGGAAATTTGGAGTATAAAAACTGCCCCCGAAAGTGTGAGGTCAAAAGGAAAGTGATGGCTGAAACACTTTACCAGAACAAGTTACCAAGGGTATTGGAAGAGGAGATTCAGAAGGAAACTACAAAAACATATTGAACAATACATCATCCCCAAAGTAGGCATACAAATGCTCGAAATAGACTGACTCAAATCATGACCATTGACCAATACAATGTAGATCCATGGAATACTAGAACAAAAGCATGCCCAACAAAGATACAACATGAATCCATACCATCATGACAAGATCAAGTCATAGACACGAACAATACACAATGGATCTATTATAGAACAACTAACATAGTTATGGAAGACCACTATGCATATATATGTAATATAATATGTATCAGTAAGATCACCAGCATGATGTCCATATGGGAACCTACTACAAAAATCTCCATCACAACCTGGGTAAAGTATATAGAAAAAAATCCTAGGGTATTCAACCTAATCCTAAAATGATATGATTCTATCCATGTGAATAGATGTGTTGCACTATACATTTCATTTCTCCCTAGGAGGTTGAGAATGGTGATGAAAAGGGGGATCATCCCTCCCCTAGAATTAAGTTCTTAAGGTCGTTGATATGTATACTTCCTCAAGAGGGTGAATGAGAGAATTCTTGGGGGAAAAATTACATAGACCTCACTCAATAAAAATAGGATCTTGCTTAAATTTTGACCATTTGTCTTTCTAATGATGTGCATGATATATTTGGGTGAAAAAGAAAACATGATTGAGTGGAAGAAGCATGATCATGAAGCTGAAGATATGGATTCCCTCCATGACCCAAACACCATAAATTCCTTGAGAAATTGTAGATTATTGAAATTCTTCAAGACTCAAAGCATGAGAACACAAGTACTCATACTTAATCATCTAATCAAAACGTGGGACAAAAATGATCAAGCATTTCATGTTGGTCCTCCTATTCTTAAAATTTAACAAGAAGATGTCTATTTCCTGACAGGGCTCTCCAAGCGAGGAGAATCCATCATCTTAGCTGGGCATCGAGGTATTGAACTATCCACAGAAGAGTATATGGCCCAATACTACATAACAAGGGAACAAAAGAGTAGTGGAAATGTCCCTATCAAAGATATTGACGAATTCTGACTTTGCATGATCTTGTTCACAATAACAAAATTGGCGGGGAGNCATAACAAGGGAACAAAAGAGTAGTGGAAATGTCCCTATCAAAGATATTGACGAATTCTGACTTTGCATGATCTTGTTCACAATAACAAAATTGGCGGGTAGCATATGATCTCATCTTGCCTCGAAATATGATCAACTAACATATTCTATTGAATGTTTGGATCCCAAGATATTCAATTGGTGTAAATATGTATTTATATTACCAAATGAAGTACATGAAGGCATAAAAAATTTGTATATGGGTCCATTTTAGTTTCATTCTTCTTAGAGCATGTAGCTCTAATGTGCTCACAAATAGTGATGCCTAACCGAACTCCATTTGAGGAACGAATGGAACGATGGATGCACCATGAAACTAGATTGGGTGGTCCTTAGATCCTCACATTCATTAGAGGAAATTTGAGGTCTAAAATGGGCCTCCTAAGGAAAATAATAAAATAATAGTTATTAATTTTGGAGGAAGAATGAAAAAACTACTTTTTTTGTTCGTACTTTTGACATATCTCCTTATGGGTTTACTCAAATTCTGAGCAGGATATCTTGTTGGATGTGGAATTTAATTCTGCATCCAACGAGTACCCACACTTCATAATTTTGACGGACCCCACCACCCCAAAAATAAGAAATACCTGAAAAAATGTGATGATGACATCATCATCACGTTTTTTCAAGTATTCTTATTTTTGGGGTAGTGGGGTCCATCAAAAGTATGCAGTGTGGGTACTTGTTGGACGCAGAATTAAATTCCACATCCAACAATCTCTCCCGCTTGGAATTTGAGTAAACCCACAAGGAGATATGTCGAAAATACGAACAAAAAAGTAGTTTTCTTTTATGACAAATATGTTAATTCAAACATTATGGTAGACTCATTTTATTGAAATTCTATTGGTTCCTGAATTCCAAATCACAAAATTTATTGTTGGCGCATTTTCTTATAAGGCCTATTTTAGAACCCAAATTTCCTCTAATGTGATGTTGGTTTTTTCACATAGTGGCATAACCATATACCGATGATTAAAGACTATCCATATGCATGGATGAAATTCAGTGATGACTGTGACTTAGTGCTTCCAAAAGGAGCACAATGGGACATGTCATGTATGAATCCAATAATGTGATCCTATAAAACATACATTTCATATTTTTGTACTTTTATGTATTTTTATGTTTTTGTTGTACAAAGGGATCTAAATCACATTTATGTTTTTTGTCGCAAGTCTAGGAGCAAAACAACTAGCAGGATCTTTGCCACTACACCATTGCAGAGAAAATATTCATGATCATGTGGGAGAGGGTGATTCCATAGGAATTCATGATGTGGAAAGGAACTTGAGGGGACCTACCATGGGTGTGCCTCTTATGATAATGTGGAAGGTTCCTTAGCACTTACATAGGCATACTATGGAAGTGCTTGAGAGTATTTACCACTTCCTACAACGAGTGGCTTGGGAAGTTATGTGTTATCATGAGCACAACTCTCCTCGTGATCATTAAATATAGAGGCTTATGATGGGCTTAGTTTTTGAAACATATATATATATATGTGTGTGTGTGTGTGTGTGTGTGTGTGTGTGTGTGATGCATGGGCAATATAGCCCAATTTTTCCCTTATGTACTTTTTAGATACTTGACGTGATTTTTTTTTGCTATTATATACATGGATCTTATTTGGGATATTTACCCCTATACATGTTGTTTACATTTGTGCTTTTTGTACATGATTTACAATGATAGAATGCTCATGTGTGAGAGAAATTACAATTCAACACAATATTATCTAACAAATCATCCAATGTGTTAAATTCCCTCGGTATATGTCGATATTGGATAAAATCGAATGATATTTTAAGGAGGTGTATTCTTCTTTAAAGACGAAGTAAAGTAGGATCTCAGATAGCATAGCCATGGTTTAATTGTGAAACTATGAGTTGAGAATATAGATTAATGGCTAGATGGCATATGCCAAGAGAGGATTCTTCGGTCAAGAGGCTAATCAAAACATGGTACTTAGTGATGTTATTAGTCGAAGGACCAAGACACAATCCTCTTGAACTCATTAACTCACTAGTAGGGAAATAAACAAAACCAAGTTGCGGAAGCAAGGTTCTAAGTGTGCTGACTAGCATTGTCCACAAATCTAAGATACACCGACATCTACACATTGAAACATAAAGCGAGGATAAGTGTCATGGAGGAAACAAGATATTGCATGCAAATAAGAAAAATCACTCCACACCAAAATTACCAAACTAATGGTACAAACATACATAGTACAAATGAAGGATAATCCTAAGCATAGTAATTCTTCAGGTAGATCCTGTTTTGAGGCTCTCTTAAATATATTCCATCATAGTCAACTAGCTCATTGGCACATTTCTCTACCACTTATTTTATGATGTAAGGATTAGGCCACATGGATTCAAATTTTCCTTCCCATAGTTTATCGTGTATTTGATTATAAGCTAAAACTAGGTCACCTTATTTAAAAGAGAGAGGTTGAATGAATTTGTCAAATTGAGCCTTTCCATGCTTCTTATGTGCTTCATTAGCTAGAGAAAGATCATGAAAATTCTCATTGAGTTTGGTTAAGTATGAAAAAATTTCTTCCTTTGCCAAGGTATTTTGTAGGAGTTTGATAGCTAGCTTGAGAGACAAATTTCACATTCAATAGGTAAAGCGAATTCTATACCATAAACAAGCTGAAAAGGTGTGAATATGGTAGTGGATTTTACTGATGTCCTATAAGCCCAAAGAGTCAGAAAAAGAAACAAATGGCAATTGGATTTATGCATCCCCACCATGTGTTGAATTATGGTTTTCAAGACCTTATTGATAGCCTCTACTTGCCTGTTTTCTTGGGTGTAATAAGGGGATGAGTTTTCATGATAAAAACCTAATTTGGTGCTTAATTCATCCATCATATGATTCCTAAAATGGGAACCATGATCAGTAACAATGTCGTGTGGGACTCTAAACCTAGCGATGATGTGATTAAACACAAATAGTGCGGAGTTTTTTTCCATATTCAACATATGTATGCATAGCCTCAACCCACTTGGTAAAATAGTCAACTACGACAATGACATAACCATGCCCCTTGACTGAGGTAGGATTATAATGCATGAAATCAATGCCCAATTTTTCAAAAGGGACAATGACAATGATAGGATGTAACAGAGAAGGATGGGAGTGCTTATTCATATGAAACTCTTGACAAGGGGAAAATTCTTAACAACTTCCATATTATCCTTAAAAAAGGAAGGCAAAAAGTATCCAATGTGTAAAATCTTTTGGGCCATAGCCATCCTAGAGAGTTAACTGCAAGGATGATTTTAAGGAACCATACTTATTTAAAAGTGTATAAATGTTGGCGAAATTTACCAATTCTTAAAATGCCAACTATAAAATGATTGGCGATATTTTAAAAAAAATATTTTATTTTCCAATGATTTTATATCGTTTATATAATAATTTGGCGATTTTTAGGGTGAAAAAATTTTACCCCATCAAAATTGGGCGAAACAGGGCTTCAAAAAATGCAAAATGGTGAATCTTTTTTAGGAAAAAAACATGGAAAAATAGCCCACTAGGCTAAAATTCGCCCCTAAAATTATCCCTGGTTAACTGCCACATGCTTCAGAGTGACAGTCATTAAGAACATGTTCAACTTTTTCATGTGTTAGACATCATCATAAAATAGAATCGATACCACGACGGTACAAAGTGTATCCTGCGATTAAGTAATATTTCTCACGATTACAGATGCGATGACAATTGTCACGAGATAATTCGAATTGAAAGCATTGGGTTCCAAAGATACAAAGTAATGTCTCTATACCACGGTTTAGACGTACTAATGAGGAACAATGACTCATTAGGAAAAAATTCAATGGGATCGTTTTCTGCATTAGGACGAGGAAGATCACATATAATATTAACAAAAACCAAAGATTTATTTGATTTAGATTTTGCAAATTGAAGATCAAAATCCTGTAGGAAAATGATCCAACATGGATATTTACCCCCTAGTATTTGGCGAGTTAAGATATGGTACATGGAGTTAGAATATGCAACAACAGTACTTTTGTGGAGCAAAATGTAATGGCAAGGTACAAGATGTAATCTTGTGCATAGGCGGGGGGATACAACAATGGTGCATGTGTCAAGACATGTTTGAGATTATCAAAGGAAGGTTGAGCTTGGTCATCCCACATAAAAGGGACATCCTTCTTCAACAATCACATGAAACCTTTAGTAACTTCCACATAGTTACAAACAAAATGGTGCAAAATTTTTTCCTTCCCTTGCAAAGTTTGAAGTTGGGTTATGTTTGTAGGTGGTGGTAAGGATAAAATGGCTTCAACCTTGAAAGGATAAATCTTGATCCCATCCTTGGAGACAATAAAACTGAGGAGTCATCTAGTTTCAACACCAAAAATGCACTTATGTGGATTTAAATGGATGTTATAGTGGCAACATCGAATAAATATAGCTCTAAGATGCTCTATCTAATCTTCTCGATGGATCGAATGTGCAGGAAGATCGTCTAGATAGGGTTTTGTTTAATGTCATGGAAAGCGTACGAAATTGATCGCTAGAAAGTAGCTCCAACATTTTAAAGTCCAAAGGGTGATTTGTGATAAGAAAATATTTCCCAAGGGAAGATAAAATATGTTTTATGCTGGTCATATGGGAGTATCTCAATCTGATTATATCCAAAAAAATCCATCCATGAATGAAAATATTACACTTCCAACACAATTTTCAATAATTTGGTCAATAAAGGGAGCAAGGAAATTGTTCTTAGGACACACCTTATTAAGGTCACTATAATAAACACAAACTCTAATCGCTCCTTGTTTTTTCATAATAGGAACAATATTATAATCCCTTTCTATCAAAGGCATATGATAAATAAATCTATATTTTAAGAACTTTTTGATTTCTACCTTAATGGTCATAGTCTTTCTAGGGTGCACAGGGAAGAGTTTTTTCCAAACTATTTCTTCATTAGGGAGTTTTGATATCATGTACTACAATAGAAGGATCAATGCCTAACATTTCCTCATAGCTCCAATAAAATACATTAGAAAACTATTGGAAAAAGACAGTATAAATTTCAATCTCATCAGGAGGACAATTTTGGCCAAGATGGATATGTTACATGTCACTTGGTTTCATTAATATGTCAATAGGAATAGTTTTTGTGATATTCCCTAAGTTCCCTTTAGATATAGTATTTTGAAGTTCCCTTCAGATACAGTATTTTGAAGTTCCCTTAAGATACAATATTTTGTGTAAGGATTGGAGATTGAGGATTTTGAACAATATCGAGTGAAACAAAGGATTTAATATCATGTTCTACCATTGGGAAATTTGGGAGGAATGGTGGTTGATGATGTGATTCTTCCCATGGTGGCTCATCTAAGGTTATAACATCCATGATGGACTTATCTGATGGAAAAGTATGGAGGAGATAATCCAATGATGGTAAAGAGGAGTTTAGATAAGATGGTATAAGGTAGGGATATGATGCCACCAAATGGTGATCAACAAGATTAGGGTTATCATATATGGGTTGTATGGCATGATCTTATGCCTCAACTAGGATAAGGTCATTTTTCCACCAATTGATTCAAACTGGAATGGAATAGAAAATACAGAAAGATGTGAGGATTGATATTTACCATGGCTACCTATCATGGTGGATCAAGAGTGGATGAGGGAAAAACTCCCATAATAGAAGAGTCTTTCAGGAGGGAAAATCCTACATGCTCATAAGAAAAATTTTAATGTCCAAAAATGTGAACATTATTAACAAGATTTCAATTAATGTCGGGGGTGCAAAATTCAAGTTGGTTAACGATGACAATTTTACCTTGGTAATGAAATTGTACCAAGTGAAATATTGAGGATGAAACAACAATCATTGCATAAAACCAATTGCGACCAAGCAAAAAATTGTAATCTAAAGGTTCATTGACTACTTCCACGTGAATGGAAAAAGTATTTCTCCCCAATTCCATTGGTAAATATGATAAGAGTCCATAAGGTTGAAAACCATGACTTCCAAAATCCTTGAGATTAGTGGGAGATCAGTTGAATTTTGGAGAGACAATGGCTCTCCAACATTAAAAATACATGACCGATGTGGATGCTCCTTCATCTAGGACAGTACGATGATAAGTTTTCCCACTAACAATGGTATGAATTTGAAACACAAGTTGGTGGGAAAGCATCGTTTTGAAATATTCCAGATTAAACAAGATGGTGTTGGATGTTTTCAAATCCACAAGTCCAAGTGTTGATAATAGGGTTCTACCTTAACTAGGAGAGTTTTGTAGAACTTCAAGAGTTGATAGAGCATAGGGATCATGGGCCAAATCCTCAAAAATATTATAATTTTGAGCAGCGCGAGCATTTGGATTAAATGTTCTTTGGTGGGTGCAACATCGAGTCAGAAACAAACTTCCCTATTTGAAGAGAGCCAATGGATGAAGGAGGGGTGGAGGTGGAGATTTTATCAGTAGAACCCCCATTGATTGTTTTATTTGTAATAGTGGCATAAGTCTAAGACCTGGTTGATAAATTAACCATATCATTGCACATGAGGACAAATTTAGTTGTGGAAGCATCCCCTTGATGAGGATGGCTTGTGTTTCCCCCATGTGGGTGGCCCGGGTTGTGTGCAACCATTTGATGTTGTTGTAGAGGAAAGGGGTTAGTTAAAAATACTAGTACGGAGGTGCATTTTAGGAAATTATTTAATTCGTCATGGTGAGGAAAATATTTAGTATAATGATCACCTCCATATATAAGGCAAGGGAATGTTTCCTTCCATTTTTGTTTGTTTTCAGCATTGGTTTCTCTAGTTTTAGAATTCTCCTGCTGATTCAAAGATTTTTTTATTTCCCTTTGTTTTTCTTCTTACCTACTAATGGTTGAGATGAAGAGGATTGAACCACATTCATCTTAGAGGTTTAAGTAGGAGAATATGGATATTTGGTGTTTTTTACAATATTTTTTGGAGATTGACTAGGGACCATTTGGATTTGTTGTCTAGTCGATGAAGAGACGTGCTAAATATTTCATGGAACCCACCACACCATCAACATGGGGTTCTGGAGCAGGTTTCGAAGGGTCGCTATTTGGATGGGGAGCCTCTAGGGATCAAGTCATATAAAGTGCCATATTGGGAATAGACCATATCCATATATTAAGCATAATTGATCGCTTGCTCTTCAGTAACAACACATCCCATGGAAACATCCCTGACGATGGGTGGAAAAAGTGACTTGGTAAACCAATTAGCTAATAACTGGTCTATAATAGTGGCTTTTATTAATCGACGCCTCCATCTCCACTCATGAATATGATTGGATATGTGAGTGGAAATGGATTCTTTGAACAAATTCAAAATATTAGTATCGGTTTTGTAGTGGATTGGTAACTAGAAATGTGTCAGAAATGCCATGGAAAGGGAGTTGAAATCAATAAAGAAGCATCATGGAAATTCAATATACCACTTCGTTTTTGTACCAGTAAGAGTTCTTTGCACGAGTCTCAAACAGATGGATTCATCCTTCGAGGAGTTGGAAAACACCATAGATGATAAGTCATGACATGGTTGTTTGGATATTTCCCAAGCTTCCCATCAAACTTGGTAATATTGGAAAGTAGTTTGGTGGGTATTCGAGGGAACAATGAGGAGTTCTATATGGGATCATTTGTCAATCATGACAAATCATGTACGTCTTATGTAGCTAAGAAATATAATTGACGGTAGGCTTGCAAAAATTTATAATAGTGGTGTGGGATAGGAATACCAGTGGCATAGATTGAACTCCCATGGAAGGAACTGCAAGGAACCTTTTTGAGGAAGGAATCCTCCTTATAGTTACTTGTGTGGAATCCTAAAGATAAGCTGCTATGGTCACCAATGCAAAAAAAATGGTCTGGAGGGTATAGTTGACAGTCAATACTAAAAAATAGGACCGGGGATTCTTGAGACAAATCCATGACCCAAAAACGTATAAGAAGAAAATGCGTCACCCGGAGGATCTACCAGTTCTTCAAGGCCCCAAAATTGCGTAGCCCCACTAGATATTGGACGGAAGAGGGGATTCTCAACCAAGTACTTCGCTTGACCTCATGCTTAACTGATCTGGATTTATGCAAGAATGCAACAGAATACACAAATAACCATAGAAACAAATATGCAGAGAAAATAACACATCATTTCATTAATTAAAGAACTGAAACTTGTTTACATACAAAATGGAAATAAACTAGCTAGAGTGCTGGTAGCTTATCTCTGAGAAGAGATGTGGTGGCTACATGCCTCTGAACTCTGTGTTATAATGAGGATCGAAGGCCTATATATTATTAAGAAACAATGGAAACCCTACACATCTAAAAACCTAACCCTAGGAGGTGAAACGCCAGAATGTGGGTCCCGTTGGGTAACTTGGTACGTCAATTTCTCGAGGTCGTAACTTTGGCATACTACCTTCGTTTGACGCGCATGATACATCGTTAGAAAGATATCTTCAAGGAATACATCCATAAATAGCAAATATTAAGTTTAGAATAGACTCATATTTTCTCAACCATTTGATGCCGAAAAAACAACGTTTAGGGCCTCAAAACGGCTCCGAAAGTTTAGGACTCGAAAATTGCCAAAAATAGTAAATTGTGCTACAATTAAAGAAATTGGAAAACCAAAAGAAACAATGGTGGGGGTCCAAGTGGAATAGGTGGGTGGCCACCAATATCCTCCTAGATCATTCCTCCCCCTTTAGGAAGCAATGGTCCCCATTGCGTTGAGTTCCTCCATGAGATGAGGAAACTTCTGCTGAACTTGGTCACTGGTGAGCCACCTTCCCTGGTGAAGGAGTTGGCCTGCTTTGACAACTCGATATAGCTAGATCTTCTGCTGGTGGTTGTTCTTGATCTGTGTGTCGATAGTTTGATCAGTTGTGGCTAATTTCATGTAGTCGGGGTTTAACTATGTTGGTGTAAGTTGTTCTGCCACATATGATGTGTCCAGTAGAGGTGGAAAGTAGGGTTGAAGGTGTTCCACATTGAACACTAGGTGCAGACCAAGGAATGGTGGAATAATGAGCTCGAAGTAATTGTCCCTGACAACCTTGGTTATGGTGTATAGCCCATATCAGAGCGGTCAAAGCTTGCGGTGGGGTCCAGCGAGGCACTCCTTCTGCAAATGTAGCCACACTTTATCGCCCACCTAGAAGTTGTGTTGCACCCAATGCTGATCATGCCGCTGCTTGTACTTGGAATTAGATCTATTCAATATGTCATGAACCTACTGGCGAGTGTGTTGAATGCACTCAATGAAGTTTTTTGCCTTAGAAACTTCATAATAAACATGAGCTAAATCATCCTGAGTAGCTGCAAATGGAATGGCTACGTGAATGGGACATAGTGGCTAGAATCCCAAGCCCACCTGAAAGGGGTTGTGGTCAGTTGAGCTATGGAGGGATCAATGATAGCTATGTTGTACATAGGGGAGACTCTCATCCCATGTCTGTGAATGCTTTGAGTTGTACATGTGCAAAATGTGTACGATCATCCGGTTGATGACCTCTGTCTGTCCATCAGTCTGGGGATGGAAAGCTATGGAATTTGTGAGCTTGGTGTCTAGCATTGACCATAGGCTAGACCAGAATGTGCTAAGGAACCTGTTGTCCCAATCTAATATTATAGACTGTGGGATCCGAAAGTGCACCCACACTCATTCAAAGAATAGTTTAGCAGTGGATTCTGCTGTGATATTCTTCTTGCAGACTGCCATTATGGACATCTTTGAGAATCTGTCGATGACCACGAACACATAGTCATTGTTGTGCTTAGTAGAAGGAAGTCTCGACATGTAATCAATGGAGATGGATTCCTTAGGTCAACTAGGGGTAGGAAACGGAGTATAGAGGCCTTGCTTCTTGATGGACGGTTTGGCAATGGCACAGGCAGTGCATGATCATATGTACTTCCCAACGTCCCGTCGAAGGTTCGACCGACATAAATACTTCTACATTACTGCCACAATTTTCCCAACCCCAAAATGCCCAGTGACCCAATTTTAGTGCGCTTCCCAAATCATCTTGGCATGCTCGCTTGAAGGAACACAAAGGTGTCCCATGTGACATAGTAGTGCATCCTGGAGGTGAAAATTTGGAACTTGGTTTCCCTCCAAGAGCATCCTGTATGTGTGGCTGAATTATAGATAACTCTTATAGAGGAGCAGCCAATCAGAGGTCTCATGCCCATAAGAGTTGAGCACGGTGGTTATCGCCACGATCAGTGGTCGGCTGAGGCAGTTTGCAACATTATTGGTGCTTCCCTTCTTGTACTTGATATTCAAATGAAACTGTTGTATATATGTGGACCACTTCTGATGGTGATCGTTTTGTAACTTCCCTTGTGTCTGTATGAACTACAAGGGTCGATGGTCTGTGTGGATGATCGTTTCCTTCCCCAAAATGTAATGCTTCCATTTCCGAAAATCTTATACAATGGAATACATATCTTTGTCATAAGTGGGATATTTGTGGACTGTATCAGATAGTTTCTCACTGTGATATGCCATTGGATGTCCTTTTGATTAAGGACTGCCCCAATAGCATAGTCAAAAGCATCTATATTGACCTCAAATGGTTGTTGCAAGTCTGGTAATGTGAGCACTGGGGCACAACAGAGGTGATGTTTCAATTCTGCAAACGCCTTCTGTTGAGTTTCTGACCACAAGAATTTTTATTTTGCTCCTCCCTTGGTGACTTGACTCAAGGGCCAAGTGATATGAGAGAATCCCAACACGAACCTGCGGTAGAAATTAGCAAGACCCAGAAAGCTGTGAAGATCTGTTAGAGTAGTTGGGGCTGGCCAATCCTGAATGACTTGGATCTTGGTTGGATCCACATGTACCCCATACTCATCAATAATGTATCCCAGATACTGAACCTAGGTCATGCCAAAAGTGCACTTATCCAAATTGGCACACAACTTGTGTTGCCGTAGTGTTTGGAGGACTTGTCAGATGTGGTGGAGGCAATCTTCCCAAGTCTGGCTAAATATTAGGATGTCATCCAAGTACACTACTACAAATGAGTTGGTGAATGGATGCAATATGTCATCCATCAGTCTCATGAAGGTTGTAGGAGCTTTCGTCAGCCCGAAAGGCATGACCAACCATTCGAAAAGGACCTCCTTGGCTTTGAAGGTAGTCTTCCACACATCGGTCGGTTTGATCGGTACCTGGTGATACCTAGACTTTAAGTCAATATTGCTAAAAAATTTCTCCCATTTAAGCTGGTCCAGGAGGTCATCAATCCATGGGATCGGGTACCTATTCTAGATAGTGATCTTGTTCAGAACCTGATAGTCCATATAGAGTCTCCAAGTCCCATCCTTCTTCTGTACCAACATGATCAGGCTCCCACAAGGTGATGAACTTGGCCGGATGTGACCCTTCTGCAGTAGCTCCTAAATTTGCCTCTTGATTTCATCATTCTACAGAATAGAGCATCGATAGATCGGTCCATTGGGCAGCAACACACCTGGGGTCAGATCAATAGGGTGCTTGACTTGATAGTGCAGAGGAACCCATGTGGGTGAGGTGAATATGTCCCTATAATCCTCCACGACCTTGTCCATTTGTTGTTGTCATGTGGATGGGCCATGTTTGGAAGTCGTGGCCACGATATTCTTCTTGCCCTGAGGGTAGATCATCAAGAAAAAAATTTCCCGGTTTCGAAAATGAGCTTACTACATTGTTTTGCAGTAACCAAAGAGATAGCGGCGGGAGGTGGTACCTTTGGTATCCTGTACAAATTATTTCCCAACGTAATAATAACAGTGCGAGGTCGAGACTCATACACAACATGTCGCTTCCATAAGTATGGTTCACCCAATAATACATCACAAACATCAAGAGGAGCAATATCACATAATACCTCATCGGTTAAGGGCTTGATGTTGTAGGTAAGGTGACACTGCTGGCTGACGTGGAGATCCCATCCTTGGTGAAGCCACCCGATGGTGTACGGTTGTGGGTGTGCTGTGGTCGGCAAGCCCAACCGCTTCATGAACTTTGTTGAAATGAGGTTCTTTTGGTTCCCACTGTCGATAATGAACTGTAGCGGGGAACCCTTTACCCACATCTGGGAGTGGAAAAGACGCTCATCCTCCTCTGAATATTCTGGTTCTTCCTTTTGGATCTTCATGGTGGAAACGGTGGCATTGAGCTTTGCATCGATAATATTCTTCCCTCTCTCATTCCCCTTCTCGGGTCTGATTCAGTGTCAGAGTATGCATATGATTCGGAAGCCTTTATCTCGGCCACTAGTGACTACTTGGCCCAACACTCACTCGTGTTGTGAGTGGGGCTCTCATGGAACTCGCACCACTTTCTCGCTTCCTTCTTCGGCTTCGTAGTGTTGTTCTTTTCTTGCGGCTTTGGAAATTTGTCTTGAGTCACCATGCCTTGGTTGTGTCCTTGGTTCTGTGGTTTGGGGGTACCTTTTGCTTGCTTCTTATTCGCAGATCCAAAGACTCGCTTTTTTTGTTTGAATTTTTGCTCAATTTTGGCAGCATACCGGTATGACGTACCAAGCAAGGAGATGTCAAGGAACTCCATTTCCTCCTGAATGTATCTGTGTAGAAAACTGAGGTACTTCAGCAACAAATTTTTCTCTGAATCTTTGATACCCAACTTGGTGCGTAGGGTATGGAACATAATCATCATCTCATGCACATCTTGATCTCTTTACTGCCACAGCGTAGTCCATTGTATGTACTTGTCCTCATAGCTCCCCACGAGATAATATTGTCTGTTTATGGCATCTCAGAATGAATTCCAGGTGGGTACGGTCGAGACCGGAGAGGGTTCCTCCTCATCCTTTCTCTCACAATAGGTTTCCCACCAGTCCTTGACATGGGGGGTGGCTTTGAGTAGTGAAAAAATAATATTTTCTCGGTCGAAAAAGTCCTGAACCGAGAAATATCCTTATAATAGATTCAACCATCTATCTATGACATCTGCATCTATTCTACCATCAAATATTGGAATTTTGAAGTTTACTTGTACCTTAAAAGGGGTTGCACCTCTAGAGTGGTAGCTAGATGCAGATGCGCCGCCAGTGGGAAGTCGTTGAAGGATTCGGCCGAAGTTATCCATCATCGTGTTCCTTTGTTTTCCAAGGGCCTCCTCGAGCAACATTTTGATAGGATATTCTGTGCCCTCATCTTTCTTTTCTTCCCCCATGGGAGGCAGTCGGGATTTGCAAGGCTGATCTTGCAAAGGTTCAACCAGATAGAGCCCTAACTCTTTATACCCCGCCCTCATTGGGGACATGCAAAGAAGGATCAAGAAAGAGCATATTTCTCTGATACCACTGATCCAGATTTATGCAGGAACGCAATAGAATACACAAATAACCTTAGAAACAAATATGCAACAGAAATAACACTTCATTTCATTAATCAAAGAACTGAAACTTGCTTACATACAGAATGGAAATAAACTAGCTAGAGTGCTGGTAGCTTATCTCTGAGAAGAGATGTGGCGGCTACATGCCTCTGAACTCTGTGTTACAATGAGGCTCTAAGGCCTATATATTATTGAGAAACAATGGAAACCCTACACATCCAAAAACCTAACCCTATGAGGTGAAACGCCAGAATGTGGGCCCCGTTGGGTAACTTGGTACATCAATTTCCTGGGGTTGTCACTTTGGCATACTACCTCCATTTGACATGCATGATACATCGTTAGAAATATCTCTTCAAGGACTACATCCATAAATAGCAAATAAATATTCCAAAATGGATTCGTATTTTCCCGACCATTCGATGCCGAAAAAACGTCGTTTAAGGCCTCAAAACAGCTTCGGAAGTTTAGGACCCGAAAAATGCCAAAAATAATAAATTGTGCTACAATTAAAGAAACTGGAAAACTGAAAGAAGCAATAGTGGGGGTCCAAGTGGAAGAGGTGGGTGGCCACCAATATCCTCCTAGATCATTGACTATCATTTTAGAGGATGTTTTTTACCATGCCAATTGATACTACTGGATTTTTCCACTCTTTAGTGTTCTTTGGTCTCGTTTCATAGCCTTGGCCAGTTTTCTCACTTGTCCTAGTACAAAGGCCCTAATCATTAAGCTACTATTGATGTGTTATAATAAAATGTCTAATTTATTTTATTAACATGTTGGCTTATTTTAAAGGCTATTCCTTACTTAGAAAAGTAAACAGAAGTGAAACTAATGATGTGAGGACTTGACTCTAAACCATGCAAATAAATGAGATGCAAAGTCTTCACTTCAATGAACTCTGTCTATGGGAGAGAGCGAGTCTTTCTATTTCCAATGCAAATGCACTTTTAAATCTTTTCATTTTAATGACTGAAGAAATATCATTCCAAACTAAACACTAATATATTCTTGAGATTTCAAACTAGCATGAAAATAAACCATTCAAACAAACACCAAACTAATGCAAAACTTTTTGTTTTCTTTTTCTTTTAAATAGTCCTAAATTACATGCAAGATCTTAAAATTATCACTTCTTTGTTTCAATCCAAGAAATAGAGTCCAGACTTAATGACAGACTACAAAGGTATTGAAAACAATGAGGGCCAAGAAAACACACAATACTCAGAGGAATTCAATGGAAAAAATAACTTCAAGACTTGCAATTTGCAAATAATCACCCAAGTTACTCAACACTTGAAAAATTCAATGAAACAAAGACTGAATGAAACTCTTTTGATACCTTGATGATTTAGTTAAATGTGGACCAAATACCACTAAAAAAGTTGTAAACTTCCGTTGAGTTCTTAAACTTGAAAGGATCTAAGTTTTCCCACAAGTAAAGAAAGAACTATTTCAAAAGATGAGACTAACACAAACACTTTCAATCTTCCAATTCAATCCAAATGAGATCAAAATCAACCAAAAATAATTTAAAAACTTCAGGATCAAAATATTAGAGGTCTAAGCATGCATAAATGAAAAAATATCAAACCAATAATTTGATATGTTCCTCCAAAGGATCAAAGTTAAATCAAGGGGAACTGCACACAAGCATATATTGATGGAAAATAAAAGCTAAAAAATGAATCAAATTAGATGACCATCACTCTACCCAAAGCACACAAAGCTTATATTCAACGACAACAACTTAGGAAAAACACTTCTAACACAAAACCCATGCCAAAACTGAACAAAAGGAGGTCAAGACTCACCCAAAATAGGGGTTATCGCTCCCCTCCCTTCACAGACAGAGAGATGAAGTCAACATCATCTCCATCTAACTAACAAGCAGGGAGAGATGATCTCTAGATAATCACTCTATAGCCCCTTATGGGAGAGAGATGACTTCTGAGCCAGTAGTAAAAATATATAACTAGGCTTAAATTTGAGGTAGGGTTGGATCTTAGGCTCAATACTCTTCTTAATGAGAATAATAGGAGTATAAAATGAATTGAAACCAATCAAATTTAGAGCAATCAAGTATTAAACAAAAATAAAAAGGTCTAAAAAACAATAGGGAAGGATCCCTAGTAGAGTTTCCAATTTCTACATTAGAAATTTCACCCTACAGATAGGTTGAATTTCTCTTAAGCCAAAAATCCCAAGGCTTAAGACAAAGGAAAAAAATGGCGACTAGTTTTATCCTAGACCTAATTCATACACAAGCTAACAAGCTATTGAAAAACAAGGGAGATAGATGTCCTACCTCACTTTCGACGATTTTCCTCGTTTCTTCTTGGTTGAGCCATCTCCTAGCCTTGATCCAAGCCTTTGAACTTGCACATAAACATAGAGAAGAACCTTTCCAAAGCAAATAGTGTACTACACAAATATGTAAGTATGAATTGAAAAGCATATCCACACATATATCATGAAAAACATGAAATTTGAAGAAATTGGCCAAGCTGATTATTGATTGGAAAACATGGAAATACTTACATCCAAGATCTTGATTTGGTTACAACTCCTCCAAGTATTTCTCTCTAGACCCTTGGGAATAATAGAATCATAAGTTTGAAACTTATAAGCTTCCTACTACTTCTTTTGCTCAAGGAATGACCTCAATATATAGGATGTAAAGGCTCGACCACCATGGAAATGACTTTGGATCAAAGGAGGATATAAAGGATCTTGAGAGGACTATCATGTTTAGAATGAAAAAGGAGGAAGGATTCGAATAATCGACCCAACTATGAAAGATCCCATTGAAATAGTCACCATAAATGCAAGGCAGAAGGAGGACCAAAGTCATCACTCCCCTAAAGGAGGCTATAGAGGGATGAAATGGGAGATCCTACTTCCCCTAGAACTAGTGTTATAAGTTCATATCTCCCTACACAAGGAAAGGAGGGCGATTATCCTCAAAGGGAGTCCAAAATCATGGGAAAAAGATAGGGTTTCAACCCTCAACTCTTGGATTTGACTTCCAAGGATGGATAAGGAGTGGACCTAGGATTGAAACTATCCTTTAGACACCCTTAAGGAGAATAATAACAACACTTTTCATAAGCATAGAGTGTGGCACCAAGGACTAAAACCAAAGGTGGAAATTTGGAGTATAACACCATGTTGGAGATTAAAATGCCTACAATGAGTGTAAAATGCCCGAACTAGAGTGTAAAATCTGCACAATTGAGTCTAAGAGTCTAAAGTGACCGCAATGGAGTATAAAATGCTAGCAGTAGAGATTAAAATGGCCACAATGGAGACTAAAATTCCCACAGTGGAGGTTAAAATGCTCGAGATTAAAATGGCCACAATGGAGACTAAAATTCCCACAGTGGAGGTTAAAATGCTCGTGGTGAATTCGATATTTATCTTTTCATTAATTAGATATCGCCTTCTAGATTTAGTTTGATTTTCAAGAGTTAGAGAGTGCATTTTATTTCTATTTTCAAGTGCATTTATAGTTTAGAAAGGGATTGCATTTTTTATATTTAGAAATTTTTTTTTCAGTTTTAGAGAGAGAGAGAGGGGTGGGGGTTAGCCTATAAGAAATTACGAAGGCCAAAATGTATCTTGAATAAGAAAATATGAGATAGAAAAATGAATATTTTGGTGTTTTTGAGATAATTTTTTCTCCCAAACTCAAAATTGCACTCTCTTGGTAGCATTAGAAAGGTATTGAAGAAAGATGCAACTTTCATCTTTTTAGTTTTATGAGATTCCTCATGGATTTTTTGTGTCGGGCATTTTAGTATTTATACCAGAAATAATAAAATGCCCATCATGAGAATTCTGTGAGGAATATTGGAAAGCTCAAAACATGAAAGTTGTATCTCCCTTCAATAAATTTCCAATGACACTAAGAGCACCCAATTCTGAGTTCTAGGGGGAAAGTTATTGCAAAAACACTGAAATAATCCCTTTTCTCTTTGCTCTTTTATTATTTAGGATACATGTTAGTGTTGATAACATGCCTCCAACATCCAATTATATTTTTAGAAGTTATCAAATACCATTTAACCTTTTAGAGCTCACTTTTGGCATTGTTCAGTGTGTATATTGTTTCCCCATGATGTAAATTTATGTATGGGAATTCTATTTACTTGCACAACATATTTGGTTGAGTGATTCTTTGAGATTAATTGAGGTGACCTTTGATTTCTCAAGCAACAAGTTTCTACATTGTATCCATGCCTTTGGCCTTGAATAAATAATCTCATGTTACAACTTTATCACTTCTTTTCCTTATTTTTGACTATTCCCCTTAGGGAACACGGATGGGTGCCTAGATTGCGAGAATGGGTGGTAAGAGGCTTTAGTTGGAAGGCTACCACCTTTTTCCTTCACAATCCCATAGACAATAAGTCTCTGTTTTTCCTCTCCACTGGAATTTTGGAGAGGAACTAATGAGGGAGGGAGACACTACTAAATTGTAAAAGGGACAGAGGAGGACTTTTCCCTTCTCTTCATCATTTGGTACTAACTACAAGATTGAGTCCATGAGCCTCCTACTCATGCAATCTTTCTTCTCCTTCTAAGCGACACAACCTACCCTCTCACAAGAACTCTCCTCAACCGCTCATGCGACCTCCCTTATAGGGAAGTTGTGGAACCCATAAGCACTGGAAGGATGGAAATGAAGATTTTGGGAGCTCAAAAATTTCCATTCAATATATGAATATATTCACAATGTTGGAAGAGGTAAGGGTTTTCGATGACATTTTGATTGCATTGAGCAAGGTTTTCTATGGCATTTTGATTGCATTGAGTTCTTCCTCTTGTCTATGCTTGAGTTGAATCATTCATACTTGGGGAATTGGTATATACCTTAGCATGTCATCTTATGATCTCATTGTTGTTTGATGTTGTATTTTGTTGTTGTTGTAGTTCAACTCTTCAATGATGCAATCATTGCACATGTTCTTCAATGATAACAAAACAAAAGGTTGGATGGATCTGATGTAGATTTATCAATGGGAAGGTGAATTTCCCTTCCTCCATGCTTGACCTCTGTATTTGGGAATATAACGAAAGGTATTTTTCATAAAATTGATGAGTAACATATCCTCTTATCATGGAATCGCGTGAGAAAACACTCCATTCAAATATTTTGTCAAACACTAAGTGTTAGTTTAAAAGAAACTTGGTGTAGTAAATGTAACTTTGCTAGTTGTTTAACAAACTCTCACATTTAGAATAGAGAATACTTTGAAAATAGGATTGTGAAGTTAACTTCCCAATCATTACAACCTAGGATTTTACTAGAGTGACAGTAAGCCCTTTAGCCGCACTGAATATTGTTCATTGGTAAAAAGCATCACATAGTACATGTTTGAATCATTAGGTTAAATTGAATAATTGTTGGGATCCTTCATCACACTTAATTAGTGGGTGAACACATATTAGGAGACTTTGATTAGTTGGAATTATACTAAGAGTAATGTATTATTTCTAAGGTTTTGGTTGTTTAATTCATCCCATATGTCTCTGATCAATGTGATCAGTTAACTAATATATCACCACAAGGTAAATTTATTCTACAAGTCATGATATATCACCATTTTCATGATTGATGCATCACAAATGGTTCTTGGGGGGCATGCAATATTGGTTGATCATAAAAACCATTTAGGTGTAAGACATAACATTTGTTGATTGGATATCATTGCATAAACCATGGTCTAGGGCCAAAATACATGGCTTTAATCCATATATCATTTATCTTTGGGGTTCATGCGCCATGCATCAATTATGTGATTTTGGTGCGTCACTTATGTATGCGAGTTAGGTGCATATATTATGTGTATGAGTTTGGTGTGTCACTTATGTATGTGATTTAGTTGAATCTATTATGTGGATGAGTTTGGTGTGTGTATTTCATGATCTTAATTATTATCATTTTAATTGTGGTGTGAAACGTCCTCACCTTTTTGGTTAAGATGGAGTTAGTTGTTGGTGGCTAATCATTCATTGTCATTTTATGAAGTGTGATAAAAATCCCATAGTACCACTTGTTACACCAAAAATATGTACCAATTCTTCAATCCTTCAAAATCCCTAGCCAAATCTGCTTTTGGGGCCTTATTGTCAAAAGTCTAGGTTGTATGGCACACTTTGCAAATGACATCGAGTGCCATATGTGACTGACACTTGTTGACCATTGGCAGAAGATGTCAGTGGTTCTCTTTTAATCTCTACAAGGTGCTTTGACACACTTACCCCTCTTGCAATGAGGGTCAGCAAGCCCAATAAAGAAAAAAGAGAAATTTTGAGAAGCTTCCAAGTGAAAGCTCTCATGGAGGATGATCCTATCTATGTGGGAGAGTTGGCACTCAACCTCCTAGCCCATGGGGATAATTACCTACCTTCTTCCCAAAATATCTAAACCCAATTGGGCTTCCTTTGGCCTATAAAAGAAAGCTACTTGGACCATGTCAAGGAGAGACCGAGAGAGCATCCTTATGTTGTTGAATTGAAGTCTGGTATAGGAGGTAAAGAGTGAGACTTTGTGAGTGACAGGTTTCATGATTGATAGTGTGTATGAGTGTGTAAAATATCTTGTAAAGGAAAATCTATTGATGTCAAGGATTTGGTTGTAGCTTTCTCTTTCCATCTTTAACACACAAGTGTTTCCCTTTCCCAAAATGATTCATGTTCATGTTAAATTGTTTGTTATTAGTTTCCTTGATCACGAATATAGGTTATTGGTTTATCTTGTTACTCTCATGTTTTGTATTGTTTTCTGTATCTTGACATGTATAGTAGATCGAAGAAGGATCAGTAGAACAAGGATAACTTTTTGGGTTTAAGGTAAAGAGGGTTTCTAATTCAAGTAGACCAGTCATTTACGGAGAGGATATATTGCTATGTATTTTTGTTCTAGACTTGAACCATGCAGGATAGGGGAAAAATATGTGTCCGCACTGATTGAAATATTCCTGATAACAAAATTTGTGACCATATGGGGGATCATAACCAATCATATCTAGAGCAGATCTAGTTAGATCTTAGATTTTTTATGTCACTTTTGATTGCAACTTGTGAATTTTGTTTTCATTCTCATTTAAGTTGTTAAGGTGAGTGATCCACCTTTCCACACTTTCAATTTCCCTATATTGTGTGTTTTTTCCCTCACTTTTATTCCATCTTGATCCACATTAGTATATTTTGCAGGATCTTGGCCTTTTTAGATCTCTAGATTTGTTGATGCTCCTGGGTAAGTGTAACATAGCACCAGATACATCCCAACGCATATTTCCTTTTGACGCCTGCCCTTCTTCATCACAGTACGTTGCTGACACCTTTCACTAGAAGACAAAGCGCATAGATCCCATATTGACACTTTGGTGCAACCCTTCAGAGTCCACTGAGGTACGTACTTAGTGACCCTTTTTAATTGATTTTGGGGGTGATTTTAGCTTGATTTTTAAGAGAAATGAAGTGCATTATGCAGTCTCTTATGAATTGTATTCTCTTTGATTTCAAAGAAGAGTTTGTCTTTCTTGCATTGAATATCACATTTATTTCTTTTCTTGAAAATTCTTACTCTTTTTTGTGGATTGTATTCATTATAATTGGAAAAATTGCATCTCATTTTAGTGTGCATGTGTTGAAGTTTGTCTTGATTTCTCTTGTATTGGGATCGGTTTTATTTCTTTAGATCTATGTAGCAGGGGAAAAATGATCTTCTGTTTCCTTCATAGTTCAAAAAGAAAGTTTTGTTTTGATCTTCTTTATTAGATTGAAAAATACTTGAAAATAAAAAACAATTTGTTTTTGTTTTAGTTTACTTCAATTTTTTTTTTTGTTAAATCTTAGTTTTATATAAAAGAAAATAAAAAAGATTTCAAGTTGCATGATCTGTAAAGAATCTTTTCTTTAGTTCTTGATTGGAAACGTTATTTAGATCTTTTTCTTCCTAGAGACCTGCTTTTCACTTTTGTCGGAAACATAGGAAACACAATTCTAGTTTAGAGTTTGAGTGGATTTTATTCAATTTCTTCATTTGAAAACCTCTTACTCTCTCATAAGTAGGGAATCCATTAAAAGAAAGAGTGAAATATTTTCATCTCATCCTTGCATGGTTTCTGAGTCAATTCTTCACTCCATATGTCCACTTAACCGCTTCAAATAAAAATAAACGCTAGTTAAGTTAAAATTATTAGCAATAAGTGTGTGATAGGTTAGAGACGTGTTTCGACGTCTTTAAGCGTAGGAGCTGTCATTTATTTCCTACACTGCATTCTGGGGTGTGTGTGGTTCTTCCATGTACTCATTGGTATATCGAACATACTTTCACATATCCTTGAGGTATATCAAAAGGTACTTCACGTACTCAATGGTATAGAGGAAGGCCCCTTTCGAATAGTTGTGCATTAGACACCACTACTACATATTTGAACTCCCACATACCTTGTGTATATCGTGAGACACCATTAGGGATCCTAAAACCATTCGAGAAAATCCCTTTGGTCGTCCTATCATCACAATACACTAAGAACAACACTCGAGGAGATTACTACGTACATGCCATCCATGTAGTTGGGTATTCAGGAAAGGGTACGGTCCCAATCCTCCTTGTCACATTTTACTATTGGACCCTGTGGTATATAGCAAGTTGTGGTGGTTTGAAAATCCTGTGAGGATCATGACTTTTTATACATTCGCTTCACATGTTTTCTTATTTCTTTAGATTGAGTAGCGCTTGTTTCCTGTACAATTAAAAGAATTAGAGAGAGGTATTTTTGTTATGTAGATATGGATATGCCTTTAGGAACTACCAACCAAGAGACCCCTTCTCAAGGGGAACCTTTTGTTATTCCTTATTTGGAAATGTTGGTCCTCCTCTTATGGCTATGTTAAGTCTTCCTGGATTGATGATAGGATTAGTTGTATGGTTATTCTCCAGTCCAGTTATCTGAAATGCAACGACTATTTCGGATCCCAACTCTCCATCACAAGAGCATCAACATCATGCTGATATTTCACCTTCTTTGCCAGATGTGTCTTCTTCCCTTTCTCCTTCTTCTCATGTCGAACGTTGTGACACTAGTAATCAGGTGTATAAGAAGAATAAGAAAATGAAGATTAAGAAGAAGAAATACAAACAAGAAATCAAATCTCAACTAGCTACTCCTCACAGTGATGAGAGTGTTGATTTGCCCAGGAAAACGCCTTGTAAGCCTAAATTCCCTTGCATAATTTGCAAGGGTCTCCATGTTATTAAATATTGTGTGGTCCGAGGCTTCCCAACAACCCAAATCATTAGCCTCTGAGTTTGATACCCCATCAACTAGTGACTCTATGGTTAAGAGTCTAAAAGGAAAAGTCATATATCCTTTCTTTCTATGTAAGGACATTCACCTTACTTACCTTTGTCCTAGCATGGATGAAGCTTCAAATTTGTTGGAATATATTAATGATCCTAAAAAATGGCTTCCAATAGGTTACCATAAGTTGTCCCATGACCTCCCATTGGTTGATAAAGTGGTCGAGTCAATGTCATCTCTACCTAATCCCACTCTTTCATCAGAGAGTGTTAATAATAAAGTAGTCACTTTGACACAATCTTTGTCTTGTCCCTCTCTTCCCATTGAGATTGAAATGAAACCCGCTAAATTTTTTGTAGTCAGTTCGGATTGTTCTACGCAAGGGGAAATTTTGTCCATTTCAATAGAATGCTCTCCAAGTACTGAGGTTATTTCCTTTGATTTGGGTAACCTAAAAGAATCTCGTATTCATTCGAATGTTCCTTTCCAGATATCTATGCGAGTTACTGCTAAGAGCATACTCCACACTATTGTTGATGAAGGGGCTTCTATTAGTATTCTATCCTCAACTGCTTGGCAAGCTATAGGTTCTCCTTAGCTTGTGCCAGCCACCGATCATATATTGGCTTTAATTGAAGACATACTGCACCTTTAGGGATCTTTCCTCATTTACCTATTACCTTAGGAGGGAGAACTATCTACATTGATGTTATGGTAATCCAATGTCCCTTATATTTTAATATACTCGTTGGATGATATTATGTTTATGCCATGAAAGTTGTAGTGTCCACACTTTCTAGAGTGATGAATTTTACCCATGATGGGAAGATTGTGTCCATTGATCAACTTTCCTTTGTTAAACCTTATCATTGTATAACTCCTAGTCATCAGACTTCCCTATATATCCCTCATGGTTCTTGTGGTTCCTTCCCCTTCGTCGGCCATGTCTCTCGAATCTAGAAATCATGTCAGAGTTCAGTCGTTTGTAAATTGTTAGTTTCTTCCCATCATGAGGAATATTTGGGGGTATTTCTCCAGCCTCTAGACATCATACTAGATTTAAGTTTCTAGCTTCTTATGTAAGGGGGAACCCACCAACCTATGGACATCACGCTAGAAAGGAATTGAAGGCGAGCATAGTTTCTATTCTATGTCAAGCTCGTTAAAAAATGAAATGAATTTCCCAAGAATTGTTATTTTATGTTTCAATATTGTGTAAAAATGAAATAGGTCCCCATAAGCATAGTTATTTTCTATTTCAAGCTTGTCTAAAAATAAAATAGGTCATTTTGAGCAGAGTTCCCTTTTCGTGTCAAGCTCGTTAAAAAATGAAACAATTCTTCCATTGTGTCAAGACTCAACATTTGAACCTTCATTTCATTTGCATGTATCACTTGATCCTCTTGTTTATTTTTCATAAGAAACATTGAGAGACATTCTCTTAGATAATGGAGGCACCTCGTCAGTTACCAGGAAGAGGAATCAATACAGCACTAAGGGAGCTCATCCTTGAGCTAAGTATCCATTATTTGAATGGAGACATCTGGTCAGTAACCAGGATGTGGATCCAATCCAACACTAGGGGAACTCAGTCTTGAGCTGAGTATCCATTCTTTGAATGGAGACATCTAGTTAGTTACCAAGATGTGGAACTAGTCTAGCACTAGGGGAACTCAGCCTAGAGATGAGTGGCCATTCTTTGAATGGAGGCACCTGGTTAGTTACCGTGAATATGAACCAATATAGGACTGGGGGACTTAGGCTAGGGTTGAGGGCCATTCTTCGGGAGAATGGAGGATCTTGGTTAGTTACCAATTATTTGACCTTGAGTCAAATGATGCAGCCTAAGGTTGAGGCACTTGGTCAGTTACCAGGACATCACTATAAGTCATAAACAGTGTCTAGGCATGTGAGACACTCCTACCCTTGATCTATGGGCTTTGTGACCTTCTCCAAGGATTATCTACCCTTGGTTAAGACACCTAGTACCTAATCTTGGTAGCACAAGGAGTTTGAGATAGAAGCATTAGTGATTCTCCCTATTTATGATGATGTACTTTGAGTGATTATGAAGGAACCCTATGACCACTTGCATTGACCACATGGAGCTTAAAGAAGGATAAAAGGTATAAGTTAAAAATACATAAGGACCCTTAGACCACTAAGAAGTCAACATGAAAATAAAAAAAGGCCTTTAGTACCACTAAAGATAAAAGTCAAAAAGTAAAAGAATAAAATCCTATTATTTTATTCTTATGTGTAAAGTCCACATCCAAGTGAGTTAAAGACTATAAGAGAAGAACAATTCCATTTCATTTGTACACACTTCATCATCAATGCTTGACTGCTCTCTTGAAGGCCAAAGAAGTTGTTGGTTTTCTATAGTGGTTGATGCTCATCATTCTTGTGCCCTATCATGGAAGTTTTGGCTAGCTAGGGCATCACTTCTTCAAGCATAAGTAAGTGGCATATACCCTAAACTGCTAGGGTATCCATCGTTCCATTCACAACCAACATCAACAGATATAGGGAATAACCCTAGGGCATCATCCTACTCATGGAAATCTAATCCCTCTTCACGAGAAGCTCCAACATGACCTCGGGAAACAGTAAATTCTCATGGGTTGTCTGCTACCCTACACCGACAATGGGTTATCTGTTACCCTACACCAACAAACCTTAAATAGAATGCTATCACTCCTGGGAAGCAATACAGAGCTCGGGCAGGATTCCGATAGTAGTACAGAGACCAGGAAGGATTTGAGAAGCATGACAGATTTTAGACAGACTTTGGGAAGCAATACAAAAGATCAGGCTGGTTTTATGCATCCTTTTATAAGGTTCATGCAGCAGGACAGACACACTATATTCCCTAATCCTTCATGGGAAACAAGATATCAACTCCAGGAAGCCTCTAATAGTTTCAGGTAGCTATAAAATAGACTTTGGGCAGTTCAGGCAAGCCTGGAAAGAAGACACAAAAGTTTTGGGCAGCAAAAAAGACTTTTGGGAAGCAAATAGAAAATCTGGGCAGTTAGCCCCAATCTGTATTTTTGGTGAAAATTGTCTTTGAGACATTTTTTGTCAAAGTTGTCTAGGGTTTGAAAAATCATTGAAGAACATTCATCTCAGAATTCTGATATTGCAAACTCAGTCATCTCATTTAAGGGATGAATTATTAATGTTTTTGGGGTTTTCGTCCTTTAAAGGTTTCCCCGTGAAAAACATCTTATGTTCATGTGTGTTGATGTTTTGATTTATCTACTGCACTTGTCTTATTGTTATCTTACAATCTACAAAAATTAAATAATACATGCTAATGCTAAAATTCAACACCTCTTTCTTCCTTTGTCTCTCGTGAACCTTGTCCTATGAGTAACCTAGAATTTAGTTGAATGAAGAAAAGAGTAAGCATAAAAAATGAATCTTGGGGGGCATGTCTCCAACCTCTTTATATTATGTTGGAGTTAAGCTACTTGACAGTTATACTCAGGGAAAGTACCAACCATGTTGGGAAACAACCTGTCAATGGGAGTCATTTTGAGCATACTTTCATTTTAGTTTCGAGCTCACTAAACCATGAAATGACATTTTGAGCATAGTTCCTATTTTGTGTCAAGCTTGTTAAAAAATGAAGCATATAACCTGAGCAACCTGAGCATTCTTTCAACCGATCTTCGAGCTCGTTAAAAACAATAAGATTGTGTTGAGATTACTTTTCATTTTTTTTGTGCTCTGGTCAAAACATGAAAGGTGGTTCATGTTTCTTTTTTTCCTTTTCACACTCTAGATCAAGTTGAAAAAGTACTGAGTGCTTTTTATACCTTTGGCGTGCTCATTAATCATCCAGTGAAGAGGTATCGAGTATAATTTTACTATTTTTTCAAACTCGTTAAAAATGGATTATGAAAAAAAAGAACCCCTTATGGAGTTTCCTTTAAGCTCTTTTCAGGCTCCCTAAACATGAAAAGATTTCCAAGTAAACTCAATACTTTCACACTTGTAAAATTATTTGAATGATCATCTAGTTGGTGATAGTTTACCCCTTTTTCGGACCAATTAGACTCATTTACGAAAAATGTATACTCAAGTTTATTATAACTAGAAGATTTCTCCTAGGCAATAGTTTATACTTTTTCAGGCCTCAGGGACTAAATTTATAAAAAATTCCACCTTGGAGTCTTCATAGTCATTCATACTCTCTAAACGTGAAAGGACGAATGAGTTTACTTTCATCATAATCATAAAATCAAATGATGAAGGACCCTTTCTGGGAATGAACCCCTCCTTTCTCAAGTTCACGAAATATATGAGAATGGACTCATCACTTTATGAGATACATCGAGCGTTTGTTACCCTTTTCCAACTCATTAAAAAAGAAAAGAGGTACTCATCCTTTGCGATGGAGAAATTAATGGAATGGGAAACATCTTTTGCTTTTATTTATGGCAGCTCATAGTCCACCCTATGAACATGGCACCTGTCTGCATTTTCATTTTCAAACAGTTGGGTATTAATCTTGTCATCGAGTCGATCCACTTTCGTGAGTCGTTTAACTCCTTTGAACCAATTCAAATAATGCATTGTCCTACCCTTGCATTATGTATGGTCTCTACCTCATTGAGTCAATGGTTGTGTCGTTCAATGTTCAAAAGGAACCTCCACTACAATGTACCTCTATAGTTTCCTTACCTTCCTTTGAGTTGGTTACATCTGAGTTAGTCCTATGGTTGTTTTCATCACTTCAACATCATATTTTGTTCCATGTTTCATGTCGATGATGAGGGAATTATTATGGACCTCCTTCGATGAGTATATTCCTGTCGACATCAACACATCATCCAAGAATTAGACCTAGAAACCAAGTCAAGTACCTTGAAGCATGCATGCCTTAATGGTAGGTTTCCTCGCTTTCAACAATAGGTTTTCATTTATGACCTATGATTGAAAGATTCCATCGAGTGTTTGACTTTAATACCTCTATTCACATTCAGAGGAATGTAGTGAGATACCTTGGGAATCATCGACATCAATGGTGGTATCCCTCACACTTGTTAATGGTATACATCAATGACTGGTAATCAAGTGGTTTCTACCATGTTTGAAATCAGGACATCTATTCGCATGGTTAGAATCATATCGCTTGGAATCAGAATGAAGACTTGAGTGGTTAGGTATTCACCTAAATATGTGCCTATCCTCAAGTTGCGATGGATTATTGTTTGAAGTCATGACATGGATCCACATTGTATGTTCGGTGGCTATGTCTAGTATTGAGTCAAGATAACATGGATCTACTTTGTATGTTATGTATCCATGCTCCTATTTTGGATATTGTTGTTCATGGATCTACAATGTATTGTAGGTAGCCATGACATGGTCATTATACATGGATCTGCAGTGTATTGGTCCATAACCATGTTTGAGTCAGATAATCAGTCATTGGTCTTACGTCAAATGTCGACTCAGCTCTCTCTTGCCTTTGACACCAGATCAATATCTAGCAAAGTATTTTACCTATCGCATTTCTCTAGCTCATACTTTGGGGGGCATTCTATTACACCTAAAATCTGTACCAATGCTTCAATCCTTCAAAATCCCTGTCCAAATATGCTTTTGGGGCCTTATTGTCTAAAGTCTAGGTTATCTGGCACACTTTGCAGACTGACACAGAGTTCCAGCTGTGACTGAAACTTGTTGACCATTGGCAGAAGGCATCGGTGGCACCCTTTAACTCACTACAAGGCATGTCGATGTACTTACCCCTCTTGCAAGGAGCGCTAGCAAGCCCAACAAGGAAAAAATAGAAGTTTTTTAGAATATTCCAAGTGAAATATCTTATGGAGGATGATCCTATCTATGTGGGAGAGCTGGCACTCAACTTCCTAACCCATGAGGATCATTCCCCACCTTCCTCCCAAAAGATCTCAACCCATTTGGGCTTCCTTTGGCCTATAATGCAAGCTACTTGGACCATGTAAAGGAGAGACCGGGAGAGCATCCTTATGTTGTTGGATTGAAGTCTGGTATAGGAGGCAAAGAGTGAGACTTTGTGAGTGAGAGATTGCATGATCGATAGTGTCTTTGAGTGTGTCAAAGATCTTGTAAAGGCAAAGCTATTGACATCAAGGCTTTGGTTGTAGCTTTCTCTTTCCATCTTTAATACAAAAGTGTTTCCCTTTCCCATAAATGATTCATGTTCATGTTAAATTTTTTATTATTAGTTTCCTTGATCACTAATATAGATTATTGATTTATCTTGTTACTCTCATGTTTTGTGTTATTTTTTGTATTCTTGAAAGGTATAGTAGATCGAAGAAGGATCAATAGAACAATGACAACTTTTTGGATCTAAGGTAAAGAAGGTTTCTTATTCAAGTAGATCAGTCAACTAGGGAGAGGATATACAGATGTGCCTTTTTGTCCTACACTTGAACCATGTAGGCTAGGGCAACAAACTATGTCCTCACTAATTGAAATATTCCTGATAACACCACTATACATCATTTAGAAGGTGCATGGATGCTTATTTCCTTCTTGTCCACATGGTTTCATTGAGTTACCACTTTTTACTTACCGATTTGATCTTTGATTTCTTTGGGATGTAGTGGAAAGGGAAGAATGGGAAAGGTGTTAGGATATTTAGAGAGTTGGGAGTCAGTAAATTTCAGCTTGGTGTACTGTGTCTTTAGGAAAAGTCTGTTTCTTTATTATGCATTTGTAGATATCTAATCTAATGCTCAAGATTATGTGATAAACAAAGAGTGGTCTAACAATTCATCCTCTCCTCAATACTAATGACTATTAATCCACGCTTAAGACCTGATGATCTATTATATCTATTTAAAGAGAAAGAAGGGCCATTTGTCACATTGCTAGGGGCCATGGATTGTTTCCTTCTTTTAGGTTTTTAACCATGTAACAAATTATTATACTCATCTTTGATCTGTTTGTGTGGGAGGTTTCGACCTTAAGGGGTTTGACCTATGTGGATATACCTTGTCTATTGAACAAAAATCCTAGGAGTTTTCAACCAAACTCCATTGTGTTGATGCGCAAAACTACACGGGCCGGGAAACAACACGTGAACACCCTTGGAGGGCTATTCAAGGGGAGGAAGGGGATGGAAGCCCAGGTTACCTTTAGAGCCTTCCGGTAGATAGGATACAAAAGGGTTGATTTAAGCGCATAAAGGATTAAAAGTATGATATGATATTTGTTATTAAATGCATAAATCATTGAAAATAGAAGTGCTAGTCCATTAATGAATCTAAATGAGGCCTATCTAACAATGCATACATTAATTCCTAAAGGCGAAATTGATTAGCTAATTAATCAAGAAAAAGAAATTAGTACATGATATTTACAAGATAAAACATGTTATGCAATTAACTATCTAAGAAAAGAGAGCTTTAGCAGTTAGTATGAAATACATGAATAATGGATAACATTATGACACAAATGTGAATGTAAGTAGTTGTGTGCAATGCATGAAATTAAAAAATGCTTATTCACTTGATTTCAGATTTTTAAATGCAACTTGAAGTCTAAGTTCATTAAATAAAATTCATTAAACTAAATAATGAATAATTAAAATTTAAGTTTAGGTGTTAGTACAATAATGCATTAACAATTAAAGTTATTCTCACTTTAAGTAGATTTTGAGAGCATTTTGAATGTGCAAAAAAATTCCTATCATTTATCTTAATTTTGGATTTTTAAATACAATTGAAAAGCCAAGTTCTTTTTCCCAATTTAAAAGCTAGCTTAGTGGATTCATGGTTCACTAAAATTCAGCTTGAAAAATTTTGAGAGGCCTGCATTTAGAGGCTAAAAATCATAAAATTTATATAAAAGTTACTATAAAAATTAAAAAGAAAACATATTGACACTGTATGTACATAAAATATAAAATATAGTTTTACAAAAGTAAGAAAATACACATAAAGGTGACAACCAAGTTGCAAATAAAAGTGGAGTAAAAATTCAAATATGCCCAAATAAAACTTTTATTAATCATATATGGAATTTGACAATGGTCACTACAATTAGCCCATGCCAATTTAACAGTGAGAAATGGAGGTTTCCTTAACCCTATACAATTCTCAATAGCTCAAGTTCATCATAGTAAAACTGAGACAATGAAAGAGACCTGATCAGTTGTCATGTCATGTCATGTTTGCGGGCATGAAAACATTTGTAAAAAAAATATACACCAGAAAAGGAAATGTAGATAAGAAAACAAAACTAAAACATATTTTTGACAGAAGGACACTTTGCCTTCATCCTAATGGATAGATTTGGAGTGTAGCTTTATGTACAATCACACTCAGTTAGCTGTTAGGTTCATGAATGACTGCTAAACATATTTTATGTCATACTTTATTTAATGCCGTGGTCGCAGCACTGCCAGCCATTAAATTTCAAACAAGTTGAGATCCAATAACTAGCATTACTACCACCACAACATTAAATAACTTATAGTATGTCAAATATTGTATACCATAAATGACTAAATATAATGAAAAATTAAAGAAAAAAATTAAAGAAATGAAAGCTAACCGTATCTGCTTCTTACCTTCAGTGCGAGATGCTAGTTTAGCCAGCTGCGTTGTACTTTTAACGGCTACATCTAAAGCATGCAAAGTGTTTCGGCGACCGCTGGGAGATGAAAAGCCAACTTGAGCGCTCTCTGCTTTTGAGAATGCCATCTTTCAAACGGCTTCCTGGAGTCGTCCGTTTGGTCGATGCCTTCCATTATGATGCCTGACGTCGACAGGTCTATGGTTTTAACGGCTTTCTCCATCCCCTTACTGCTTGCGTGGTGTGGTGTTGTTATTTTATTCATGCCACTGTTGTGTGCAGCGCTTTTATCCAAACGGTTCTTTGTTCCCTTGCGTGTCGTCATTTGCCTGGCTGGTTATTTCGACCAACGGCTCCCCCCTCTGCCATGAGCTTTCATTACGTGAAGGTATGCACAATCAAAACTTTGGACTCGTTACATTATGTAGCCCATGGAAAAGACACTAAAATAATGCATCTGGCTCCACGCGCCATATGTATTTCCATGCTTTTGTGGAACAGTGCTGAAACGATCTTAATCTTCCACCATGAAACATAAAATATAAAAGTTCCTTCAATTAAGAAAGGTGATGTCATAACTTCTTTAAACCACTGAGACATTTGGTTGAGACCTTTACGAACGAATTTATAAAAGGGGACTTTAATATTAAGGAATAAATGGGTGGGATATGAAAGGGACAATGTAGAAAATGAGGACATAAAAGGGATATATATATATATATATATACGATTTTGTTAAGATTTTATATGTTCAATTAGATATCATTAGTATTCAATTCAATTTCATAACAATAGCATATGTAGGATTATTGAAAGAAACACAATCACAAGATAGACACGGATTTATTTTGGGAAATCCTTAAGGGGAAGAAAACTCAGTAAAACTTCTTCTATATAGATGTATCAAGAGTATGAAGATAAAACCCCAAACATGTGCTCTTCCTCCTTGTAGATATGTCTATCTCTCTCCTATGCGCTATACACAAGTGAGTGTGTGTTCAAATGAGGAACACAACTCCTCTATTTATACTCTTTCTGTCACTTGGCTTTTATCCTAACAAGTCGGCCCCAACAAACTTACTGGTATGACTTCACCTAGGAAGACACACAACAATATTATATTATATTCAAGAAGGTACTATTGACCCGACTTGCAATGGAGATTATACCTCATGACTCTATGATGACCAAATACAATAGTAACATCCCAACTAAGGAAAAATACATCTCCCATGAGTTACATCAGTGAAATACATTCAGAATATTCTTTGAAGTTACAATATTTCAACACTCCCCCTTAACGAGAAGAGTGTTCTACTAACAACAACATCATCAATTGTAGGAGTAGACAAAGAGAACATCTGCAACAACATCAACGTGATACATCTATACGTCATTGTAAGTTTTCAACAGTCATCAGTAACTCGAGCAGTTACTGAACATCTTCAGTACTCGAACGTCATCTTCAACAACACTGAGTCTTTATCTTTGATCTTTGTCTTTTGCAGCACTTGATCACTTGATCCTTTGCCACAACACTTGATCAGTCTTCATCTTTGATCTTTATCTTTTGCGGCACTCGATCACTCAATCCTCTACAACACTCGATAAAGTGATCCTCTACATGATGGTCAATCCCTCTCACTTTAGGACATAAGTCCAAGGATGATGCAATCCTGTCCCTTCACAGAGACAAAAGTCTACAGATCACTTTATGACTAATGTCCACTGATGATACTAATCCTATTGCATCATCATTAACCTACTCCCTCTTTTGAGGAGGTCCACATCATCAACCTGCTCCCCCTTTTTCGAGGAGGGTCCATATCGCCAACTTGGTCCCCGTTTCTAAGGAGGGTCCATAACATCGTTCCTTCTTACAAGGAAAGTATGTAACATCATCATCATTGTTCCTCCTTACGAGGAAGGTCTTTTCGGACTACACCAAGCTTGCCACGGAAGTATTCAAACCTTACTCAAGACATAGGCTTGGTTAACACATTAGCAACTTGTTCATCGATACTCACATATTGGAGCTTTATAGCCCTCTTCTGTACCATGTCCCGTATATAAAAATACTAGATTTCTATGTGCTTCGAATGATCATGGAACACTAGGTTCTCTGTCATCTTTATACAACTCTGGTTCTCACATAGAATCACTGTGGTGTCCAACTCCAGATCAAATAGACTTGACATCAACTTCCGAAGTCATATGACTTCACAACTAGCAGAACAAGATACTATATACTCTTCTTCAACCGCACTGAGAGAAACAATGTACTGCTTCTTGCTAAACCATGAAACCATGGTGGATTCTAGACAATAACATCCACCTGAGGTCCTCTTTTTGTCTGAAGCACTTCCTACCCAATCTGAATCCGTATATACATACAATCTATATTCATAATCTCTATCATAGTATAGTCCAAAGTTTATCGTACCTTTCAGGTACCTCATCACATGCTTTGCAACTATTAGGTGAACACGTCTAGGTTTAACTAGATACTGACTTGGGGTATTCACGACAAAGCATATATCTATCCTGATATTCATGAGATACATCAACGACCCAATAATCTGTCTGTACTAAGTCACATCCACTAACTCTAATGATTCATCAGACAACACTTCAGGTAGGTATCCATGGGTGTGGCCATGGATTTACAATCCAACATATCGAATCCTTTAAATATTTCCACAACATACTTTCTTTGGTTGAGAAAGATTCCTTCTAGCATTTTCCATACTTCTAGGCCTAGAAAATAGTGGATCAATCCAAGATCTTTCATCTTGAATTATTCAACAAGCTTCTTCTTGCAATCTACAATCTATTTTTCATTTCCTGTTAGAAATAAGTCATCCACATATAGTAATAATATGACATATTCATCATCAATAACCTTAAATTAAAGGTTAGGATTGGATTTAATTTTGGTAAATCCCAATCTCATCAAGAAGTTATCTATCCTTCCATACCATGCTCTAGGAAAGTTACGTTAGTCCATACATAGCCTTCTTCAACTTACATACATAAGTCCATCTATCTTCGACTTCAAATTCTTGTGTTTGTTCTATGTACATTTCTTTCTCAATAAAACCATTCAAGAAGGTTGTCTTCACATCCATCTGGTGTGGATTCCACTTCATCATGGATGCAAGTTCCATGATGGTCCTTATGGAAGTGTACCTTGCTACTAGTGCAAATCTCTCTTCATAGTTAATTCCCTCTTTCTGAGAGAATCCTCTAGCCACAAACCTTGCCTTGTATTTCTCAACGCTCCCATCCGCTGCATGTTTTATCTTGTAGATCCACTTGGAAGATACCGCACTCTTTCCTTCAGGTTTGGGTGAATATATCCCAAACATAATTCTTCATTATTGATTGGTATTCTTCCATCATTGCTTCTACCCATTCTTTCTTCTGTACAACTTCTTCATAACTGGTAGGTTCTTGATCTACAAGATCACACATCAAAGCTACATAACTAGAGAATGGCTTTCGTCTCTTGCTTATTCTTGTGGATCCTTTTCGAGCTTCATACTTCTATGATTTCTCTTACCCAAGAAGGATTTATTTTTTGTGATATGTCCATAATAGGGGGTTCCTAAGGTTCTAGAATATCATGGTCTTCTGATGTTTCATTTCAGTAGAGGGTGCAACTTCTACTTTTCTGGGAGGTACATCCTCTTCATGTACTTCTTCATGCTGACACTTTCGGGATCTTTTGGGAGATGTTTTTTCGTCAAATGTTACATCCTTACTAATCTCTATGCGATGGAATCCTGAAATGTATATCTTGAAGGCTTTGGAGACTTCACAGTATTCAACAAATATTCCCTTCTTTCCGAAAGGATCCAGCTTGGTTCTCTTTTCTTTTGGAATGTGAACATATATTGGACAACCAAATATCTTTAGATGGCTCACTTCATGCTTATTTCTTGTGTACATTTCTTCCAGAGTTTTGAATCCAAAGGAACTATGAGATGATCTATTTTGCACATAAATTGTTGTTCTTGCTGCTTCATCCCATAGACGCATAGGAAGATCTTGATCATGTATCATTGTCTTTACTTCCATAATGGTCATATTCTTTCTTTCTGCAACACCATTTTGTTGAGGATTGTAGGGAGAGGTTAGTTCCCTCTTGATTCTAGCTTCTTTGCAAAAGGCCTCAAATTCATTTGAGGTATATTCTCCACCCATTGGTTGTTCCAAGTATCTTGATCCTTCTTTCTGAATGATTCTCTATCAAGGCTTTGAATTCCTTGAATTTTTCGAATACCTCATTCTTTGTTTTCAAGAAATATATCCAAGTCTTTCTTGAATAGTCATCAATAAATGTAACATAATATTCAAAACCACTCAAAGATGTGGAGGGAATTGGACCACATACATATGAGTGAATTAGTTCTAATGTACCTTTAGTCTTTTTTTCACTCTTTGAAAATGGATTCTTGATAATCTTTCCTCTTGCATATCCTTTGCAAGTGCGTTCATGATCGATCTTCAAATATGGTAAACCTGTTACCACTTTTCTCACATAGGGTAGTGCCTTATAGTTGATGTGAGAAAGCCTCCTATGCCATAGTTCACTTGAGCTAGTGGTCTCATCAACAAGTGTTTTTTCCAAATGTCCTTTGAGTTTATATAATCCTCCTTCTTCACCAATGACAACTACATCTTCAATTGATTTTACTTTGGGCCGCATAAGTACTTGTCCATCTATAAATGCAACCCTATATCCTTTCTTATCTAATGTTGAGATTGAAAGTAAGTTCTTCTTCAAACCCGGTACATATAAGAACTCCTTCATCCTCGTGGAAATTCCAGAGTCAAGCTTGTAGCTTGCTTCACCAATACCTTCGATAGGATATTGATAGTCATCTCCTAAAGATACTTTATGAGGAGAGTTCTTCTCTTCAAGTCTTGAAATATTTTTCTTCTTCCCTATCATGTGATTTGAAGCACCACTATCAATAATCCATGTATCTTCTCTAGGTGTCACAGACCCATAGAGTGCAGAGAATAATACATACTCTTCTGTGTCTTCTTCTTTTGTACAGTTTTCTTCAGGGTCCTTCTTCTTCTTCTTCATCCTAATATTCATCTAGATGTGGATGATGTATTTTGTTCTTCTTCTTCTTATATTCTTCTTTCTTCAATGGACACTCTCTGGCAATGTGTCCTATCTTGTGATAGTTGGAACATTGAAATTCAGAGTAGTATTTTCTTTGGTTGTTTTCTATTCTCCTTTGGAACCTCTTGGGAAGTCAAAACTCCTTGTGGATTACCTTTTTGAAGTTAGATTGAATTCTTCCTCTTTTGGTATTTGTGTCTAGGGCTTGATCAAATTCTTAAAGTAGAGCTTATGTATTGGCTACTCTAGCCTCCTCTTGGATGCAATCTTCCCATACAATGTCAAAATTCATGCTTTCCTTTCGGGCACACATAGTCTGGATGAAAGAATTCCAAGGTCTAGTGAGACAATTGAGAGCAGTAATCACTAGCTCGTCTTCATCAAGGGAGCCTCCAATGGATTCTACTTGCTCCTTGAACTGGGAGACCCCTATGAAGTAGTCTTGAATGGATTCTCCTTTACTCATATTGGTGCTTTTCAATTGAGCTCTCAAATTCATCTTTATGTTGATATTCCTTCCTTCATACATTCTGGATAAGGAATCATACATTTACTTAGGATTCTCTTTAGATGACACTTGAGGAATCAAGTGATATTTTATAGAATCAACATTGATCCTCATAGCCCTACTTAGGTCTTTCTTATGCATCTACTTAGATTCATCTTCTTCCAGTTTTGCAACTTGATCTTTCATGTATTTTTCAAGATCATTCTCTCTAAGAATGAGGCCAATCCTATATTTGCATGCTCAGAAGTTTTATATGCCTTCTAGCTTGTCCTCAAGCTTAATGCTTGGGGGCATCTTATCCTAGAGGTCACTAAAAAATGAAATTTCTCAAAATGAAAAACTGACCTTACCATGAGATGCGCCTAACTAAGGTGAGTTGATTGCTACACTTGATTTCTAGAGATTCCAAGTCTTCACCTTTCAAACTCGACTTACGAGATTCTGATCTGCAGTTGTTGGCAGACAGTTTTGGGAGAAGATAGTTGCGTAGAATCACGGATACAACGCAAGCTCAAAGACACCACGCAAGAATAAAATAGAATATTTTATGCTTTTTTATGTCATCTTTTGTAGTTTTGGACCATATTTTGTGGATATTGGTCATTATTTTGTAGAATCAGTTAATAGTTAGTTAGGAAGTTGTCTAGGGGACCTTAAATGTAAAGGCGTAGGACTATAAATAGATGTTGAATTATAAGTGTTAAGCATCTTGGGAGCATCTTGTCTTTGAATGATCTTGAGACATTGAACTTGAATCTGTCTGAGTTTTAGTTATGTAAGATCTGTGCATGAACTAAGACCTGTTGATTTGTGACATGTTTTGGAGAATTTGTGATTTTTTTGCGGAAGTAATATGACAAGACAGAAGTTGAGCTAAATCAGTGCATTCTTTTCTGTTTTCTTGTTTTACAGTTTTCTACGACTTAGTTATGAATGCTAAGTGAACCTGCGACATGGATATGTAAATGATGCGAGGTTTCCCTATTTTAAATGATGTTATTTTGTCAGATCTGTTTGCGCATCAATGTGTTTACTGTAGTTATAATTGAATGATGTGATCTGTTGAAGAATTATAATGAATGGTTATGTGGATACATAACTTGAATGATCAGATTTGTTAATGTTGTGCTAAGTTGGTTGGTTGATGCACATTGTCCTCTCTCATTCTACAAAAACTTGGTTCTTTCAGCTCTCCCTCGAACATCTTGGGTGAGACTTCATCCACTCTGCGGGTGTTGTCGGATGGGATAAAACCTGTCTGGGCCGGTGCTCAGGGAGATCATGGTGGTTTGGGTGTCGACAGAGTGGGAACCCCTATCGACTGGTTTTGTTGGTTGGGTTTGATTTATCTAAGTTTTTTGTTGAATTCAAATATAAGGTGTCAGAACCACAACAATTACTAGCATTGGAAGAAGCGTTGAAGGCCACCTCATCACGTTGGTGGGTGATCCATAAGAATTCGATCACTGGATGGTCGCAATGTCAAATATTGATGAGAGTTCGCTTTGGAGATGCATAAGTGTACCATGTTGGACGGTACAACAGATGAAACAGTCCTGGTGATCATCTGATTGAGTGTTAGACCTTGTGGGCATCATGACCAAAGGATGAGTGGGTCCATGCATTTGTCCACACATTGGATGAAATTCCGCGATCTTGGTATGTATAAGCTGAGTTGCACAGAGATATCACTACCTGGGAGGAGTTGACAATTTGCTTCACTCACACCTTCAGTTTCACGGATGCCAATCCAGATGTTCATAATGCGTTGCAGCTCATCCGCGATGTTGTTCTGAAGGTAGTGCCGATCGCATATCCAGTGGATCCGCATGCGCATTATCACATGCAGTCGATGATGGACTGTTATAACGTAACTGGAGGACCTGAGGATGATGCTGATCTGTGAAATATCAATATTCAAGAAATAGAAGTGAGTCGAGATGTCCCAGCACCAAAAGGTTGTGTAATTTACAGGTTTCGTTTGGAGGGTTGAACAGTTTGTTTTATTTATTTTAATTTTTTTTTTACTTTTTTTCTTTTTAATATTTATATTAATGTTTCAGTAATGGTGTTGTTTTAACATACATACATACATACATACATACATACATACATATATATATACATATATATATACACACACACACACACACACAAACGTTTCAATGTTTGCAGGTTTGAATAAAAAACTAAACACTAACATAGAAATATGATATTTAATTTTAAATTTTTTTTTATATTCTTTCTAAAAAATGACTAAGTAATAAAAAATATATTAATTTTATATTTTTGCACTGAGAGTAGCGAGGTGCTTCCAACCTAGAATGAGGTAGATGTGTAACGTTATATGTAACTAATTAACCTTATGTACCAAAAATAAAAATTAGTTAATTTTCTTATGTAAGCTCTTAAGATAGAAAAGAAGCAATAAAAAAGAATTAAAAAAATCCATATCCACTCATAAAATAAAAATGTAAAACCAAATAAAATGTCATTAACAAAATAACATGCCCATAAATTGGATTCCTTTAGATACACTATGGATCGACATTTAAAATGGATATATGCTTAGATAGATCAACGTTTAGAATGGATCTCAAATTTGAAAGCCACATCCTTGAGCATAAATAGCCAAAATCAAAAGTATAAAAGGTGGGGAAAAGTCTTAATAGGGCTTATCAACTTTACTCAACTGGGGTACTCGGCTTGGAATACTTTAATTAGAGACTTGGAATCGGCTCTCGAGATACTCATCTGGGATACTACGTTTAGCTAATTGACTGGACTACTCCGGCTCAACAGTTTGGAACATCATAAGGAATGAGGACGCATTATTTATGATCCACCCGTTTTGAGAAGTTTATTATGCATGGTCGTATAAAAACATCTATAATGTAAAATTACAAAACTGAACCATCTTACAAGAAAGAAAGGCACGAAGTCGCTTGTCCGCATCGGGCAAGGTGCAGAGCTCTTTCCCGACAAAAAAGGCCGGAGATCCGACGGAAGGAAGTCTCAACTAAAAGGAGAAGGACTTTCCCGAGGTTAATACGGGAAGGGGTAAAATCATCTATAACTCTCAGTTCTATATCCATTTCCCGTTTAGGGCACCGGAGTACAACCTATAAAGCCTCTTGCGGATACAATGGCAATTTACCAACCAATGGACCTTTAGAATGGATCTCAAATTCGACACAATGGAGACCTGCAACAGAAAACTTTGGCACCCGTTGATTAGAAGGCACTTTGGTGAATCGTGGGCGACTGGGTTTAGATCGATAGTGGTTCGAAAGATTATATGAAAACAACCAAAGAAGATATGAAAACGTGCAAAGAAGATCATATGAAAATCATAGAAGATCAAGAAATGGAAATTGCGTCCAGGAGCATTTGGCATCCATAACCATCTCGTAGGATCATATCAATGATATTAACGGTGTCAATTCATCATGCTCAATCTTCTATAACGATTTCCAGTTGGGTGAGGAGGCATATCGAATCGAATTTTGCAGCATTTTGAGATGGCTTGTTGTAAAAAAAATATGCCCACTCTGCCAATACGAAATACCCATATAATTGCAGTGCCCATCTTCAACAACTGGGCACTACACATTATGTTGAGTCGCTTCTTTACAAACCCTTAACATTGTGCATACACATTATTCTAATGATATATTCTCTTTAGTATTCATAAACTATTATCCAAACATGTAGCCATACATACAAACTCTTACTATTGCTCAGAAATTCTACTTGGTAAAACAATCAACTAAACATGGGAAATTTAACCAATATGAATATATAAATTATATTTATTAAAAATGTTCATAACTAAATTTTAGTTTTTATAACATTGATTTTTTTTAGTAAATGACAAGGTATATGTCTTTGTTAATGCAGACTTTGAGGGCCTAAATCATCAAATCAATATACAAAAATTGGCAAACATGTATATAACAAATAAGATAGATTAGTGTGACACTATTTTTGCAAAATAAAATTAGTACTTTTAAATATTTTCAAAAATTATTATAGTAAGTTGGCTTGGAAATTAGTATACCAAGTGTTAGTGCATCTTTTCAAGGTCTTAATATAATGATGATTAATTGGGTTTTTTATAACATATAATGTTTAGTGTCTAGTAGTGCAATATATCATTTTTTATGAAATAGTTGAGAAAAAAAAACTTATGGCATAAACATGATGATTTTTATAAAACTCCAGTTGCATTTGAAAGGTGCACCAACTTCCCGAGAGTCTCTAAATCTTGAAAATATTGTTAAAATATTGGATAATACAAATTTGGAGTTAAATAAAGAAAGAACCAGCTAACCATTCAGACTTATTCAACATCAAAACCTTTATGCCAAAGTTCCCCAATAAATACACTCACTAAGAAAACTTATAATAAGCAAACCAAACTCACCCAATGCAAATTTGACTTGCTTCCATATTAACTAGAACCATTTTATGGACCAAGACAAGTCTAACCCACAATTTCTGTCACACTATTGTAAATGGTTAAGAATGAACCATTTTATGGACCAAGACAAGTCTAACCCACAATTTCTATCACACTATTGTAAATGGTTAAGAATGCATGGAGTGGGGTCGTATTTTTTTTTTAAAATTTTTGTTTATGCAAATTTGACTTGGTGCCATATTAACTAGAACCATTTTATGGACCAAGACAAGTCTAACCCACAAGTTCTGTCACACTATTGTAAATGGTTAAGAATGCATGGAGTGGGGTCATATTTTTTTTTTACTTTTTTGTTTTATAAAACCTATATTACAATTTTGTGGTAAGGAAGGGTGGGTTTCTTTTGTTTTCTTTATATTTACTGAGTGGCTACTTAAAAATAAATTTAAAAAAAAATTAAAAAAAACAAGAAATGGAATAAACATTACAGAACAATAGAAACATTAAGAAAAGAATTATAATATATTTCTCAAATGTTTTAGTGTTGAAAATGTTACCTTGGGGGAGTTATGGTAACTTAGAACACATATATGGCTTCAAAAAACATAAATATCCATATGCTCATTGGGGTGTATCACTGAAAAAGATAAAATTTCTATTTTGGAACAAATGTCATAGATCATTTGAAATGTCAATTAACTTGAAAAATAAAATAAATAGTTTGCAACAACCACCAAAGCTAGTTATCAATACATAATTTCTTTGTTTTCATAGAACAAAGATTTATGTCTAGTGAGGTGTAGGATTTTGTTGGACATTAATACAATTACCTTATCTTATCTATCATATCTATAAAATACTAAATATCTTTTAACTGGAGAGATGAAAAACAACAATGCAATGAAAAACACAAAATAAATTTAAGTTTTCTTGTACCAATGCTAATTTGACAAACAATTGTTATTTCCTATTACGGTTTTTGAACTCCATTGCATGGATTTAATAACAACTTTCTATGACAAACAATCATTTCCACATAGTTGGATCAAGCATCAAACTAACAAAAAACAATATTTCCTAGTCATCTTGGTTCTAGTTGTGAGAGGATAGAAGGAATTTTTAAAAATGATCTCACAATTGCTCCTTAAGTTATGTTACTATGTTATATACTAGGAAATTGTTTATCATATTAAACTCAGAATTCATCTAGCATCTTCAGTTGTTTCATTACCCTTAACTTTATCCAACTTGTCTTGATCTTATAACAAAGTAACTTCATCATCCTACACATCAATGGAAGGTCAGTGTGAGATAATGAAACAAATGAACTAATTAATCAAAGTAAAGTAAGAAACTCGTAATATTTTGCAATCTAAACAATGTCACTAAATGTGATATAAGCAGAAAATTGAAAATGACACCAAGCTTGATGCAGGAGCATCGAGTCAAAATCCTATATTTTATGCATAAGCGACAAATGTTATTTTTATGCTTCCATGTAATCAATTCTAGACGGATAATATTAGTTATTTGTTTCATAGATAGAATTAGTTTCAATGTAATAATGGTGATTTTCCACTGATTTCCTCAAATCTTGCAAGAGGTTTCTCAAAGATAGGTTAGTTGTAGATTACTTTCTTAGGAGTTCAAATCCTCCTTATTCGGATCTAACAGGTTGACAGAGTTCTATATTAAGTGTCGAATGTAATAATCAACAATGTGTGTGTATGCATGAATGGTTGATGAAATGAAGAACAGAGTTGTAGCCTCTACATGAATATTTGTAAATTCTTTGTCTTCATTCAATGACCAGGAATGTGTTAAATCTCCCTGTATATGAGTGAATGACATGACTTTGTTAAGAATCCTCATAAGCCACTAAGATGGAGATGTGTTCATATGAATGCAACATGAATGAATTGATCATTTCACTAATCAATTTTATTGTAACAGTCTAATTTAAAAATCTGCAACTTTGACAAATCTACGGCTGTAAATGAATTCCGAAAGTGGTAAACCAGAAAACGATTACAGATAGTATGGTGGAGATAGGTTTCTCAAGCAGTCGACGAATCTCAGGAGTTGTGGAAATATATTTGTGGGAAGATATTGCGGAATCCCATTTTGGGAAAATTTGGAAGGCACGTCCGCAATCCGAAACTTAACTGCGGAAAGAATGTTACAGTTGCATAATTGTGGAAGTTGTTTTGGAATTTGGGAAAAGAATAGTCGCAACCTGTTGCCCAAAACTATAGAAAGGTTGTTGTGGAAAGGCAATTGCAAAAGAAATTGAGTTGTGGAAATTTGTCAAAGTTTGAGTCAATGAGAGGTCAGCTGCTAAAGAAGAATATTTTAATCAGCGGTTATTGCTGATTAGGCTAAGGTAGGCCTCCTAGCTCTTACCTGGCATCAATTTTGGTATCAGAGCAGGTTAAATATGCCACCTATTGGGTACAAACATTAATTATGACAAATATCCAACAATTTAATAGTCAACCCGGAGAGAGTGTAGACTTGTGAGGTACATACAAAATATATGCAGGGGCAAAGTGTCGTTGAACTTAATCTACAACTGAAGTCGAATCTAAGTTATGAAAACAAGAAATTGTGTGTAAATAAATCTATTTCCAAAAAACATGAAATTTCATAAATTAACTTGATAAAGAAAGACTGAAATTGCATGAAATAAACTGGTATAAAGGAATCGAAATTAACTAGTCAGCTCACATAAAATCTACATTAACAATTCATAAGAAGAAATTGCTAGAAATCTATATTAACATGGAAGAGTAACAGAATTTGCATCAAAGCATAATCTCCGTTACATGACAATCAAAAATCCATTCTATGACTAACTCTGAACTATTCTCTACTTCTAAACCACTAGAGAGATCTCTAACCAAAATGAGGAGAGAGCCCTCATATTTATACATAAATTCAAGATAACTAATCATAATTACAGATCCACTATTCTCTCAACTTATCCTTCAAAATCTTCAACAAATATACAAATCGTCCCTTTAAATCCTCGACAAATATTGGATGAGATATTCTTTCCTCATCTCCATGATCTTCTCCTTGAAATTATCCCAGATCTAGAAGATGAAATTCAAATCTGAGGCTAGGTGGTCACTTTTGAGCTTGTTAAAGTCTTCAAATACACCTGTAAGCATCACCAAACTCACCCAACTTTAATATATAATGAAAATATGTTATTTTTCTCAATAATTAACCACAAATTCACTCAAAATACTCAAAAATAAATAATTTGGAAAATGGTAATATAAACTCATATTTATTATGAAAGTGGTGAATATTAATGGTTTTATGGAAGGATGAGATAGGAATAAGGTGACAAATGGTATAGGAAAGATGAATAAAATGTGGTCTTTTTGTGGCTCAACATTCCCCCCGACTTGATTGGTTGCATGTCCTCATGCAACTATGCATTGATTCTCTTTAAAATTTTTGGCTTTGTAGCTGGGCTTTACATGATGATGGTAACAGTAAATCATTCCATGATTTGAAATGCATGAGTGGCAACAATTTTTTTTTTCTTTTTTCTCTTATATATATATATATATATATGGTTGGTTATTGTGTAACAACCATCACAAATGTTGGTTCTTGTGCTAACAACATTCATTTCTTTTATTTGTATTTTTGTTGCAATACATAAGATTTTTAAAAGTATACATGCATTGGAAATGATGAACCATCAATATATATTAGAAAGCCTTTTCTTCATATTATGAATTATGCCAATATATATAACATAGTTTGGGAAAGGCATGTTGATTAAGGGTAAATGAGACAATGAATATGTAAAATGGTAATGAATGGCTGCCCCCCGCCCCCCCAACTTAAGATGTATTAGGTTTATGAAAATGAGTAAGGTAATGTAACATGGTGAGGGAATTTTACAAACTCATTCATTTTACAGCATTCAAGGAATTACATGATTAAATATTAGAAAACAACATACCTCCACTTACCCAAAAAGTTGATGAACTATACAATAGGAATGTGGCTGCTACTGAATGTGAAGGATTTGAACTGCTGCTTGGTTGGATGAAGTAAAAAATGAGAGCTGAAAGTAGAACTGTGGTACTCTCATATGGCTGAAGTATACTGCTGTAAAACTGGTGATGACAATCATGAAAAAAAAATAGTCTCCACCTGCTACAAAACTTGATGGTACAATTCTTACCATGCGAATAAATTTGTCGATGTCAAACATGGAAAAAGTCATTGGATTACCGACTATTGATGAATGTTGTTAACCAATGTGTGGCAATCTCACCATTGATGTCAATGAGTTCCAAGGTACTTAAGTACATCGTTCAAAGTGCGAATAAATGAGCTGATGTCAAGCCACTTGCAATATATAACGATTAAGGGACATTAATGTATTCCCATGATTGTTAGTGAGAGAACTTGCCATTAAGGCATGCAAGTCTCAAGGTACTAACAATGAACTCTATTCGCTATCCCAGATAATGTCCTAAGGTTGATGGGGCAAGACTTGTTTAAAGGTGGGCCTTAAGGAATCCCACATCAGTCAACATGAGTTATACATAATGAGTGGTAGGACTATAGATAAAGATATGAGGGTCAAATAGTTTTTATGGCAGGGATAAATGTAGTCATGGAAATGAAGTTGAATGGTTTTATTCATAGGGAAAAATATAAACTGAAAAATAAGGAAAATGTGTGTGGTTCGGAAAGGTAGACTCTGTAGCAAGCCATGATGTATAAGGTAGTGAAAAAGTAGACTCTAGCATGGATGATGGATAAGCTTTGAAGGAAAAAGGGGTAAGTAATCATGACATGGCGTAATTGGTCTCTGAAAGGCTTCTTTGTGGCAGGAAATGTCATGACATACTCAAGGGAAATCTCAACTCCTTCGAGCTTTCAATGGAACATTTTTTATGAAATTTTTCTGTGACTCTGAAAATTATTTATGCATGCCATTTTTTCGTCTTTAAACCTGAAAAAAGGTTAGTATTTACCTGCAACCAACTTATTAGAGCATTGAAAATATAGGAAAATATGTGCTTAACAAAAAGTTAAAGAAAATAAAATGCTCTTATACCTGAAAGTACCAACCCTTCTTGTCAAAACCTATTTCTGAGCGACTTGCGAAAACAAGTTAGCGCAACAATCATAAAATTTTGAGAAAATTCTAAGTTCATTTAAAATTTAAAATTTTATTATTTTATTTATTAACTAATATTTTTTAAAATAACTGCGTCTTTATGTAATGATTGAGCGACAGAGAGAGAGAGAGGGTCGACCCTTTCAGTGGTCGACCCCTCTAAAAGCAAACTATCTTAATGATGTGAATTAGAGAGGAGTGTGCGAAATATGCGATTTTTTTAATGATAAGTTTAGCAATTTTAATGGTCAAGGGGATACCCCCCAACTGAAGATGTTGCGAAGTCTCACTGTGCAAAAATCAAGAAGAAGGATTGGTTGCGATAGCAGCTGCCTTCGATTTTAAAGACACATTAATTTTATTAACATTATTTTATGTTTACTATATTTTTATATAGTTAAAAAAAATTTATAATTTTTATGTTTATTATCTTTTATATTTTATCTAAAATGTTTATTGTTTTAAAAAATATATAATTTTTATGTTTATTATCTTTTATATTTTAACTAAAATGTTTATTGTTTTAAGATATATATACACCAAAAATTCTTATGAAAACAGAAAGAAACAAAAAAATGATTTATTATATTTGTTTTTATTTATTTAGATATATATACCAATTTATAACATTTGGAAAATATATTACTATCATAATAAGTGTTAATGTTATATGTTAGATAAATGTTTTAATTGTTTTGTAATTAGAGAAAAATAAATAAAAAATAAAATAAAATAAAGAAATTCTTAGCCAAAAACAAAAACAAAAAAAACTATGTTACTTTATTATTTATTTATATATTTTCAATTTTATTATTTTATTATTTTTATCTTTTATTAAAACCTTTCACAACAAACTAATTTTTTTTGAAATATCTTTTCTTATTATTAATATTATTTTTAAGTTTTGTTTTCTCTTTCTATATAGTTTTTTTTAATTAATTTATATATATAAATAATAATAATGTAAATTTTATTAAAACCAGCCTAATAAATGCTTTCATAATATATCTTACTCATAAACTTACTTCTACCTTTTATGGAATTAGATACTAAATTATTTATACAACAAGGAACATGAAATATAAATTCTACTTAATAAAATAAATAGTAAGATTGTACTAAAACCTAAAATACTAGTAATAAAATAATATATTTGAAATAAGCAAAAAAAACTAATTTTAAAATAATTGTTTTTAAATAACGAAAAAAATATAATTAATATATTTCGAACAAGCCTAAAAGCTAATTTTAAAATATATGTAAAATTGTGGCAATTCCTTGTGTGGAGCCTAATTTTTTTTATGAGGCCGATTATGAAGAATGTTATCTTAGAGTGACGAGGTATATTTTGCAACTATGTTCATGCCTGGTAAAGGGCATAAAGTAGATTTATTTGTTCAAATTGAGCATCTAAAATATATTATCGCACATCTCCTTCCTTGTTCCAATTACCTACAAAACAAAAGGTAAAAGTCAATATAACATGACTTATTTATATTAAAATCGGATTTCATAATTTTCATCGAAAGGGGTTCTGATCGTATGTTGAATCTAATTTTCTTCCATTGCTAAACGCGAGGTTCCTAAGACCTTAATTCGAAGACGATTTACAGCTCTGTTTGAACACTACCGCAGAGATAGACTAAAACACTGTTGAAAAAAAAACAAGTTTGTCTCTGCATACCTTCGTATTCATATCGATTCCGGTAATATTGGGTATGCCGCCTTTTTCCACTATGTGGCCCGATTCTAACAGGTTTCCACATGAAACAATGACGATTTGTTGTACACGATGTCCATCACTTCATGTTGGAAACAGAATATTGAGATTACACAGAGGCATTCTTGAAACAATATTATATCATGAAGTGATTCGCCATATCCTTTTCTTTTCATATAATTCTGCACAGTGTACTCAACTGAATGAACATGGATCTTTCTATACGATAGTAATATATTGAATAATTTTCACAACTTTAATTCACTTAGGTTCATAAACATTGCCAATCTTAAAATGTCAAAGAATTTGAAAGTCGGATGTTGGCTCAAACAACCTAGTGCATTCACGTGAGGAGTACTCATTGGTTACCATCTAAAAATAAATGCAAAGCAACCCAATTACCAATCACTACGTTTGAGGACGAATCCAATCCAATCAATGAAATATTTGTAGTCTAGTTAGCATCGTATATAAAGATACTTACTGAACTCAGGCAAGTCTTGAGCTGAACTGCGCTGAACAAAGAATCAATCCTCGGCACCAAGAGATAGCACATCACTGCCAGGTCATCTCTTATCTCCCTCATTTGACGAAAGTAGTTTGTGAATATTTCGAAAACCGATTTGAATCCGTGGCTATCCGCGGTGTTCATGATTCTGATGCAGGAGAAACTGGAAGGGTTGATATACAAGGAAAGAATGGATACCATGAATACGCTCAGGATAGATGGCCACATGGAGTTGGCGGCGTGAAGGATGTTAATGATTTCATCATCCAGCATGTTTCTTTTTAACTAATTTCATGAGAAGGCAGTTATGAGATCTCTGTTAGGCGCACGAATCACGGCAAGAAGATAGGCAGGATCCGAAAATTACTTTCATGCACTACAATTTGTTGGCTATCTGTTGGATACCGAAGGAAATGAAGCCGTTAGGTCTGGCGGTTTGGCAAGCTTACTGGCTAAAAAGAATCATCGATAATCCGGATTTTGTGGCAGAATGCAACTATATCTTAAATGTGTGAGGCAATATTCTCTTTACAAGAAAAGTTTATTTTTTATTTTTTTGACAAATTCAAGAAATCATAAATTTTAAAAGAGTCTCCTTCGGGTAGAGTAAACCACTTTTAATGGAAAGCATTCAATGCTTCCAAACATTCATGTACCACGATTAGCTGTATTAATTTCTCCATGTCATTATTGATTATGTTGCCTCTTTCTCAGTGATTAGGTGAAACAGACTTAGCAATTCATAAATTCTTTTTGTATCGATACGTCGATAAGATATTATTTGATTTTATTTGAGAAAAGGGATCGCCCAGGAGAACGTAACTTTGGCAATGTCTTGTTGCTTTGGCCTTACTGTAGATTTAGCAAATCGTCTAGCAATCGTTCTATGGAGAATAAACTGTAGAATGGTGCCAGCTCTTGACAACTATGGCAAGAATTTGTTGAATAATTCCTTTGGAGAAAGGAATCGCTTGTAGTAGCAGGATAATTGTTTCTATATTTTAATAGACAAATGTTTGATCATTCTCCCATCCTCAGCTATTAAAATTCTTTGATGACTAATCCTTTGAATTCGGAAGCGTTGACACTTCCATAGAGTAAAGCGTGGAATATTGGTTAGCGTTCTTTGGAGATGACATCCACTTGACGTGTGTATAAGATTTGAAATCTGGTTTTATTTGGCTTTATGAAATAGATGGAGTTTTTTTTTGCAGCTTTAGTTTCCAGGCTAGGAAAAATAGGTGGTGTTGGTTTTTCATTTGCATAGTCAACTGAAATTCCTTCAAGGGCAAACATGGAGAAAAATTGATTTTATGTTTGCAGTTTGCGAATGAAAGACTGTTTCTAGGCTGCACATGGAAGGCTCTTTAATTTTATTTTATCTAATATTTTTTCTAAAAAATTTTGTTACTTACAAAATAGATTTTTATTTCTGAAAAAAAAAATTATAATTTAAGATTTAAAATTTTAAAAATTAAAATTAAATCAAATAAAAAAAACATTGTAAAACTAAAACAAAAACTATATAAATTTTTATTTGTTTATTTATTTTTTAATTGTTCTTAGATCTCAAGGAAACTAATCCATAATGTATGTTTTATTTTTATTCCTAAAATTAAAAATTATTTAAATAAACATGAAAGTTCAAAAAGAAACAGAATTTCAATTGTGTTTTTTTTCATAAACATTTTTAAATTTAAAGGATTAAAATTATTTTTAATTTCTAGCAAAATTAAAAACAAAATAGTAAATAAGATAAAGATGAAAATTTTAGTAAATAAAAACATTAAAGCAAATTAAAGTATCATATATGCTAATATTAAATTAGAAATAGAATCTAAAATCTACCTACTCTATTTTAATTGGGTTTTACTATCATTTACGTGTAATGAAATTTCCAGTGGAACCATACATGTAAAAGCTAAGTGTTGAAAATGTAAGTTAATGAAATAAAAGCAAAAACAAGACTGATTTAAACTAGTACATACTTGGAAACATTGTTCAATGCAGCTCTTGTTTGCATGATGATTACCCGAGATCCCTTCTTCATCCTCCTCAATGTTCTTCTCGCATGCTTGTTCCTTATTAGATGTATAGAACTCTTAAGATGTTAATTCTTCCTTTGCTTCTAGAGGAGTGGTTGCATTTTTAATTGCAGTCAAGATCTCCTCTTCTTGAGAAGAGGAGATCTAGGCTTTTGCAAGGATCTCAGTGAGTAATTACAAATCCAAACTTACGCTCATCAAATCAAATGCTTGAAAAATAAGTACATGACAAATGCAAAAAAACAGTGCGAAACGAGTTAATATAAAGCAAGGGAAAAAACAAAAATTAAAAGTGCACAAAAATCTGTACAAAACAAAAATTAAAAACAAGTTAGCATGGAATAAAGGTGGGCCCAAGAAAGAAATCCAAACTGAAAATGAAAAAGGAAAAATTTGCATAAAAACAAACTCGCATTTGCAGAAAATGAAAAAAAACACTTGTAGAAAAATAAACACACTTGCAGAAACAACTAATGAACAACAAGGCTTTGGGGCACCCCACTATAGTGGATGCGTCTAGTTGTTACACCACGGAAATTCCTTAAATTTCGTAGTGAATTCGTCCTTGCATCTTACCGTTTTCCCCTCCCTCTTGATGTGTAATATAAAAGTAATCTATCTATCTATCTAAACTCTGATCCCTTTTAGCACCTCCCCAGCGATGGCACCAAAATGTTGGTGCAAAAAGATTAAACAAATTATAACATATATCCAACAATTTAATTGTCAATCCAGAGAGAGCATAGAATTGTGAGGTACATACAAAATATATGCAGGGGCTAAGTGTCAGTGAACTTAATCTATAACTAAAATCGAATCTAAGTTATGAAAAGAGGAAATTGTATGGAAATAAATTTAATTGTAGAAAACATGAAATTGCATAAATTAACTTGATAAATAAAGACTGAAATTGCAGGAAATTAACTGGTATAAAGCAATCGAAATTAACTAGTGAGCTCACATAAAATCTACATTAACAATTCATAAGAAGAAATTATTGAAAATCTATATTCACATGGAAGAGTAACAGGATTTGCATCAAAGCATAATCTCCATCACATGACAATCAAAAATCCATTCTATGACTAACTCTGAACTATTCTCTACTTCTAAACCACTAGAGATATCTCTGACCAAAATGAGGAGAGAGCCCTCCTATTTATACATAAATTCAAAATAACTAATCATAATTACAAATCCACTATTCTCTCAACTTATCCCTCAAAATCCTCAACAAATATACAAATAATCCTTTTAAATCCTCAACAAATATTGGATGAGATATTCTCTCCTCATCTCCATAATCTTCTCCTTGAAATTAGCCCACATCTAAAAGATGAAATTCGAATCTGAGGCTAGGTGGTCACTTTTGATAATAATAATAATAATAATAATAATAATCTATTTTTAAGGTCACAGCCAAGCAAGACGCTTGTTAAAGTCTTCAAATACAACTATAAGCATCACCAAACTCACCCAACTTTAAAGTATAATGAAAATATGTTATTTTTCTCAATAATTAACCACAAATTCACTCAAAATACTTAAAAATAAATGATTTGGAAAATGGTAATATAAACCCATATTTATTATGAAAGTGGTGAATATTAATGGTTTTATGGAAGGATGATATAAGAATAAGGTGACAAATGGTATAGGAAAGATGAATAAAATGTGGTATTTTTGCGGCTCAACACCACCAAGGTGAGGACAAGAATGTGGAGTTCCAATAGGATGTGGTCAAGGAAGACAAGCTGTAGACATAGACACACAAAGGGAATTGAGGAAAATCCAAGCTATAATGGAGGCTATGGAGAAAAAAAATCATGGAGCATAGATACCATCGATGAAGAGGAATACTCTAAAGAAGAGCAAGAGGAGATTGCTAACAAAGTAAAACTATGGAGGATATTGGTGAAAGCTAGTAACAGGCCTAAAGTTGAAGTTCCCATGTATGAAGGTAAATTGAATGTTGAAGAACTCATGGAATGGGTCAATGCTTTAGCAAAGTACTTTGATTTTGAAGAAATTGAGGATAAGAAGAAGGTGAAATATGCAGTGACCAGACTAAAAGGATATGCAACCATTTGATCAGATGAACTTTAAATCCAGAGGGAAAGAAAAGGTAAGTCCAGAATAAAAACTTGGGATAAGATGTTAGATAAAATTAAAAGTCAATTTATGCCTAAGTATTATTAGTTGACTCTCATTAAACAATTACAAAATCTTAGACAAAAGGGTATGACTATTAAAGAATATAGAGATGAATTATGTAGGCTGAGTATTAGAGATAGATAGATACAAGGGGACATAGAAAGAGTGGCCATGTATGTAAATGGACTAAGATATGAAATACAAGATGAGATCAGCTTGTTAAATTTGAAGATTGTTCAAGATGCTTATCAGGAATCCTCAAGGGTATAAAAAAAGATGCTAAGAAAATAGAACCAGAATAGACGAGGGAGAAGTACAACAAGAGGAAAAAAATCTCCAAATAAAGGAGGTAAGTTTCAGACCTCTACGAATGAGGCAGAAGTTTCTAGTAGCCAACCACCGCAAAGAGGAGGATTCACGGGAGGCAGGTTTAATCTTAGAGGAAGAAACAGAAATAGAGAAGTGAAATGATATACATGTGGAGAAATTGGACACATGTCATGGGAGTGCCCAAAGAATAAACCTACAACTCAAAGAAATGAAAATATTGTTAAGGCTCGCTAAGATTCTAATGAGTAATCATAGATGAATAATCCTCTCGAGGAAGGAGAATCTATTATGATCAAGAGAGTTTTAGTAAAAGCAGATAAGGAAGTGTATGAACCATCCTAGAGGAAGAGTCTATTCAGGACTAAGTGCAAGTCACAAGCGAAGTGTTGTAAGATGATTATCGATAGTGGTAGCATGAATAATTTGGTCTCCACTGAGATAGTAGAGAAGTTGGGATTGAAGAGGATGAAGCATTCCACTCCTTATAAAGTGTCCTAGTTGCAGAAAGGACATCAGCTCTTGGTAAATGAGCAGTGCAATGTGGAGTTTCAAATTGGTACTTATAAATATGTGGTATTATGTGATATAATTCTTATGGACGTATGCCATATAATCTAAGGGAGTCCATGGAAATATGACAAAAAAGTTGTCCATGATGGAAGGAAGAACACTTACTCTCTAGAAAAGGATGGAAAGAAGCATACACTGTTACCTTTGAAAGATGAACCATCCCAAGAAGATTCAGGACCCAATATTTTGTTGATGATTGGGAAGGAAATGTTACAAGAAGGAAAGAAAGAAGAAGAACTACATTTTTCCCTTGTTGGAAAACCAAAGGTAATTTTAACTTCTACAAATTTAGATGATGTGTTTGCTAAAGTTAGAATCTTGCTTGATGATTATGCTGATATTATTGTGGATGAGTTACCAAATGATTTACCTCTAGTGAGAAGTATTAGTCATCACATTGAATTAATACCTAGTGCAAGTTTACCTAATAAGAAATCCTACAAACTAACTCCTCAATAGAATGAAGAGATTAAAGAACAGGTACAGGAGCTATTGGATGAAGGTTTAGTGAAATAAATTTTGAGTCCTTGTACAATACCCACTATTCTTATCCCAAAGAAGGATGGTGGACAGCGTATGTGCACTGACTCTCGAGTAATCAATAAGATAACTATCAAGTAGAGATTTTCCTTACCCCACATTGATGATCTGATGGATTTTCTGAGTGGTTCAAATTATTTTTCAAAGATAGACTTGAAAAGTGGTTATCATCAAATAAGAATAAGAGAAGTAGATGAATGGAAGACTGCATTTAAGACTAACAATGGACTGTATGAGTGGTTAGTAATGCCATTTTGTATTACTAAAGAACCTAACACTTTTATGAGATTGATGAATTAGTTCTTGAAGGAATGCACTGGAAAATTTTTAATAGTGTATCTGGATTATATTCTGATTTTCAGTCAGAATAAAGAAGAACATTTGACACTGTTATGGAGAAAACTTCCTATGGATTCGGGTAGACAACAATAGACTGTATGACACCAAAAATAAACCCATTTCCATATGAAATAGAGATAATCAAATATAACACTAAGGGATAGAAGGAGTACCTTATTCCGGAAGGTTGTAGTAGATCCCCATTGATCTTTTAGCCACGCTTGTTCCTACATCCCATTCTCAACAAAAATGAAATAGAAAAGCATGATATACCTTTAGTGTTAGGCCTACTCTAGCATATATAAAATCAATATGTATAAATCGAAATAACTACATCCATATATAAAGAACATTCATAATTGCACACATACAATGGACGAAAAATGGATATTTCTATTGATAAAACAGAGATATAAGTGAAAAAATTTGTCGACACCTCTTCAAAATGGAGAAACCGAGTCCTCCACCTGGGCATCCACCACTTCAATCCTCCATCTCAATGACAAGCTCACAAGACAATGACAAGCTCGGAAAGAGAATAAATGGTTGCTCAATAGGACAAAGGGATGCAGAATCAAGCATGTATGAATGGGGCACAAATACACTATAGTTTCCTTGCTCTCATAAATTCTCCTCATCTAATGCATCCAAGAGGATCAATATATATTCCTTCAATAGGAAATGAAGGGTCGAGTCGGAGTGTTTCCAGGAATATGGAAGGCCAAAGGTCAAGTTATCCATGACTCATTGAGGAAAACTCTGAAATATTTCTTTTTGGTCACATTTCCTGATGTACATAGGTCATAGTGGTACAATCTACATGTACATGCGGGATGTAAGCGTGTGACCCGTGTATACAAATAATTAGAGATATTTTAAAGGTTTTATTGGAACATCAAAGCTTATTTTGAGCAAAGGGGTCCAAACAGTCTGCATAGGGACAAGGAAGGCCATAAAAATGTGATCTACCAAGTGTGGTAAAATCAGCTATAACATATTCCCCCTAATGGCGTGTGAGGTCATAGGGGTAACACAATGTCCCAAATACATTATACCAATCCTAGAAGTGGAGTAATGAAGACCCGAGTGGAAAAACCAGCCACTCATCAATACAATATAATGATACATGTCAGCATGTGACAACAAATATGAAGTGTAGTCGTTTGGGATACATAATAGTACAATGGCCATGAATAGCCATAATAGAAATATGCCACATGTGGTCCTTGCCACGTACAATATATAGTGAAAAAATATATCCATACTGAAGGAAGATATATGATAAAACACTAGAATTTGAGCATGAGAGATGACATCTCATGAATACTGGCACGATCAAGTAGGTAGCATATATGAAATTCCACCAAGCTCAGAGGTCTTCTACACAAATCACTATTGGTACATTTCCCATTATGCGAATAAAGGTGTTGAGGTCAAACATTATGTATGGACCATCATCTAATTACCATTCATTGATGTATACCATTAACATATGCGATATATCCCATCGATAATGATAATGGGAATCAAGGTACATAGTGCAATCAAACAAGTGTGAATATATGTGTTGAGGTCGAACACTTAAAATAATCCATCAATCAAGGGACATTGATGTATTCCCAAAATTTTCAATGGTGAGAGAACCTGCCACTGATGACTGCAAGTCTTAAGGCACTCAATGGACTCTAGACTCCTATTCCAGAATAAATGATCTGAAGTTGATGGAATGGAATTCACTAGAAGGAAGAATTTAAGGAATACCCTATCAACCAACACGAGGTACTCAACAACACTAGATAAATTGGAAAAACTATGACTAACAAGATGTGCACGAACCTATAACTGTATCGGGAGTGGAAGACATGCAAAGGCAAGATAACTGAGGAATGGTCGACTCAGGCTAAGACTTCCTTTGAATAACAGCATAAGGTAGATGGAGACTCATAGGTAGCATAGACTCAACATGAAAACTTGGAAAAATATGCGACACAGGAGGCATCGACAGAGGCTCCATAGGGACTGGAAGCATAACCAGTTAGTGGATAAAACTCAGAGTAATGAGTACAGCTCCTAAAGTCATACTAATAACCCAATTGATGGATGGAATATACAGTTCTCTATTTGAAGGAAACACGACACGACATCTACCAAAAAGTAATATCATTTCCTGTCTGACTTTTTATGTTTTTTAATTTTTTGGTATTTTTCATATTGGAAATATTGAAAAAGAATAAAATTGCTTATAGTAGAAAACTAAGAGGAAACGAGTGTCACAGGAAAGAAAATTAGTTCCAAGCAATGGAACATACCTATGTTCAATGCAAGGAAGAACATGTAGGATAAGGACACTCGGGGGAATGTCTCCTCCGGGTAAGGGCTGATTAAGCTGCAAAATATATATGAAAGGCTCTGCTTGGCTGGAATTGATCCAAGACCAAGATATATGGATCATAAAATTGAAACGAGGATCCGGCATAAAGCTCAATATGGTAAGAGGATGTATGAAATACAATTACAACTTGACTTAAAAAGGAGTCCCTATGGGAGATGGCAAACATAAATTTCAAGAGAGAATATGAGGTTCTCACTCAAAGACATGGCATGACTATAAGGGACTCCCAAACCTAATGGAAGAAACTCAACATGGGTACCAAATGGAAAATCGGGATCTAACTAGGGCACCCATGAATAGGAAGGCTCTACCACTTATGTAATGCTACTTCTAACAACAATATGAGGTTCCATTACATTACAAATTGGGTCCACACATATAGTTCAAGGCGACATCAACCCAACGCGTGGATGGTTGATGTGGTGGCGAGCGAAGGAGGCTGCAGGCTAGCGGATTATCTAGAACATGAGCTCCATCACCCAGATGTGTGGACAATAGGTCATTTGCAAGTTGTTTCACATTTCCGTTTCCTGAAATTAATTCTCAACAGCGCACACTGTGGTTAACGATCTAGACGGAGAGCTGGACATCAAGCTGGGCCATGAGCTGGATATGTTGGGTGTTGATCAAAGGCGAATGAAGTGTCTGTTTGTTGGCACTCTTCAAGACTATAGTCTACAGCAACACGTTTCAACATCTGGAAAACTACCAACAAGTTTCGTGCAGCAAGGTGGATGACAAGCTGGACGTCGAGATGGACGTGTTGTGTGCAAGGAAGACTGAATGCGTTCTTGTTATTAATTTGTCCCCAAAAAATTGTGAAATCTACAAACAAATATATAAATTAATCAATACATCAAATGTGCTTTAATAATGTCAATTTTAATTAATAAAATCATAAAAATGATAATAATAAATAGATTTCATATAAACCTTAAATTCATACTTACCTAAGCTGAATAGTGATCTGCGTGACATAAAATATACAGAAAGACAATAAAACATATGTTTAAATGAGTAATTTAATTTCCAAAAAAGATAACAATTCTAGGATCAGCATTCCCCCAAACTGAAGAAATGTCAGGTCCCACTGAGCAAAAAGAAAGATAACAGATCATGCTATCATTGCAAATTTTTGAAACATGAGCTAGCAACGAGCATATACATAAATAAATTCATAGGGTTTAAAATTAATTCAACCATGTCCAAAGTAAAACTTTGGGCAGGTTGAACATATGACATGAAAAGTATAAATCATATTTATAATCAAGAGAATTAGTCAATTAATAGTTTACATGCATGATTGGGTAAAAGGATAGGATTATCAAATAATAAATGATAAGAATAATTTATAAGCATCCATATGAAGTTAAAAAATTATTTGCCAAAAAAAAAAAAAATTGGTTAGAAAATTTTAATTATAAATACTAAAATACAACAATGTTTTATTCAGATCGTCTTTTGGTATTTCATTTGGACCTTCTTTTGATTATTCATATAGTTCTCCATATTTATTTTGCTGTAAAAATATGCTTCATCCTATAATCAAATTCCACTAGTTATATTATCCTGAAAAACACTTATCATTTGTCAGAGATAAATAGATCGATAAAAAATAATGAAAAGTAAAAACAATCTAATTTTTCCAAATCCATCTTCCCCCAAACCAAAGATATGGCGTGTCCTCAAGCCATAGAAGAGAGAAGAATTGATTGTTCCAAAAAAAGAGTTCTATCATGCTGTTGATTATTTTGTGAAAAAAAAGAAGAAAAACTAACTAACTAGTAAATGGAAATGATTCAGAGATGTATATTCATGAAAAATACAACAGTGCCTAAAAAGACCACGTGAATGATAATAATTGAACAAAAAGAATTCCACAGGAAAAACTAGTCATCTATGCCTCATTTGAAAGAGATCTTGTTGTTTAAGTTTACCCCAGAGTATGTGAGATTCACAGCTATGGGTCCCATTTCTAGGATAATGAAATCCTAGGTATATGCTGAATTAGATGGGCAGGGTCAAGCCCAACTTACAACCATTCTCAAATTACATGTTAAACAATTGGCCGTAACATTATTATTCATAAATTCTAAAAACAATTCTTCATATTTATCATTGTTTTACGAACTATGTGCATAGTAGTGCATTAACCAGATCTCCTTTACCGGGTATTTTCCCACTGCCAGCAGGTCTGTTCAGTACCCCGATGGGCTTACCTTGGTACCATGCAAGCATAGTCCCGTTGCAAGTGAGCCTGTTCAGTACCCCAATGGGTTTACTTGCATTTATCCAGCTTCCGTGTTTTGAGTTTTTACTTAGCATTGACCCACTGCTAGCAAGCATGTTCAATACTCCGACGGGTTTTCCTTGTATAATGATATTAAATATATGGAAGCCGATTGGTACTAGAGCATGTTATGTCCTGCTAAACACATAATTCAATTTTTTTCAAAATAAACTTATAAGTAATTTCATAATGGCCATAACCATAGATCATTTCAAAAGAGAATAACCTAAAGATGTTCTTTAACCTTACAGTCCTTCTTCTTCATAAAATAAAAGTAATGTTCCCCATGGACAAAAATTCCACTTACTCTCTAATTATCACCAAAACACTTGAGAAACAAGTTTTAACAACAAGCATAAGATGAACTAGTAATCCATAGGTGTAAAATGAGGATGTGAAAAATATGATAATGAAAGCAGATCTATCAAGCAACTGTTAAAAAGAGTATACCAGAAATATACATGTCTGAAGCAAAATACCAAAAACCATATGAATCATAGAAGAGCTGGTTAAGAAAGATATACAGAGGATTGTAAAAAAAAATTTCACTATAAGCTAAAAATTTCAAAAGTACCTCAAGAAAGGTTAAGATACCTGATGAGTATTTAACATACTTCCCTTATCCAAGTAATACTTTATAATATTTTTATAGATATGGAATACTTGTATTCAGACTACAAAACCACTTGTTAGATGATTTAATTTATTCATAAAGACATAATAAAAAGGAAAAAGAGTCTTGTGTAAACAATCTATTAGAAATGACTCTTATTTATTCAAAGTAACAAGCACATATTTACATATATACAAGTGATAATAACCCAAAACACTTTTCAAGGATCAGGAGGAGGAGGAATAGCTTCCCCTTCAACTAATTCCATTTCATTTTGCTGCAAAACATTCTGTATAAAATCCTATTTAGATGTCGGTTGATGATAAAGTCTGAGTCTATGTCCATTTAATACAAAGGAAACTTTTGAGCCATCAATTCTTTTAATTTTTACTGATCCATTATCAAAAGCTATAACTACTTTGTATGGACCCATCCAACGGGTGGTTAATTTTCCTTTAAAATTTTTAAAGGAAATTAGTAGTGCCCAATCTCCAGTATTAAATTGCTTTTGTTTAATAAATTTATCATGCCATGTCTTTTGTTGATTCTGTATTAGCATAGTTCTTTGGAGTGCATCTTGTCTAATTTCATCTAACTCATTAATCTGCAATATTCGTTGTTTATGTGCTTCATCCAAATTCATGCCTAATTGTGTTGTCATGCGAAAGGTTTTAACTTGAAATTCAATAGGTAAAAGGACTTGTTTTCCATACACTAACTCATAGGTGGTATGTCTGGTAGTGTTTCTCCATGTTATCCTATAGGCCCATAAAGCTTCAGGGAGTCTATCTGCCCAATCCTTATGATGTAAGTGAATGGTCTTAGTTAAAATGGATTCTAATACTTTATTAGTTGATTTTACCTGACCATTAGCCTGAGGGTGAAAAGGTGAAGATTTGCAATGTCGGATGCCATATTTTGTAGTAAGTTCTTTCATTAATTTAGAAGTAAATTGAGTACCTTGATCTGTGACAATTTCTCTAGGTACACCAAACCAGGTGAATATTTCTTCATATATGAATTCTATCACTGATTTCTATGTAGCTCTAAACAAATCTTTAGCTTCTACCCATTTGGTGACATAGTCTGTGCAAACTAGGATATATTTCTTTTTACAAGACATGGTAGAAATTGGTCCTACAAAATCAAGAGCCCATTTCTCAAAGGGTTCAATCATGACTTGGGGTTGTAGAGGAATTTGATCAGATGACATAGGTCTACCCATTCCTTGACAACTATCACATCCTTTGACATATTTGGCAGCATATTTAAAAATGCTTGGGTAATAATAACCAGAATGTAATATTTTTATGTTGTTCTCTTATTAGAAAAATGTCCTCCACATGGTCCATCATGGCATGCATGGAGGATGCTTATCATTTCATCCTCCCCCATGTATTGTCAAATAATAAGATCTGGACCAGTGCGGAAGAGATCATTATCAACCCAAGAATAATTGGAACTCTTAACTATAATACAATGCTTCTCATGTGGGGAAAAATGGTTTGGTATTTTCCCAGTTGCTAAATAATTGGCAATTTATGTGAACGAAGGGATTTGAATAGATACAACAAATAGATGTTCATCAGGAAAAGTGTCATCAACTGGTTTAGTGCCATCTTCATGTTGAATATGGGAAAGGAAATCTGCTACTACATTTTCTTTACCAGGTCGGTCAATGATGGTAATGTTAAATTCTTGCAATAAAATAAGCCACCAAGTCACTCTACCATTGGTAATTGGTTTATTCTTGAGAAATATAATGGCAGAGTGATCGGTCTACACAAAAACTTCATAACATGTAATATAATGACGAAACATATTAATAGAATAAACTACTTCCAAGAATTCTTTTTCCGTAACAGTATAATTAAGTTCGGTAGGAGTCAAATTCTTACTAAAAAATAAATGGCATAAGGTGCTTGTCTTTCTTTTTAGCCGAGGACTCCTCCTATGGCCGTATTAGAGGCATCAGTAGATATGTGAAAAGGAAGGGACCAATCAGGACCCCTAAGTATTGGTGCCACCGAGAGTTTAGCTTTTAGGATTTCAAAAGCATTTGGACAAGATTTTGTCCACTAGAATTATACATCCTTCGTAAGCAACTTAAACATTGGTGCAGCTATTTTAGTGAAATTTTCAATAAAATAACAGTAATAGACTGCATGACCAAGAAATCTTCTTACCTCTTTCTGAATTTTTAGAGAGGGAAGGCCAACAATTACTTCAATGTTCGCAGGGTCTACCTTAATTCTTTGGGAGGAAACATGGTGTCCCAAAACTATACCTTATGTAAGTAACATTTTACATTTTTCGTGACTAAGGGATAAATTTGTTTCTTGACATCGGATCAAGACCTTCTCGACGTTGTCAAGGGATTCTTGAAAATTATTACCATAGGCCATAAATTCATCCATGTATACATCTGCACAATCATGTATAAGATCGGAAAAGATTCCTAAGACTGCTCATTGGAAAGTGGCAGGTGCATTACATAAGCCAAATGGAAAAACTCGATAAGCATGTGTTCCCCAAGGGCATGTAAAAGTGGTCTTGTCTTGGTCTTCAGGTGCTATTAAAATCTGGTTGTAACCACTATACCCATCAAGAAAGGAAAAATATTGTTTACCTGACAAAGTATCTAATACTTTATGAATAAAAGGTAAAAGAAAGTAGTCTTTAAGTGTAGCTTTGTTTAGCTCTCTAAAATAAACACAAATGTGCCATTTCCGTGTGACTTTCTTTGGGACTACTACTAAAGGAGATACCCATTTACTATTGGAGGTAGGATAGATGAAACCAGCAGTGAGGATTTTTTGTAATTCTTCTTTTACTATATCCTTTAGAGCAGGATTCATCCTCCTTTGTGGCTGCCTTATAGATGACATGCTTGGATCCATATAAATATGGTGAATATAGGTGCCAGGGTGTATACCCTTCATATCGATGTATTCCCATGCAAATGCTCTGGCTTGTTTCTTAAGAAATTTAAGCAGTTGTGCTTGTTGGTTTTCACTTAATCCTGCGTTTATATGCAGAAATTTTTCAGGGCCAACCTCACAAGGTATGGTATATGGTCCTATAAAGCTCTTCAATCGTGAAAACACAAGGTGTTTCTGTAAACATTGAGAGATCCTTATTCTCTTGAAAATCATCTCCAAAAATCTGATTGAATTGAGTAAAAGATTGAGGAAAATCCATATAGGTTGTCGAAGAAACAAACTGGTTTAATACATTCTCAGTGGTATGCTCTTGAAGTGCAAAGGAGAAATCACTAGGAAGGGAGATATCATCAAATTCTTCATTCCCAAAAGAGCAGTTTAACCACCATGAATTTTTAGTTATTGGTTGTGTTGGGGGGTATAAAATAAGTCTTTGTGAGGAAAACCCATTGGAAATAGTCATCTCTCCATCCCTACATCCTATAAAAGCATTTGCAGTAGCTAACCATGGTCTTCCCAAAATAATAGGATTCCCTTTAGAAGGATCCTTTGATTCTATGATCATAAAGTCGACAGGGTATTCCCATGAGGCTACTGATACAACAATGTCATCCAAGACTCCAACAGGTTTAACCGTAGTACGGTCTGCTAGATCTAGGATGAAGGGAGTAGGTCGGAGAAATTGTCCTAATTGTAAAACTTCTAAAAATGCGGTGGTCATCATGTTAATAGAGGACCCTAAATTAATTAATGTACTTTCTATGGTGGTGTTGTTTATAATTAGAGTCACTACTGGGGCTCCTGGATTTGTATATTTTGTAATCCAGGACTGGCCTGTCATACATTCAGACATCTCTCCTATAACATGAATTGTGAGAGGATCCTTTAACTCCTTTATTACCTTACTATAGATTGGTATATCTTTGATAGCTTGTCATAGAGGGATTTTAATACAAATATTCTTTAACTCATTCAAAATGTTATACTCCGGATGAATTACAGGTTTTTCTATTACTAGTCTTTCTGGAAATGGAAGAACTCTTTGCTCCTAAATAATTTCTTGCAGATGATGGGTGTGTATTGGAACCTTTGGAATGTTCAAATCCTCCAAAATAGCATCATTCATGGGTTCATTTGAATCTTCTTCTTCTTCATTTGGTTCCTAAATGATGACTTGGGTTTATTATTCACAACTCTTCACGATCATAATTGAATTTCATGTACAGGTACAATAGAAATAAGGTACGATGGAAGAGTTTGCAACTCAATGTTGTTAAGAACTTGAGCTAGTTTATTATTAGTTTTAGGTATCGATTGTGTAGGTAATAATGTCAGTCAAGGAGGATTTTCATTCTGAAAGTGATGAGGTTGTTGTGTGATAAAAGGAATTAGAGGTACAAATCCATGGGACATTTGCTGGAAATTTGTTTGATGCCGAGGATAAGGATGATTAGGTGCATGGACAGGTTGTCGCTAAGAATATGGTTGTCCTCTCCATCTTGGTGACCAATATTGCTGTTGTGGAAATTGAGGAGGAGGGTACTGAGGTATCCAATTCTGCCAACTTGAATTGTTCCATTGTTGAGGTGGTTGATATGGAGATTAATAGAGTGGAGGGTGTGGTGGAAAGTTTGTATATGTTGTTCGATCTCTAGGTTTCCAAGGAGGCCTCCTAGATGTTTCAGCTACATCCCCACTCTTATAGATGGATTGCAACCTAGGAAAGGATGGGAAGTGATCTATTGGATACTCTTTTGTACATATGTGACATACGGAGATGTTGTTTAATGGATATTCCCTTTGGGGATGTTTAGTTCTACATCTTGGACAAAAGATACTCATTGTTGCTAGTTCTTCATCCTGCCTCTTCTTAACTTGTAAAGCATCTAGTTGAGAACCCTAGATATCAATTTTGAAATTCTCCAACAGGTTTCCTAACTCTACTCTTGTAACTCCACTTGAACTAGGAACATTTCCTCTTACATTTCTACTAAAAGGCTTTCAAAAAAAATTCACAACTTTCCCCCTACTCCTATAATAATTTTTACACATCTCACCGATTTGTGAAAAAGTTTTATGAGAAATATCGCCAGTTGCCATGAGATTAATACTTTCTAACAAATCCTCAGAGATCCCCTTAATAAAAAGTGTACATACTGCATCTTCTCAGAGGTCATTATATTTAGATTTATGTAATGTATAAATGAACCTTTCGAGATAATCCTCCAGGCTCTCGTCTTCAAGTTGTTGTTTCTTCAATATATCATGTCGAGAGTCCTTGGGTTTGCAATAATCTTGATATTTTTGTAAGAATGATTTTTTCATATCATCCCAAGTCCGGATAGTGAATTCTCCTAATCCCATGAACCATCTCAAGGAAAAATATTTTAGTGTAGCAGGAAAGAGTTTTAGTTTGTGAGCATCTTGTAGATAATTATAGCTCCTACAAAGGATATCGAACTCAAACAAAAATGTGTTCAGGTCCTCATTCCTTTTTCCATAAAAAGTAGGTAAGGAGGAAGGAGGGATGTTTTTCATAGTTACATCCTGCATTATATCTAAAATAGGGAACCTAAAGGTAGCCTTAGTTTGATTTTCCCTTCTCCTTCTTAATTTCTAACTTCATCATGATCTTCGTTTTCTCCCCATCTCTCCATATAAGTTGGATTCTTAACGTAGATATACCTAGGAGGCTCCTTTCTAGGTGACAATGGAGCATCCCAACGTTCTTTTTCAGGAGAGATCTTCCTCTAATCAACCATGTTTTTATTGAATCCTAAAGGGATAGTAGGTTCTACTGTAGAAGTTTCAATTTGTGAGATGACTGGATCTACTGAGGTTCCAAAGATAACTTTTACTTGAGTAGGATCAACAAAGTCAACAAAATTCGAATCTCCTACCAGTGAAAAAGTTGTGCTAATTGGATTCAAAACTAGTGGAGGGATGGAGATTTCTAATGGTTGATCCTCTTGAATTTCCTCAGGAATGAGGTCTTTAGGACCCCCTTCCAAGGTTCTTTCTCCTTCTATGGCTTCCCCAGTAATATCTTCTATGCCTATAGAACTACTTCCTATAGGCATATTTTGTTACCTTTCTTGTGAGTTAGTAGTTGGGGAATTACGTCCCCTACGGTAGTTAGTAGGGAATTCAATCATTTTTACGGGTTAATAAATCTACCCTGAGGATCTCTAAGTCTACTCATGAAAAACTTTTGAACTAAAGAAAACCTATGCTATTACTGTTGTTGGATTTGGGGGTGCTTGTTATAACAGATGCCTAGGTTCTTACCTCTCGTCTTATTGCTCATCTGCTACCAACCTATTACTAATATTAATAAAAAATATTACTCTACCTTATAGAACAATTCCCCGGCAACGGTGCCAAAAGTGTTTGGTGTTATAATGTCTAAATTAATTCACCTATTTTTTAATTATCAACGGGGATTGGTAAGCTTAGAGTTGACGCAAAATATATACGAAGGTAGAGGGGTTCTTATGGTGTAGTGGAAATATTTTAACAAACAAAAGATCAAAAGATATTTCAAAATTAAAAACCGAGTCAAACTCCTAAGAATGCAATTAAACTTAGACACAATAATAAACTAAACAATTGATAATTTATTTTATAACTTTAAACTGAAATACAATCAACAATTAACTATTCAAATGGGAAACTAGGGTGCAAGGAAGACTTAACTTATAACCAAGTATAAAACTGAATAAAGAAAAATTAATAAAAGAAATATCTTTAGGCTCTGTCCTACAAGTTCTTCCAATAATAACATAATGTAAAAGGATCAACCTAAAAACATACTAAGGATAACACATATGACACTAAATCTCACATGCAAATGGATAAATCGATCCAAAAGGCATAGACACAAAATAGTACAACAGTAAAACAAAATCAGAAACAATATTCAAGAAACAAAAACATAAACAACTTAACACATATTCAAGGCGAAAAGAAATAAGGAAAATGATAAAAACTTTAATAAATAGCCTAAAACAATTAAACTTTAACTTCAATGTTAAACAAAACTATCATCTAACTATTACAGTCAAAGCATACTGTTACGGAGAGAAATTCCTATGGCTTGGGGTACCACAACAGACAGCTTTGACTCCAGAAATCAATCTTTCCCAATATGCAATAGAAATAACATGTCTAACACTAAAGGATCAGACCTCGTACCTTATTCCGGACGGTTGAGGTAGATCCCCGTTGAGCTTCCCAATCTTCAGCTTGAATTGATATAATACTTCTTCAACAACAAGTAAACAATACAAGCATACTATATATCATGGTGTTAGATCTATTCTAGCATATATAATCAATAATGTAAAAGCATTTGACATATTCCAATGGATACAATATTCAATCAAATACACATCATTGGACAAGGAAAGATAGTTCTTATTAATATAAATCAGAGATTACAAGATAGATACAACCTCTGATGGCACGTCTGCGAACCGGAGAAACTGAATCCCCCACTTGGGCCTCCACCACTTCAATCCTCCATCTCTCGATAGCAAGCTCACTAGCAAAAGCTAAGCTTGGGAAGAACACAACAGTGCTCCAAAGGTACAAAGGGATGCAGACTCAAGTATAATTCCGGCAACAATGGACTATAGTTTCATTGCTTTCAATCTCTCTATATGCCTTCAATGTACCAAGGGGTTCCTTATATAGCTTCACAAGGGATAATGAAGGGTCGAATCTGAGCGATCTCAAGGCATATGGAAGGCCAGGATTCAAATGAGTCGGATCCATGTCAAGGAAAACTCCAAAATGATTTGGACTATGCACACATCCCGATGTACACAGTTATAGGGGTCAAACCCGCGTATGTACGTGGTTATCAGCGAAAAAGCCACGTATATAATATTTTATATAGTTTTTTAGGGATGATCAAGGTAACATCAAAGGATAAAATATGGTCCATTGGGTCAAAAGAGTTTGCAGCGGGACAGGGGAAGGCCATACAAAGTGTGATTCACCTAGAGTGGTGAAATCCGCTATAACACATACTTCAAACATTAAAGAAATAGAACTGAAAACAATCTCAAAACACATTAAAAACACTAAAAACGAAATTGTGGGCTGAATGACAGACTGAGTTGTGGGTCTGAAAGGGGTGGCTGAATAACAAACTGAACAGGCTATCCAAATGACACTCTGCACAGTTAAAATAATAAAAACTAACCTAAATGAGCTAATATTCAACTGAATTTGTGCAGATGCAGATCTGATGCATAAAGACAATAAGTAAACCTACTTATTAATAAAATTCAACAATTAGATAACCTTAAACAAATTCATGAAAAGAAAACATTGCATATTAATAAACTGAAATTCAAATTGCATAGTTAATAAACTGAAATTCGAATTACATAATTAATAACTTATGATAGAACAAAAATAAACAGAATTGAATTTACTTAATTTAATAAAAAGCAATCTATTCTATCTAACTTGCAAATAAACTGAACAATAAACTGGAAATGAAATGACTAAAAAACAAAGCTGAAAACAAACTATGCGCACAGTTAACTATCTAGTTCAGAAATAAAATTGCATTACAGAAAAATAAAACAAACTGTAAATTAAACTAGCTACAACCGAAAAATGAAAGAAACAAACAAGAAAAGAAACCTCTGGTTGATGAGGGGCCCTCTCAGCAATCAAGGGTGGTGCTTGGCTAACTTCTACTCAAATGCAATCTTCAACAGAAACACATACAACTCTTTATTCAGATGATTGAACATAAATACAATGTACTCAAGAACAACCTGATGAATTCTTTCTAACTCTCTGACTCTCTATCTCTATCTAACTAAGCTCTCACACAGAGGCTGATTTATATAATATTTTACAGAGATGAGCAAGTCAACCCTTTAGTGGTCAACTTCTCTCTAAATTTAGTCCGTCATAAAAGAACATAATAGATCGAAGGCCAACACACAGGCATATTCCCTTCTTCAGCGTGGTTCTCGTCTTCTTTACTGGACAACGAACACATAGGTTCCTCTTCAGCGTGAACGGTCTTCAGATGTGGCACACGTCTCCTTCCCTAGCGCGAAGGTGAACTGGTGGCGAACAGAGGAGAATGCACGGGCAAATCTTCTAGAGCGTAGTTTAAATGCATCAACCCAACGCATGGATGGTTGATGTGGTGGCAAGCGAAGGAGGCTATAGGCTTGTGGATTATCTAGAACATGAGCTCCATCACCCAGATGCGTGGAAATAAGGGCATTTGTAGGATGTATCACATTTTAATTGCCTGAAATTAATTCTCAATAGAACGCAGTCTGGTTAACAATTTGGACAAAGAGCTCAAAAGAAAGCTAGGCAGTGAGCTGGATACCCTAGGCGTCGATCTAGGGCGAACAAAGTGTCTGTTTGTTGGCGTGCTTCAGGACTACAGTCTACAATAACACATTTTGACATCTGGAAAACCACCAATGAGTTTCGTGCAGCAAGCTAGATGACAAGTTGGATGTCAAGTTGGACGTGTTGTGCACAAGGCAGGCTGAATGTGTTCTTGTTATTAATTTGTCCCAAAAAGATTGTAAAATCTGTAAAAAATATATATATAAATAGATTTCATATAAAAATTAAAATCATACATACCTGAGCTGAAGAGTGATCTGTGTGACATAAAATATACAGAAAGATAATAAAACATATGTTTAAATGAGTAATTTAATTTCCAAAAATGATAACAATTCTAGGATCAACAAATGCCATATCTTCCCTTCTTACTGTCGGAAACTTGGTTCCAATAGCTCTCCCTTGAACATCTCGAGTAAGACTTTGTCTACTCTAAGGATGTTGCTGGGCAGGGTAAAACCTATATGGGCCAGTGCTTAGGGAGATCGTGTTGGTTGGGCATCGACAGAGTGAGAACCCCTGTCGGCGAGGCATTGTTGGTGGGTTTTTGCCAATAAATGGTTTCATTGGCAAGACCAAGTTGTGATTGAAAGGAATGTATGTTTTGGCATCCGACTCGACCAGAGATCGAGGAGTGGTTTGGTCTAAAACTGCGAGAGTTTTCTGAAACAAAAAATCAGAATCTAAAGCTGTCGCCACGTAATTGGTAGGACAGATATATTCACGATGGTCCTCACAAATGGTTCTTCTATGAGTTTCCTATCATCTTGTATGAGTGGCTGGAAAAGTTCGCTTCTAAGAAGAAAAACTTCCCAGGAGGAGATCCAACATCTTGGACTTTGGAGGTGATCCAAGAATTACAAGAAACAGACAATAAGGCATCGCGGGCTGTTGAGGTGTGGTTGGGAAATATCCTGGAGGGCTACATTACCAATTTTGCAGTTAATACCAATAAGTCATTTAGCGAAGAAGAAAGGAAGTTCTTCAACAAGCCACGAGGTATATTTTTGTTGTCTTTGCAGCGATCTATTAAACAACTTGTCTACGAAAAAGGTATTTCTAAGATGGACCAAGAGTAGTGGAACTATTATGTGTGGAGGCTATAGACACTGTGACGAAAGGGGGGAGACACAGAGTGAGAACCCCTGTCGACGAGGCATTGTTGGTGGGTTTTTGCCAATAAATGGTTTCATTGGAAAGACCAAGTTGTGATTGAAAGGAATGTATGTTTTGGCATCCGACTCGACCAGAGATGGAGCAGTGGTTTGGTCTAAAACTGTGAGAGTTTGTTGAAACAAAAAATCAGAATTTGATGCTGTCGCCACGTAATTGGTAGGACAGATATATTCATGATGGTCCTCACAAATGGTTCTTCTATGATTTTCCTATCATCTTGTATGAGTGGCTGGCAAAGTTCGTTTCTAAGAAGAAAAACTTCCAAGGAGGAGAGCCAACATCTTGGACTTTGGAGGTGATCCAAGAATTATAAGAAATAGACAATAAGGCATCGCGGGCTGTTGAGGTGTGGTTGGAAAATATCCTGGAGGGATACATTACCAAGTTTGCAGTTAATACCAATAAGTCATTTAGCAAAGAAGAAAGGGAGTTCTTCAACAAGCCACGAGGTAGATTTTTGTTGTCTTTGCAGCGATCTATTAAACAACTTGTCTATGAAAAAGGTATTTCTAATATGGACCAAGAGTAGTGGAACTATTATGTGTGGAGGCTATAGACACTGTGACGAAAGGGGGGAGACACATGGAAAGGTAAGGGGTATATGGGCATGAGTTCTAGTGAGATTGTGAAGGTCTCCAAGGAAACAAGTGGTTGTACAAGAGGAGGAGCAAGGTTTCGAGAGAAGAGGCAGAGGACAGGAGAAGGTCCTGCTGCGATTGAAGTGCGATGCCGCAAAGAATAAACACATGGGAAAAAGTGACCTTTCAGTGAAAACGAGGATGACCAGGCCCAGGATACGCCTAGAATAATGGTAGCCTCAAACCCCAGTAGTAATGTGTCTACACCTCAACGCACTACTCCACCACTAGGAAGAAACATGCATTCTACGTCGACTTTCCCAACGTGTTAGCAGCAGCCTAGCAGTAGAGTACCAGCTGGAGGAAGAATCCCCAGAATGGCGGGCGATGAAATGAAGCTATCAATATTTCATGGAAATGGCATTGATGACCTAGAGAAATACAGGTTCTTATGCGAGGCAATCTGGACCACCCGACAAACTATGGATGATGATGTCAAGAAAATCCAGCTTGCAACCACCCTCAAGGGTCATGTGCTGTATTGGTACATGAGATTCATTATGGTTCCTCATGGAGGTACAACAAAAATATTGGACGAGATCTGTAAGGGGTTATTTGAAGAATTCACGAAGCCAAAGTCTAAGGCTCAGTACATTATCGAGTTGAAATAAATCAAGCAGTTCCCCAATGAAAAAATTTGGGACTTTGATCAATGGTTTAAGACATTGATGGCTCAAGTCAGCTTCCAAATAAGCAATGTTCAGCGTAAGGAGTGGTTCATCACCGTGCTTGTCCCACATATTAGAAAACCACTAATGCAGCAAAATATTGCGATGCAGAGCGAGGCTCTGGAAATTGCGATGAAATTAGAAGCATCGCCGATAGGAGAAACCACGGTCGGGATGAACTAGATTCAAGCACAGTTGGCCAATCTAACACTCCAACTGCAAAATATCAAGAATGCTATGGAAGATCATGATGACCTTTGGTGCACCCGGTGTCATGTAGACAAACACACCAAGGATACATGTTTGACGTTCCGAAATTATTTGCTTTCAGGAGCCCCGAACCCATTGAGCTACGCTGGTGTACCATGGTGCTGCATATGTCAAGTCTATGGGCATCGACATGAGAGCTGCGACTACATGCAAAATATGGTTACCAAGGCAGAGAGTATGTACTGTACCTTTTATCGGTCAGTAGTGTTGTACAGGATTATGCACCTAATAATCATAGGTTGGGGGTTACCAACATACACAAACACTTGCAGACAATTGACTTCTAAAGTGTAGAATAGGAAATAGGAGGGTTAGAAGAACTTACTTGTTAAACGAAGTTCGATCTTTGCTAGTCCTCTTCCAATCTGCTCCACTTCCAAAGTTTTCAAGGCTCACCCCTCTTTCACCTGTTCAAAGACAATCTTCCAGATACAGAGTGGTTCATATATATATATATAAGCAGGTTAGATAAATCAGATATGAAATACAGAAGCATAAAAAATTATCAAACCAAGATATATGAGACACATATGGAAGAATTAATCTCTTTATTATCAATAATGAGAAAGTTCAGAGTACAACCAAACGTCTGAGACAAGGACTCCTCTGTCACCAAAGGATTCTGAGTTTCACTGCTCCAAAGACTTCTGTAAACAATCCACCAGCATAACTTTGCTCTCCAAGTATATATCCCTACACCCTCCCCAAGTCCTGTATTTATATGGGTGAAATAAGGCAGTTCTCGAAGGTTGGGGAAGTTGTAGCAGTTAGGAGAATTAAGTAAAATACCTTAACTAATCTCCCATTAGCGTGTGTTTTTATGTTTTCATGTTAAGAGGCACATTCGCGGGTATGTAGTAGAGAAACCCGCGAATGACTCGTGGCTCTGTATAAGTGCAACCCGCGAATACATGGATTCGCGACTTGCTATAAGGGAGACTCACGAATGATGCGCTAGTTGTCTATAAAGAGAGTCACGAATACATCCTAACATGGCAAAATGAAAAAGTAACTAGCTGGATGAAGGTAGAATGTATTTCATGACAAGCCAAGCTATAGTGTTATGGGCAAACCTCTATCCATAAGTGTCCTTTTGTGTGCCGACATGAGGGATATCAGCACTCGGACGGAGAGGTGCCACTCAGGTGTATAACAGATGCCCCCTAATGTGTGAGGTCAGAGGGGAACGATGGCCAAAATACATTATAATATTTAAATTTGGAGAACTCAAAAATCCAATGGCGCAGAGAGAGTACTTGAAACAAATACATAATAATGTCAAATACAAAGTTACATCTGAGGATGCTATGTTCAATTTACTGGAACACTAGCTCCTTTGCAATATTTGATTACATCATATGATACGGGTAGAAACCACGTATATTACAGAGGTGGATCGAAGCCACAATACAATAATGATGAGTCTTCAAATATCTGAAAGCTGGATATCATAATAGAATATGGTCTTGCGCAACTTAGCCCAAAATGAGGGACTAAGGTCTTCATAAATGATCCCAAGGAACCAGTACAATCCAAGCCATGTGAATAAGGGTAAGCTGAAGTTGAACATGGAGAGGATTCAACAGTTTCTCAACCAATAAGTGATAATTGACAACTAAAGCAAAGGAGTTCACCAATGATGAAAGTGAATCCAGAGGTACTATCGTCAAAACTCTAGGTCTTCGTCATCAGGAGGTACTGAAATGGAACCATACTGTGATAAGGAAGGCAATAGATCCTCTAACGGATCACAAGAGTGACTAGGAACTTGGCAAAAGAAGGGACACACAAGTAAATGGAGAACAGATATAACAGTAATGGGATCAGGCTAGAGATCAGACATTAGGAATAATCCTTGAACAGTTAGCACAACATAGAGATGACCCAAGGCAGCATATAACGGATAGATAGAACCAAAAAACCTATTTGTCATGTAGGAGACATGATCAGATTCCCTAGGTATAATGAACAAGAGGAGGAGTTAGAAACTCAAGGTAATAGCTGGACAAAGGTGTACACTGAAACATGGATATCGGAAAACAAAGAGTGCTATGTTCAAGGATGAGATGTTGCCATTACTGAAAACAAGAGAAAACTTCTTCCTTACCTTCCCTGTTAAGTTTTAACGAGTCCAGGAAAGTCAACTCGGTTCCCTCTTCATTTTTTAACAAGCTTGAAGAGATGGGAAAATAATGCTTGATAGTGCCACTGATCCGTGGATTTAATGAGCCCGAACTAGTACATGCTCATGCAGAATTTTCACATTTAGAGAGTCTGAAAATGCCAAAGAAGACTCCAAGGGGGTCCTTTTTCGTCCAATTTAGTCTCCTGAGGTCAAAAATGTATAAAACAAACCACAGAAGAACTCTCTTAACTTCCGAAGAAGAAAAGGTGAACCTTTTTCGTACTTAGTCGGGAAGGTCCGAAAAAGGTTAAATTACCACCTACCCAATGCTCCTTCCAAAACAACATAAAATACCTTCATTTTTACGAGTGTGAAGGAAAGCAAGATCACTCGGAAAGATCCATTTGGTTACGAGAAATGGGGCTTACAACAATAAACTCGTTGCTTTGTTCTTTAGTGTTTAATGAGCATGACAAAGACACAAAGTACACTCGGAATATTTTTCATGTTTGGGTCCAGAGCACGAAAAAGAGAAAACTTAGCTCAAACCAGGTGTTCCTTTTCCGTAAATTTAGTCCCTCAGGTCCGGAAAAGTGATAAACCTATACCTGAGAATACTCTTCTCAATTCCGAAGAAAAGAGAGTGATCACTTCTCTTATTATTCCGCATGGTCCGAGAAAGAGATAATCTACCACCAATGCAGATGCCCGTTCACATATTCTTAACGAGCTTGAACAGACGAGATAACTCGACAGTCAAGTCTGTTTTGAAGGAGTCAGACCTGGGCCTAAAGAAACTCCATAAGGGTGGGGAGTCCTATAAAGGGATAGCTTATAAAAAGAGATTCATAAGAAGCTCTATTTGGCGTGAAAAATAGTTATGAGGAAACCCCTGGGCCTGAAACAGTGATGGCATGAGTACCAAAGGATGGCAAAGGCATAATAAGATGACACTCATGAAATAAGGATCCTAGCCACGGAAGAACAATGGTAGATACAAGGGACTAATGGCTTAGGATACCATAGTCTGTGGAAAAATGTTGCATACTAAGGTTAATGTGGAGTGATAAGATGCCAACATGAGTTGGAGATAGCAAAACCACCCTATAGAAGCATCAACACTTTGTAAAAGTTGGTAAACCTGTTCCAAGGCACAAAGAGGGTGATATTAGTCAATCAAGATTTCAAACTATACAAAAAGACCCACTTTATGAAATTTTATTTCTATAAATAGCTTGAAAATTAAAACATTTCTCACCATTTGCACTTTTTGGACCAAAAATGAAAGTTTACCCTCTATCTTTGATTGATTACGGTGGACAATTGGACCGTCGAAATTCAGATCCGTCAGTTGCAGGTAACTCTACACCCTAAACCCTTTAATTTGATCCAAACAAATATCAAAATTAATGGTTAATTCAGTATTTTACATCATCCCAAATTACATAAGGGCGCATTCGCAAGTTGCAAAGAGTAAAAGTTGTGAATACGCGTTTTACTCGCGAGTTGTTGAACTAAGCAGTCGCGAATGACTCTCGACCTGCCTAACTAGACAGTTGTGAGTTCTGCGCGATGGGTGAAAACTCAAAATTAATGCTCAATTTTTTATTTTTAAAGATGAAATACTGAACCAAATTGTGTGTATTTTCCAGGAAAAATATGGTGCTGGAGTGGAGGGAAAGAGAACATGAAATAATGGATCATGTGGTGCTCCAAAGCGCAGCCGTAATACAAGAATTGAGAACTTGTGGGCTGTTGAAGTTCTTTTGCACATCGCCCATTCGGTCAAATGTCCGCTTATTAGAATTCATGGTCAACTACTGGGATCATGACATGGGGATGTTTAATCTTCAAGGTGAGACTTTGGAGCTTACCATAGAGGATATATATTTCATAACTGGGTTATCACAATGGGGGGCACCAGTGAACTTGGAGGGCACTGGCAGGGGCGGAGACCCCTTGAGTGTCCAAAACTATGTTGACATGTTCTGTACACTAGGTACGCAAAAGATGGGCAGCAATGTTATTATTGCAAACATCCAGGATTTCACACTCCAGGTACTAGCTAGTACTATTGTGAGACTTACGGGATCATCAGGGTTGCATATGGCCAGCAGGTATCAAATGAGGGTGGCATTTGATTGCTTTAGAGGTGCCCTCTATGATTGGTGCTCAGGAGTGCTCCCCATCATGAAGAGGCAACTTTTCAACTATAGGAGAGGAAGACACAAGAACTTTGGCTATGCGAGCATACTAGTAGCGTTCTTCTTCGAGAGGGTACCAGCTATGAGCCCTACGATACCACTACAGGTCTGACATCCATGTCAGCTGAGGCTGAGCCGGTGGGGAGATATCTTCCTCCATCAAGGAGGAGGAGACATAGTACATAGCGTCTACGATGATGACTTTTATGTATGGTGGGAATGACAGCTGCCGACGTTGGAGCAGTTTCCATACGTTGGGATGGATTTCCAAGGTGATCCCGACCTTGTCCTCCCTCCAGGAGGAATATGGGGCGAGATGGGTAAGTGATTTTTGAATTTTTTATCATTTTCAAATTTTTATGAATTTTCAAATGATAGAATATATACATATGTACAATTCCTAATGCTAGTCATGCGTCAAAATGCAGATATTGGACCAGTCCACCCTGAAGGGCACCCGCGGATGTTCGTGTGACCGGTTGTAGGAGGAGACCCAGGATTGGTTCGAATACTAGAGGGGAAGCTAGCCAGGCTAACCCAGCGAGTACCTATGATACGGATTGAGCACATACCTACAACCATGCAGGAGTTTGTAGTAGGGGTTCCACTGATATGGCTACGACTGTTCAGGCTAGTAGCTAGAGCAGTACTTGTCTACAGAGATGTGGTGGAGGCTGCCGAAGCCGAGGAGGCTGAGGAAGCCAGGGTGCCTAGAGATCATGGGGACCAAGGTGGTCCTAGTGGCCATGGCGGGTAGGCTTAGTTCTAGGGCATTTTGATGGATGATGATCCACATTTTGTATATTTTCTATATGATGGGATCTACGGATCAGACTCGACCTATCTATGACAAATATTTTACATATATATATATATATATATATATATATTTTGGTTGTCGGTTTATTTACAAGTGTTCTTTACATGTTTGTTGTATATTTTATGAAATGTGTGTGAGATGCCAATCCAAAATATAATTAGCATATGCATCAGTTAATGAATTTTGGTTTCGTGGAATGTGGTTGAAAGTAATAACTTCAAAATGTCTTTCCAATAAACGAATTTGCATGAACTGACATAATAAGGTAGGATTACACACCTGATAAGCTCAATTGAGCTGGGAAACAACCAACTGAGAATCCAAATGGACCTAAAGCTGGGTGACTCCTCGTGACAAAGCATCCCATAGGAGCTCAATTACATCCCTATACTCAGCAACATTATTAGAAGCAGGACCTAGACAAGAACCTCCCGCGGCAACAAGCTGTCCTGAGGGGGAATAGATAACCCATGTTGCTGAAGCCAGGTTACAAGTGTGACGGCTGGCACCATCAGTGAAACCTACATACATCTCGGAAGACATCTGCAACAGCCAACAGATAGTATAAAAAACGAAACTGACAACCTAATGTACATAAAAATACATACACTAATATACAAGAAAAAGTGCTAAGCCTAAGCGTAGTACTTCTTCAGGTAGAGCCAATTTCTAGGCTCAGGCAGCTTATTCCCATCATAATCCACTAATTCATATGCACCTTTACTCAAAATTTTAGACACGACATAGGGTCCTAACCACATGGCCTTGAATTTTCCTACCCCCAGAGGCTCTTTATCTTGGTCCCAGAGCAAGACAAGTTTCCCTTCAGAGAAAACCCTAGGTTTGACCATTTTATCATATTGAGATTTAGCCCTATTTTTATGAGCCTGATTTGCAGTCAACGCATCTCTACGTTGTTCATCAAGGTGTTCTAAATGGATCAACCATTCCTCAAGCTCAGTCGTATCAGGTAGCACATGAATAGCTATCTGCAAGGATGGGATTTCGCATTCAATCAGCGTAATAGCTTCCACCCCGTGAATGAGTTGGAAGGGGGAAAAACCCATAGCAGTCTTTACATTGGTTCGATAAGCCCAAAGAGCGGGATATAACATGATGTGCCAATTCAAGCAGGCTGCATCAATAGTACATTTAGGGATAGTTTTTTAAGTCTTGTTTACAGCCTCAACCTGACCATTTGCTTGCGGATAATATGGAGAAGAATGTTCTTGTCGGAATCCGAGCATGGTGGTCAGTTCTGTCATCATGTTATTTTGAAAATGATTGCCATGGTTAGTGACAATCACTTTGGGAATACCAAACCTAGCAATAATCTGATTAAACACGAAGAAAACTGTTGTTTCCCCGTTGTCTTTGAAAGTAGGCATTGCCTCTGCCCATTTTGTGAAATAGTCAATAGCGACAATGATGTATTTATGCCCCCCAGCCGAGGCTGGGTTGCATGTCATATAATCGATCCCCCATTTCATGAAGGGGCCTACCGAGATAACGAGAAACAAGGGAGCAGGATGTGACCGCATTTTCCTGGTGTAAAGCTGACACGGATGACAGTGTTTCACTGCTTCCACACAATCTTTAAAGATGGTGGACCAGAAATACCTGGCACGTAATATCTTCCGTCCTGTTGCTAACCTAGATAAATGACCCCCACATGCTCCGCTATGGGAATCATTTAGGACAATCTCTGCTTCCTCATGAGTAAGGCAGCGACGCAAGACGGAATCTACCCCTCATCGATATAATGTATCTCCTATAATGCGGTAGTTTTTAGCATGAAGGCGTAACTTACGTCGGTCTTCCCTAAAGTAAGCGGCGGGATACTTCAAAGTCTGGAGATATATAAGAATATCTCTGTACCAAGGATCAGAGGTGGATATTAGGAAGATGTGCTCATCTGGGAATGAGTCATCTTCAATCGCTACATCTTCTTCCGTAGGAAATTCCGCTATAAGCTCGGCAAAAACTAAGGACTTTTTGGATTTAGCGAATTGGAAAACCAAGTCAAACTCTTGGAGAATGACTATCCAATTATTGAATTTCCCCCCAACAATCCGTCGGGATAAAACATATTGGAAAGGGTTTACATCCACCACTACAGTAGTGGTCCTCAGTAAGATGTAGTGCTGTAACCTCTGTACAGCATAAACAGCTACTAAGGCTAACTTCTCGATGTGGGAGTACATAAGCTCAGGTCCAACCAGAGCATGGCTAAGATAATAAACAACATGCTCAACGAGCTTTTCGTCCTCCTGAACTAGCACTACCCCAATGGTAGACTCCGACGCGGCCAGATATAATATAAAATCCCTAGAATAATCTGGTGGGCGTAATAAAGGAGCTGACAACAAGGATTTTTTCAATGCCTCGAACGCGAGTTGTGCAGTTTCATCCCATACAAATGGGGTGTCCTGTTTAAGCAGGCACATGAAACCTTTAGTGATCTTGGCATAATTAACGATAAAACGTCGAAGGAAGTTAGACTTTCCTTGTAGACTCTGAAGTTGCCTAAGAGAACGAGGAGGAGGCAGATTTACAATGGCCTCAACTTTTAAAGGATCCACCTGAATGCCTCTACTAGAGACAATGAATCCAAGCAATATTCCTGACTCGACGCAGAAAACACACTTGTGGGGATTCAAGCGAATTTTATAGTATCTACATCTCTCAAAAATCAACTGTAAATGATCTAGATGTTGGATCCTCTTGCGAGAATGAGCGGGAAGATCATCAAGGTAAGGCTCGACAATGGCTTTTATGTCGTGAAAAGCAAAGTTCATGGCTCGTTGAAATGTTGCCCCCGCATTTTTCAATCCGAAGGGCATTTTCCTATACGCGAATGTACCCCAAGGGAAAATAAAAGCAGTTTTATGCTGGTCTTCCAGTTTGATTTGGATTTTATTGTAGCCAGAAAAACCATCCATAAACGAGAATACCTCACTTCCCGCACATGCATCTATGATTTGATCAATAAATGGTGTGGGGTAGTTGTCCTTAGGACATGATTTGTTAAGGTCTCTAAAGTCCGTACAAACGTGAATAGTTCCTTGCTTTTTATCAACAGGAACTGGGTTGGACACCCATTCAGTCAAAGCTATGGGATATATAAAACCTGCTTTCAACAGCTTTTCAACCTCTGCCTTCACAGCCGCCGCTTTACGTAGGTTCACGGGGTGTAATTTTTGCCGAACTGGCTTGGCATCAGGATAGGTTGGGATCTCATGTTGAACAATAGATGGATCAATGCCTGGCATCTTCTCATATGACCAGGCAAAGATATCGCGGAATTCCTTGAAAAGGGCAGTATAAATGGCAATCTCCTCTGGAGAGCAGTTTGCACCTATGTAGATATTTTCCACGACATCTGGTTTTACAGAGATGTTGATCGATATAGTGGCGGAAATGTTTTCCATATTCCCCTCAAAAAACACTCCTTCCCTAGGTAAAGGGTTGACAGGTGTATCAACATCATCCGACAGTCTCACATGAAACTCTTGGTTTTCTATCTTGCTTAGATCTGGAAGGAAATAAGATCGGTGATGAAGATCCTCACATATCTTATCATGTGCACACATGGCTTCTAGAATAGCTTCATCGGAAGGTAAAACGGTGTCTAAGCAATCTATGGAATGTAAAGAGTTTTCTGCCCATGCGGGCAAGTAGACTTCTTCCAGATCATCCGAGACTGTAAGAGGATCTGGAATGGGATCAACAGTGGTTTGGGTAATAGCTTGATATGCCACTTCCACTGCAGATAAGGGCACTTCTGGTTCCTGAGGGGTTGGGAGAACCCAAGGATCAGTCCTATCGACCACCGAATCAATGGACTTCCCTACAGTAGTAGAACCGATATAAAGGACTGGAGCTGGAATATCAAATGTGCCCATCAATGATGCGTACATTCCAGCCCCCAAGCTCTGTGCAGCAGGTTTGGCTTGATCAACCAATGGCATAGTGGAATCTTTAGACTCTAAGTGGCCTTTTCGGGTAAAATCAAGTTGGTCAATAGTGACCACCTTGCCCTCATGTGGAAAAACCATGACATGAAAGACAGTTGATGCAACAGCAGACATTGCATAAGTCCAATTCCTACCCAGAAGCAAATTGTAGTCCAATGGAGCATCAATCACTTCAACTTCAACAGACACTACTTTGCCAGCCAACTTAATCTCAAAATCCGGCAGGATACCATGTGGACGGAAAGACCTTCCATCAAAAGAGGTAAGTAAAGTGGTTGATGGGACCAGCTCTGGGGATCCAAGAGCTTTCCAACAGGCCAGGGACATAACACATGTAGAGGCTCCCTCATCAACAACTGCTCGTCCAATGGTCTTACCACCATGGACAACATCTATCGATAGGGCTACATGGTAAGCGAGGCGAATTTTAACATCAGATAGATGAAATTTCGCTATGAGACTCGAAGAGTCCATGCTACCTAAAGCTGCTAAGAGGGCATCCCGCTGAGCAGGACAGCTCTGTAGCACCTCCAAAGCTGACATTGCACATGGATTCTGAGCCAAGTCTTCAACCACAGAGTAGTTAGAAGTGGCCCTAGAATTTGGGTTATGCAAAGTCTTCTTAAAGACACCTTTGGGTATCTTTGGCATTATTTCCGCAGGTTTCTCTATAGTGAGTGGGTTGGAAGGTTCACCTACAGCTTTACCCATCTCTGGAGTCTCTTTCTCATAGTTTTTGTTCCTGGTTTATAACAAAGTTGAGGATCTAACCATGTTGATATAATTGGGGTAAGGGGCAGCTTGAGTGCCCCCTGCTATGGTAGAAGTTGAAGCAGAATTCTGCCCTTGGGGAAAAGGATCCTTCAGGACAGCCGGTGGTTGAGCTTGGAGCAGCTTCTGAGCTTGTTCCATAAGGGGACAAAGATGAGTAAGGTGGTCCCCTTGGCACAACTTACAAGGGAACTTGACTTTCTTCTTTTCCTTTTTGCCCCCATCGGCATTGTTTGCGGGCTTTGGCTTGTTTTGATTTTGGTTTCCCTCTCCCTTTTTACCTTTCTTCTTCTTCCCACCGAGCTGCTGATTTCCCTTCGAAGAGGTTTGTGCAAAAACATTTGCACTTTGGGGGGAGGGGGCAGCATTTGCTGCCTCCACTGTAGACTGTTTGACAGACAATTGGTGAAGTTGTTTTGTCAAAAACTCTACGGTGGGAGAGTTCACAGACCCGACCACACCATCGGCATGGGGTCCAGGCTTGGGTTTCTTGGCTTCATGCGAAGGCGTTGGTGCCTCAGGGATAATTTCATATAAAATCCCAGACTGTGAATAAATCAAGTCCAACTGCTGGGCCCTGAGTATGGCTTCTTCTTCACTAGTCACTCCTGATGTGGACACGTCCTTAGATATGTATGGCAACAATGACTTAAGGAACCACTCTAATAGAAACTCAGGAGGGATGGTAGCTTTGATAAGACTCTTTCGCCTCCTCCACTCTTGGATATGATCCAAGATGTGGGTTGCCTTGTTTTGTCTAAAAGTAGACAACAAGTCCGTTCCGAAATCGTAATGGACCGGAAGCTAAAAGTGACTGAGGAAAGCACTAGCTAGGTCCCAGAAACTACTAAAAGCAGCAAAAGGCAGCTCAATGTACCATTTTTCCGCAGTTCCTATCAAGGTCCTCTGGAATATCCTCAATCTCACTGAATCTTCATTCAATGAGTTGGAAGAACACCATAAATGGAAGGTGGTGGCATGAGCCCCAGGATCTTCACCAGCCTTACCTTCGAACTTAGGGATGTCCGAGGGTATTTTGGTGGGAACAGGTGGCCACAAAGGGTCATGCCTCACTGGATCATTCATCAATTTTGATAAGTCTGGCAAGTTAAAAGTTGCCAGAAAAGGAATTTTTGGCCTAACCGATGCACTAGATGTGCCAGCTTAGGGATTAGAGGGTCCAGCCCCCGAATGCCCATAGGTAAAGGTGGGGTTGGCCCTTGACACCGATTGTGAAGTGGGAAGGTTGCCTTGAAACAGATTCCATCCGTAGGCCACAGGATTTTGGGTGGGAGGTGTAGTGTAAGTGGTTCGGGCCATCCCCATAGAAGCTGGGGTCTGAAAGACTGGAGCAGGTATCCCTCCGCTAAACAAAGAAAAGGGAGAGCTCGTGTATGGGACCGAAATGGGGGTTTGGAAGATTTTCCCGTGAGAGGTGTTGCTCCCAAACTACACTCCTACGTATGAAGGAGATGGACCTACGTATGGACTGGATGGGTGAATGTGCCCCCCATTCCAAGGGAATCCTTGGACAAAAGCCGAGGATCTGATCGGACCACTCTGAGTGTTGTAAGGGAAGGAAGAAGGAATTGTAGGTATATTGGGGATCCCAGTAACCATATCACCAGAAGTACCTCCTATGTTCGAGTGAACCGGTGGTTGGACCACCCGGCTCGCTAGAGTTAAGGGTGTAGAAGGTAAATTAGATCTAGGGGCACTAACCAGGGGAGGTAGTACCCCTTCAAACGGAAGGGTTGAGGTGAAAACAAATGGACTTTCTTCCGCAGAAGACTCATGACTCTACTCAAAGGGACACCTACAACTGGTGAACTAAAAGGTCTAACTTGAACGATCACAGGATCGTTAAGATCAGTCAAGGGGGTGTTAAAATTTCTTGCAAACTCGTCAGTCTGCAATTCTTCTATCTCGACTGTGTCAAAATAGAAACGGTTAGCTATCAATTCCGGTTCACCAAGAACCTCACTTATTCCTACTGGTTCAAAAGAACCGTCTGTGTCTAATCTCCGCCTTTGGGGTAAAGGTGGAGGCTCCAATGCAGTGAGAGGAGGAAGGTTTCTCAACCTTCTTGACCTTCTAACAAGTTTGTCCTCCAGAATTAAAAATTTGACTAATCACACCCTAAGGTCAACTAAACACAAGCAAATCCATAGAGCATACACTAAAAAGATCCTAGAGTCTCAAGCAATCAAACCAGGGTATAAAGATATACTTTCCCAAAGAAAGCTGATGAATGATTACTTGGCGTCCTTGAGGGGTTCTCAGGCACAAGCGGAGGAATCACCCACCACCCTCCTACACTTTCCACAAGGGTTACCTTCCAAGCCCGTTCAAGGTGAAACATAAATAACCTTTCGGTTTACCTAGGTATGAACCCTAAAAGACAAGAGACTAAAGGCTACCTTGACAATACCAGCTGTCTGGGGAGACAGTCGTCAGCCGAACTCATATGCATGGGTAGCGTAGCTGAGCCCGAAACTCTATCTAGGACAGAATCCCCAGATGCGTAAAAGTCCTGGGTTACGCCTTGACAAGGATTCAGAGGGTTATCTCCTCTGTCCAAGCCTCCACGCGGCCTAGTGCTTAACTCCCGTTTGAGAGGAGCTTCCTAGATACAGTGATAGAATCAAGGATTTACCTAAAGAAAGGCCCACTACGTCTGAGTTTGTAACTTGTGGGAATTTTACACTCCTTATCCCACAAGTCTAGCCTAAGCTAGTAGGTGAAAGGCCCCTAGAAATAAAACTTACTAGTAAATTTTAATTTATGCGTTTATTTTAGAGGGATGTTTCTTACTCAAGAGGAAATGGAAGTGATATACTGTATGGTGTTTTGACCCAACAAGAAATAAATGAAAGTAAGGTGCATTCATAGCAAACTACTACTATAAAATAAAATTCTTTTCATTTTTTCAAATATGTATTGATGAACTAAAAGCACTGATAAGAGAAACTAAGCCTATATATTTTTGTATTTTTGAGATAATATTTTTTTAAATGAAACAACACTACTTATGCAAAAATTACAATGCAAAAGATTAACAATGTTTTGTTTTCACGTTTAAAAATACTCAAAAACCTACAATGCATCTACAATGCACAATTCTTGAGCAAACTTGACACTTATAAACTGTATAAAATCTACAAACTGAAGCAAACAGGCTGACAAAACTAAAAGACCAGCAAGAAAAGCAGGCTAGGAACCCTAGCTTGGGTGCCAGCAATGACAAATATCACTGCAGACTTAAAAGGAAACTAAAAACCAGCCACTGTCAGAAAGCAGACTGGAAAAACAGAGCCCAAGACCCTGATCACTGATCTGGACTAAGACACTTTAACCAACAACCCAAACAGGCCAATTACTCCAGAAAGCAAACAGTAAATAAACCAAGCACAAAAGACTCAAGGGATTCCGAAAAGCACTAAGATGTGATTACCTGAGGCAATCAAACAAACTCTACAGCATTCTTAAAGAAATTCTTCTCAGAAAACCAGGACTATAACAAGAAAAGAAACAAGCAAACTCTTCTTTAAAAATCCCAACTTTCAGGAGTACTCGCGACTGTCTAGCAATGCAACTCGCGAATGACTCGCGACTGTGCAGTATAACAACCCACGAATGCAACTTTATACTCGTGACTGTTCAGTAGAACAACCCGTGAATGGGTATAAAATTTTTCTCAAAAACAAAGAAAAAACCCTAAGAATTTCAAACACTGAAGTAAGCAAGAGCCAGGATAAAAATCCACAAACAGACTCACAAGCAAAACTGGTCAGGATAACAGAAATGACCTACAGCAGTCTAGGCTTCCCCAGCAGAGTCGCCAGTTCTGTTGTACAAGATTATGCACCTAATAATCATAGGTCGGGGGTTACCAACATACTCAAACACTTGCAGACAATTGACTTCTAAAGTGCAGAATAGGAAATAGGAGGGTTAGAAGAACTTACTTGTTAAACGAAGTTTGATCCTTGCTAGTCCTCTTCCAATCTGCTCCACTTCCAAAGTCTTCAAGGCTCAATCCTCTTTCACCTGTTTAGAGACAATCTTCCAGATACATAGTGGTTCATATATATATATAAGCAGGTTAGATAAATCAGATATGAAATATAGAAGCATAAACAATTATCAAACCAAGATATATGAGACACATATGGAAGAAGTAATCTCTTTATTATCAATAATGAGAAAGTTCAGAGTACAACCAAACGTCTGAGACAAGGACTCCTCTGTCACCAAAGGATTCTGAGTTTCACTGCTCCAAATACTTCTGTAAACAATCCACCAGCATAAATTTTCTCTCCAAGTATATATCCCTACACCCTCCCCAAGGCCTGTATTTATATGGGTGAAATAAGGCAGTTCTCGAAGGTTGGGGAAGTTGTAGCAGTTAGGAGAATTAAGTAAAATACCTTAACTAATCTCCCATTAGCGTGTGTTTTTATGTTTTCATGTTAATAGGCACATTCGTGGGTATGTAGTAGAGCAACCCGCGAATGACTCGCGGCTCTGTATAAGTGCAACCTGCGAATACATGGATTCATGACTTGCTATAAGGGAGACTCACGAATGATGTGCGAGTTGTCTATAAAGAGAGTCGCAAATACATCCTAACATGGCAAAATGGAAAAGTAACTAGCTGGATGAAGGTAGAATGTATTTCATGACAAGCCAAGCTATAGTGTTATGGGAAAACCTCTATCCATAAGTGTCCTTTTGTGTGACGACATAAGGGATATCAGCACTCAGACGGAGAGGTGCCACTCAGGTGTATAACAGTAGGACATGATGATAAAAACTGTCGAGCTTATGAATTTCTCTAAGAAAGGTCATATGATTCATACTTTGTGAAAGGTGAGGACCCCCAGGAAATGCAAGCGCAGCCACAGATGGCACATCCAGCAATGTAGGTGTAGTATACATCACCACCCTAGATGTAGTTTATCTCGTTGTAACCATAGCAGCAGTTTACTTCGCAGCCATAGTTTTCACTGCATCCGCAGTTCGTAGTGCAACCACGGTTTCTGCCATGACCACATTATAATCAGGTATCACTCATTTAGCCTCAGCCACAATATTTTCAAGTTGCGCACTATGTCTAGCAGCAACCAAACCCCCCGCAGCAGCAGTTGGACCAGCCTCAGTTTCAACAAGGAGGAGTCCGAGGAGGATTCCACGAAGGATTCAGGGGATGAGGAGTGTTATATCCCAAAATGACACATCTCTTCCTGTGACCACTTTCCCATGATTCCGTCGCATGTCGATACTTCCATGACGACACTTCATGAAAGTCACTGAAAAAACACCTATCTTGGAGGACCCATATCTTGAGTTCTTTAGAGAGGACTTGAATTTCTGCATTGTTATGATGGAGGAATCGGGACTCTCTTTTCCCTAGAGGTCTTCCTCTTGTGTTGTAGAGCTTGGAGGCTAAGTTCTTTGGAGAAGAGAAGCAGCAGAACCGTATCAAGGTTTCGTGAGGTGCCAAACTTGAAGAGAAGGTATACTTGTACTTGTTTTCAAGATTAATAAAGATGTGATGTCCTTCTTCTTCCCAAATCATTGTTCAATGTGTGATTGAATCTCTGTTTCTGATCATATGATGATGTTATTCAGATCATTATTTCATGTTTATTTGATTATCATTGTTTTATATGTGGTCATAATGGTTTGAGGAAGGTATAATTCGTTTTACAAGTCTCTTGGAGTGAGAGGAGTAAGAAGAGGATTGAAGAGAAAGCTTGGACTAGCCTTCAGTTAGTCAGGTGTGGACCTTTCTCATCTCTAATCTTGCTTATATATGCTTGCTGAACATTGTGCATCTCTCTTTCAACCCCAATATGTTGATGGGCTCTTAAACCCTAGCCATAGGATACTTTCTTTTACAACAGAACTGGCGACTCCGCTGGGGAGAGCCTTGTCTTTTTGGGGTTTCTCTTGATTTATTTCAGTCTTTTGCATTGTTTCAGGTCCTTCTTGCCACTTAGGAACATTTTATAATTATGATAGAACACCTCCCCTGCCTTCCTAAGGCATTTTTTGACCTTTTTAGGAGTTTTTTCACCCATCTGCAACTTGCTTGACTGAACAGTCACGTGTCTGGTTTGACATTCGTGACTTGATTTATTGTAAACCCACGTATGATCCACAAATTTCTTGTTATACAACTCATGGATGCTTATATTCACAACTTTCTGTATTAGCAACCCGCGAATGATTCGTGACTTGCCAGTTGTGCAACTTGCGGATGTCCCTAAAACAATGTTTTTTCTCATTTTTGTGATTTTTCTTTTGTTTGTGGGATTTTGGGTAGGTCTTTTAGAGTCCTCTGCAGGTGCATGACTCTAGGGAGTTAGTGTCATATTTTTTGCTTGTTCTTTATCTATGTGGTAAGCCTTTTATAGCATTAGGGTTTGTTCTTTGCTCTTTCCCCCACCTTCTTTGCTTGGTTTGATTTTTGGCTTATGTTTCTGGTCAGCCTATCTCATTGATCTTTGTTTGATTTCAGAATCTTGTTGGTGTTGGTTTCCTTCTTCTTTTGTTGTTTAACTTCACCATGCCAAAGTAGTTGACTTGTCTTTTATGCAAGCCTTCCTTCCAAGTAGGGTTTATATTGACTTTAGTTCTTTCTAGAGTTTGTTTGGTGGTTGTATAGCAAAGTTCCTTTTGCTTTGTTCTTCTTATATGCATACTTTGCTTTGTAGGTAGTTTTGCTTTTGCATTTATAAAAGAAAATTAAAAAGAACCTATACTTGTTTTTTCTACTTGCCCCCCCCACCTCCTTCTCTGGCTTGACCTTGTTGGACAAGGTACTGAGCAGCCTTTGTTTGTAGGTTTAGATTGATACTTGGGACTTATTGACCTTTGTTTATATCAGTCTTATTTGCTCGGTCTCTTCATTCCAAAGTTGTTGGCTTGTTTACCTTTGTAAGCCTTCTTTTCAAGTGAGGTTGATATCTAACTTTAGGGAAACCTAGGGTTTGTTTTTTGGGGTATACAGTAGTTGTCTATTTGCTTTGCTTATAGTACTTGCTTGCATTAGTTGACAGGCTGATTTTTCTTTTGCATTTATAAAAGAAAAAGACAAAAACACATGTTTTCTTTATATGCATGTAGATTAAGTTTTTTGTTTAGATTGCATAGCATATCATTGTTTTTGAAAAATAAAAATAAAAAGAATTTGTTCTTTTGTGGCTTTCAAGTTTTCTATTTGAAAAAGAAAAATAAAGATAATAGTTTTTGCTTTTTGTATTTCATATCTCTTTGCTTAGTCATTTTGTTTCAATTTTGAGTCAAAACACCACATTAGTTTCATGCCATTTACCCTCTGACTAAAAAACAGCCCTTAAAATAAACGATATAATTTAAAATTTACTAGTAAGTTTTATTTTATAGGGTCATACACCAACTAGCTTAGGCTAGACTTGTGGACTAGGGAGTTTTCAACTCTCCACAAGTGTTAAAATTTTAGACATAGTTGGCCTATCACTAGGTAAATCCTTGACTTTATCGACTGTATCTGGGAAGCTCCTCTCAAATGGGAGTTAAGCACTAGGCTGCATGGAGGATTGGACAGAGGAGATAACCCTCTGAATCCTTGTCAAAGTGTAACTCAGGACTTTTACGCATCTGGGGATTCTGTCCTAGACAAAGTTTCGGGCTCAGCTACCCTACCCATGCGTACGAGTTAGGCTGACGACTGTCCCCCCAGACTATCAATATAGTTAAGTTAGCCTTTAGTCTCTTTGAGATCTAGGGTTCATACACAGGTACACCGGAAGGTTATTTCTGGTTGACCTTGGACGGACTTGGAAGGTAACCCTGGTAGAAAGTGTGGGAGGGTGGTGGGTGATTCCTCCACTTGTGCCTAAGAACATCTACAGGGATGCCAAGTAACTGTCTATCAGCTTTCTTTTGGAAAGTATATCTTATAACTGTTTGTTTGTTTGGCTTTAGGAATTTTTGGTGAGTGCTGTGTGGTTTGTCTGTACTTAGTGTACCTTTAGGTGTGTGCTTTGTAGTTTTGGTTGCTTATCAACCTCATACTTTGTCTCCTGGTTTGAAACTATGGCTAACACCCCTTTGAACACCAACCAAGAGATCCCCATGATGGGAACTCCTTATAATATTCCTCTCACGGGGAATGTTGGTGTTCCCTTGATGGCCACCCTGAATCTACCTGGATTCACCCTAGGGCTACCGGTGTGGTTGTTTTCCACTCCAACTGTCCTGAATGCTCTTGATGCTTCTCAAGTAAGCTCCTTATATCAAGGGCATCAAAACACTGCTTCCCCTTCACCTTTAGTTGATTCTCCTCCTCCTTCTACCTCATGCGGTGAAAGTACTGATACTAGTAACCGTCAGTCTAAAAGGAGTAAAAGAAAGAGGAATAGGAAGAAGGCACATACGCAAGGGGGCACTTGTTCAACCTCTGCAAGTCAAATTGAGCCTCACCACCCAGCCTCTGTAGTTCATGTTGGGGGCACCTATCCAACCTCTACAGGTCATGTTGGATCTAAGCACTCAACCTCTGCAAGTCAAGTTGATCTTCACCATCCAGCCTCTGTTGATCATGCTGGTGGGATCCTTCCAACCTTTCCAGGTCATGTTGGATCTAGTCACTTAGCCTCTCTGGTTCATGCTGAGGGCACTCGTTCAACCTCTGTTGTTCAAGTTGAACCTCCCCATCCAACCTCTGTTGTTCATGTTGGATCCATCCACCCAGCCTCTGTTGTTCATGCTGGGGGAACACACTCAACTACTGAAAAGCATGTTGATCCTAACCATTCAACCTCTGTTGTTCATGTTGGTGGTGCCCATCCAACCTCTGCAGGCCATCTTGGATCCAGACTCTCAGCCTCTGCAAGTCATGCTGGGGGCAATCTCTCAGCCTCTGTGGTTCATACTGAAGACAATCCATCAACCACTGCGAGTCATGTTGACACTGTTGAAAAGACTACCCATTCAAAACACAAGCCCAAGTTTCCTTGTAAGATTTGTGAGGGAGACCACCTTACTTATAAATTCCCTTCTATCGCGGAGGTGCGAAGAGTTTCATTTCATGGTCATCCTGTTTTTGAACATCCTGAATATTTTCAACAACCAGCCTCTCTTAGTCAGGTTGGACCCAGTCACCCAGTCTCTGTAGTTCATGCTGGGGGCAAACTCTCATCCTCTGCACGTCATGTTGAGAGCAAACAGTCAGCCACTGCTAGTCATGTTGACACAGTTGAGAAAACTAGTCATTTGAAGTGCAAACTTAAGTTCCCTTGTATGCTATGTGAGGGAGATCATCTTACTCACAAGTTCCTTGCTATAGCAGAGGTGCGAAGAGTGTGGTCCAAGACTCAAGAATTTCCTTCTCCTGAACAACCTATAGTTTCTCAACAACCTACTCAGCCCTTGGTTGATCAAGTGGTCAAACCAATCTCAGATTTGGTCGATCCCACTCTTCTTTGGAAGAGTGATCCTGATGTGATTGAACCAATGTCATCTTTGGTCAATCCCACTCTCCCTTCAAAGAGTGACTTTCACGAAGCAGTTGAATCGATTCCATTTTTTATCAATCCCACTCTTCCTTTGGAGAGTGAAGTTTCTACTAGTCACATTTTCTTCACTGCCAGTTCCGAACTTACTGAACAAGGGGGCACTGAACTTGCTTCGGATAAACCCCCACCAAGCTCTCAGATTGCTTCCTTTGATTGGGATAGCCTAGTTGAGCCACACCTTCCTTCTAATGCACCTTTCCAGATAAAGGTCAAAGTTGAAACCTACACGATTGCTCGTTGTATTGTTGATGAAGGAGCCTCAGTTAGTATTTTGTCTGCTCGTGCTTGGCGAGGCATGGGTTCTCCCAGCCTTGTGTCGACTGCTAGTCAGTTACTGGTGTTTGATAGAAGAACTTGTATAGCCTTGGGAATTCTTGCTCAAACACCTGTTACTTTGGGTGGGAAGACTGTCTCAGTTGACTTCATGGTGATAGAAGACCCCTTGGACTTTAATATGCTCCTTGGACGTGATTATGTCTATGCCATGCAAGCAATGGTGTCAACATTCTTTCATGTGATGTACTTTAATCATGGCGAAGAAATTGTCACTATCGATTAGTTGGATTTTCTTGATCCGTCTCCTGACCCAACTAGAGACCAGGTCTTTCCTTTATTGATTCCCAGTGTTTCTATAGACACTACTCCGCCACAGGTGAACTATGTGGCCTCATGTCCTTTGTGTTCAATCGCTACTGAGAAGTAGCCTCTATTTCCATGCTTACCTTCTCGGGACTTGGTCCCAGTAGTTTAATGGGTGAGTCATCCTATACAGACTGTAGAGCCTATTCTCCACTCTGTTGATCCATTTGACAGTTTAGATATGTGTCTTATCTCGGATGATCTCCTTCCTTTGGATGAAGTCTTCCTAGAGTCTTTGATACAGTCTGACCTTCTTTTGGATGTTGGTTCAATTGTGACTAATTCTAACCTTGATTTGCCTAGTAAGCCTGACCTTTCTTCTTATGTTGGTCTTGTTGAGTCTTTTGACTCTTCCTTCGAACAGCAAGTCAGTGATCCTGATGAGTTTGATTTTTCTTATGAATTTTTCAACTCCTGTGATATTGAGTTTGTTTCTGCAAACTCTATCTCCCTTGTCAATTTTTGCTCTCCTTTTGAGGTTGATCTTACTGATTATAAACCCTCGATCCTTGGTTCTATAGCATCTTCTTTGGTTGATTCTGCCTTGACTTTTCCTTTTATAGAAGATAGCAAAGTCACATGTGTTTCTGCCAAAGTGACCTGCATCGGATCTTTTCTTCTAAATATGATCCTGATGTTGTTGTTTCTTAGAGACGGGATTTTTAGTTGAATTCACAACTGTTTATTGGCCTCACCTTGTTGTTCAAGTCATAATTGCATTTGCATGTGCCCTGCTCATGCTTATGATCCTGATGCCGGCTTCCACGCTTTTAGCTCGTTGTATAAGCCCTCATCTTTGTTCTCATCATCGCTAAGCCTTGTATCATTTTTTCCTTTGCAACTTGACACCTTTTACCTGGAGGAGATGTTCCCCGAGTGTCCTTATCTTGCTCACTTTCCTTGCACTATGCATAGGTATGTTCCTTGTGCTTGGAACTAGTTTCGCCTGTTTATGACACTCGTCTCCTCGCCTTTAGAGCATTCTTTCTGCTCTCCTTCGAGCTCGTTAAAAACAGTAAGGAGGCTACGAGTTGACTTTTCTGGGCTCGTTAAAACTTCACGGGAAATATTTTGAGTTTCTTTAGGCCTAGGTCTGACTCCTCAAAATAGAATTGACTGCCGAGTAAACTTGTCCATTCAGGCTCGTTAAGAATATGTGAATGGGTATCCACATTGGTGGTAGGTTATCTCTTTCTCGGACCATGTGTAATAATACAAGAAAGGATCCCTCTCTTTTCTTTTGAATTGAGAAGAGTATTCTCAGGCCTAGGTTTATCACTTTTCCAGACCTGAGGGACTAAAATTACGGAAAAGGAACCCCTGGTATGAGCTTAGTTTTATCTTTTTCATGCTCTGGACCAAAATATGAAAAATATTTCGAGTGTACTTTATGTCTTTGTCATGCTCGTTAAACTCTAAAGAACAAAGCATCGAGTTTATTGTTGTAAGCCCCATTTCTCATAATCAAATGGATCTTTCCAAGTGATCTTGCCTTCCTTCACACTCGTAAAACTCAGGCTATATGCTGCTTTTGAAGGAGCGTTGGGTAGGTGGTAATTTAACCTTTTTCATACCTTCCTGACTAAGTACAAAAAAGGTGCGCCTTTTCTTCTTCGGAAGTTAAGAGAGTTCTTCTTTGGTTTGTTTTATACTTTTTCGGCCTCAGGAGACTAAATTGTATGAAAAAGGACCCCCCTGGAGTCTTCTTTGGAGTTTTTAGACTCTCTAAACTATGAAAACACCGTCGATCATGTACTAGTTCGGGCTCGTAAAATCCACGAATCAGTGCTTTATCAAGCATTCTTCTTTCTTTTCTTCGAGCTTGCCAAAAATGAAGATGGTCCCGAGTTTGCTTTCTTGGACTCGTTAAACCTTTACAAGAAAGAGGGGAAGGGAAGTTCATTCACATGTTTTTTACATCATAGCAGCAAGTCTTGTTTCCTTGAACAAAGCACCAGTTTTGAGTCTATCAATAGTTTTGTCCTAGTCTTTTGACCTTATCCTGATTCAGAGTTTCTTACTCCTCTAGTTGATCTCTTTTCCAATTATATGGGGAATCTGTCAATGTCTCCTACATTGCAGATTTGTTTCGTTGGTCATTTTTGTGTCAAAAGCTGCCTAAGTCACTTTTGTGTCATGCTCACTGTTCAAGGATTAAACCTTTGTCGGCCATTTTGCAGTCACCTTGACCTTTTGTGTCAGTCATTCCCTGGTATCAGTTCATTACATCATGTCTTCAGTGTTCCTTGTCGTGAAATTCAATACCAATTCCAGATCCAATTAGTATTTGACTTACCTCGTGTTGGATGATGAAGGATTCCTTAATGCCTTCCTTCCAACAGATCTCTTCCTATCGACTGCAACACATCTTGCTCTGGGAAAGAGATTTACAGTTTATGACAGTACCTTTGGGATTGTTGTCATCAGTGGCAATTTCCCTCGCTATTGGGTAGTGGGGATACCTTAATGTCTCCTACTTGATGGATTCTTCAAGTGTTCAACTTCAAGTCCTTGTAATCACACTTGTTAGAATGTACTAGGTACCTTGGGGACCATTTTCATTAATGGTGGTTTCCCTCGCGTTTGTTAATGGTTCTCATCATTGACCGGTAATCAAACGGTTTCCTCCATGTTCAACTTCAACTCCTTTATTCACATGGTTAGGATTTGTACCTTTTTTGGGAGGTTTGGATTGAAGACCTTGGGCTGACAGTAGCATTATCATCATTTTTCTATTTCCCAAGTTGCGCAAGACCTTGTTATACTTTATATGACATTTTGCTGAGACATAGATCCACCTTGTATTTTTGTGGCTATGATCGATTGTTGAGTATGGATCCACCTTGTTCATTTGTGGCCATGACTCCTTTAGATTTGATATGGTGCCTTTTTGCATATTGAGCGACCATGATAGTTTTATCAGTTCTACATATGTTGGATCCGCCTGTATCTTTATGGCGATGTTTTGTATCTGGACGTGTATGTCCCAGAGATCAGTTTTTCTGACATTTATCTCTCTTACAGGTACCTTCATTTGAGCCTTTTGATCTTGGATTCTCTGCTCTCTCCATACTCAGCTGTTTCCTTTATAATGTATTTCAGCTACCATCTTCCCCTCTAACCTCACACATTAGGGGGCATCTATTATAGCCCAAAATGACACATCTCTGCCTGTGACCACTTTCCCATGATTCCGTCGCATGTCGATACTTCCATGACGACACTTCATGAAAGTCACTGAAAAAACACCTATCTTGGAGGACCCATATCTTGAGTTCTTTGGAGAGGACTTGAATTTCTGCATTGTTATGCTAGAGGAATTGGGACTCTCTTTTCCCACACCTTTGCCCTAGAGCTCTTCCCCTTGTGTTGCAGAGCTTGGAGGCTGAGTTCTTTGGAGAAGAGAAGCAGCAGAACCAGATCAAGGTTTCGTGAGGTGCCAAACTTGAAGAGAAGGTATACTTGTACTTATTTTCAAGATTAATAAAGATGTGATGTCGTTCTTCTTCCCAAATCATTGTTTAATGTGTGATTGAATTTCTGTTTCTGATCATATGATGATGTTATTTAGATCATTATTTCATGTTTATTTGATTATCATTGTTTTATATGTGGTCATAATGGTTTGAGGAAATTCGTTTTGCAGGTCTCTTGGAGCGAGAGGAGCAAGAAGAGGATTGAAGAGAAAGCTTGGACCAGCCTTCAATTAGTCAGGTGTGGACCTTTCTCATCTCTGATATTGATTATATATGATTGCTGAACATTGTGCATATCTCTTTCAACCCCAGTATGTTGATGGCATCTTAAACCTTAGCCATAGGATACTTTCCTTTACAACAAGGAGGAGGCTTCGATCGAGGAGGAGGACAAGGTCGAGAATCAATCTAGTGTTATACCTATGGAGTATTAGGGATCTACTAGAAGGAGTGTCCTCATGTGTAGTGTTGGGAAATAGGGCAAACCCGGGTTTAATCTTTTCGTGTCACACCAACAAAAGACCCACAGTGTTGGCCCTTTCGGCAACAACCTGCGCGCAGGTTGCAGTCTCACCCGAAACAGCTATGGGGTGCCGCAGAATCAGGTTTCTGCAAGCAAAAAGGGGAATTACTGTACCTTAGCCTTGAATAACCTTATCTACCAGTAATCACAAAGTTTTACCATTTATTCTCATGTAAGTTCGCAGATAGATAGATAATTGTGACTTGCTTAACCCACTACAGGGAATTCACAGTGAAGCTTATTATTTAGCAGTGATCTATATTATCAAATGTATTCTTATTAATACATAAAAGATAACAGAAACAGAAGACAACACAAGAAACCACAACACCGAATATAACGTGGTTCACCCCCAGTGTAGGGGCTACGTCCACCAAACTGCGTTTTATTCAACTTGCTACAAAACTGCAGTTTGATCTGCGCACTCAGCTGCAGATTTCTTCAGTCCTTAAAGCTGCGCACACAGCAGCAGGCCTCTGCGCACACAGCTACAGATCTTTCCTTAATCCTTCTTACAAAAACCATCTGCACACACAGCTGCAGAGGTCGTCCACGCACACAGCTGGGACTTAACCTTCTTTACAAAATCAACCTTAACCTTGCCTTAATCTTCCTTACATCATAAAACCTAACCTATCTTCTTTACATAAGTGCTTATTTATACTGCGCATTTTTACAAAACCATGGTCTTAAACCATGGGCACCCAAAAACCTTAAACCCTGGATTTAAACCACGGGTTTATTACAAAAAAGAGGGTTTTGACTTACCCTGATACCCCTAAGACTATCTTGACCCATAACTCCGCTTACCAACAGCCACGAAGTTACCACAACTAGTAATCTTTAGGGACACGCCCCAACAGGCCCCTAAGACTCACTAGTGGCCCGTCCCGGGGCACTCTGCGAGGACTCTGGTGGGTGAATCTTCTGCACGAGGGCCTGGAAGCGACTGGTGAGATTATGCAGTATCTCATCAGTGGCTTTCCCCTTTTCCACCAGTTCCTGTAATACTGAAGAAGAGTCTGTGTCAGCCTTTTCCTGCGCAAAAGTGTCATAGGTCTTCAGAATTTTGAGCTGGCTCTCCGCAGTATTGGTCAATTCTAATGCTTCATCAACCAGGGGCTGTAACGCATTTTCCAGCATCGTCACCTTCGTCCTGCAAGACTTGATTTCCTGTTGAAGTTCTTTGCTACGCTTTACTTTAGCCATCTTCTGCATAGGTAGCAGCGTCTTGATTTCAATTCGGACTGCATCTAACTCATCCTGGCGCAACTTGATGGTTTCCTGAATCTTCCCTACATCTGGATGGTCCTGCAGGTTTTCCCATGCTTCTATGTTGTCTTCCATTAGTTTTGCAACACTAGCCACGTTGTCTGATATTTTTGTTGCTGAAGCCTTGATGTCCTGCTGGCGCTGTTCTCGGACCTCTGGTTGAGTCTCAGGAGGAATGCACAGTTGAAGTTCTGCAATGTGTTGCTGATGTTCTATCTTCATCCTTTCAACCTCGCTGCGGGACTGCTGGGCATAGTCTCTCATCTTAGCAATCTTCTGCTTTGGTTCCTCTGTTTCCTGTATGTCGGAGTCAGAAAGACTCCGACATGCCTCGTCCAATGCTTGCATTAGCGTAGTTGTTGTCTGTTCAGCCTCTTTCTTCTGTTGTGCGATCTCTTCTAGGCGTGCTGCGAAGGTTTTGTTTTGCTTGATGGAGTCTTCCAGTTGGACTTGTGACACTTGAGTACGGGTATGGATCTCCTTTGTAATCGCGAGCTGACGGAGGTGCAACTCTGACATAGGCATCTTTGTATAATCAAGCTCTGCGGTTATATTTGTCTGGGGTCGAGAATCAATGTCAGGCTGTATCAGAGTTGCACTTGATACCTGTCCCTGGGGATCCCTGAGTGGTCGTTGCCTAATATCCTGCTGCGTGGGTGCCATAGTGCTGCTTGTTGCAGTACTGGGCGCTGATTTTGCGGTTAGCTCTTTTAACTCCGATACCCTGTTTGCGATACCTGAGAGGCCGGCAAGATGTAGTTCCGCAAATTCTGACCATTTTTTAGTAAGCGCTGTCGTAAACTGTTCGAGAGCATGCTCCAGTGCATCCAGCGTGACAGTGGCTTCTTCCTCGATATCTTTATCCTTCGATGCTTTTACCTTTTTGCGGGGCTGTGGCTTGGTTACCTCAGCTACTTCTGGTGACTTGCGCTTCGTTGGTGGGGTAGGATCTATTATGGTCTTGACCGACTCCTCATCCTGTTCATCCTGTTCATCCTGCTCATCCTGTCCGCCATCTCCACCCTGGCCGTTGTCATTTATCTGCGAATCACTTAGGTCTTCGCTATCTTCCCATGGGCTTTACTGCTGCGCCTGACTAGTACCTGCGCCAATATTGGTAGCTGGGGGAACCAGAATAGAGGGTTTTTTCCCTAAATCTTTCAGCCATTCGGCTGGCCATTGCTGAACGATCCGCTGGATATCTGGTTCAGTGACTACATATGGTAATTTGAAGCATTGCCGGTGAGGATCTGCACGAGCTTGAATGAAAACATGATGCATGTCGGCACTAAAGTGCGCGACACCCTCGTATTGAGAGAACACTTCGTTGGTAAGTCGAGGTGTTCGCACAATCTCATAGCATAGAAGACGAACACAGTGTTCGTCATCTGTTGAGTTTCCTTATCTGAGGATATCCAAAGGGAGGCATACCTTGCTGCCCCTGGCGTGCCGGGGTTTATTTCGACAAACTGGGCTTCAGTGGGTTCTTTCCACCCAACTAATGCAATAAGGATTATAAGCCAGGAATAATGAAAAGGTCTACCTTTTTCTTGCGCATCGCGGGCATCCTCCAAAAACTCCTTCGCAAGATATCCGGCCCAATTATAAGTATACCCCTCAGCGCAGTTCATAGCAATCCGGATAACCGGGGCAGGTACTTCAGTTGGCCTGCATTTCCATATGAGTTTGCAGGCTAAGAGTTCAGCTGCAAACCGAATGGGATGCTCCCGAATCACAGAAGTATGATACCCCCGTTTCCCTTTTGTCAAGCCAAACCGCTCCTTCATGGTTTGCGCGAGCTTTGTATCGTCATGTTTGGACGGAAACTCGGTTCCCGGATCTGGTCCTGCCATGGGTAAACCTGTGATCCTATGGATGAGGGCGGCGTCAATAGGAATTTGCTGGTCCCCTATCCATAAATAGCCGTCATGTACCAGGGCTAGTAACTGCTTGGCCACTACAGTCACATGTATGCCGCGTCCAAAATGGGGAATGTTAAATAGCTTGAGTAGGCCAGCTTTGTCCAGGCCCGCAGCCCATGTTTGCACTTCCAGTAGTGTGACCTTATGATCGGGGTACTTGACGCGGTGCAAGTATTCAGCTGGTTCAAACTATGGGAACTTGCCATCGTCATTGGTGTCATGATCGCTGTACTTAAGCCGATCAATCTTCCCTGTCATACTTCCAATCAGCTGTACTCCTGGTGGCAACGAAGGTGTGGCTAATGTAAATTGCTTTGTCCGACGAGGTAACGTGGTGCCTGGGCGAACAGGTGGTAGATATGGTGGCCGTGGTGGCAGAATATTCTCCCTTCCCCCGGCCGGGGCCTGTGCAGAACCAGAGGGCTCCATAGGATGAGCCGCTGGTGGTTGCCCTATTTGCTGCGGCCGGTCTTGGTTGCGCTTGGTGCGAATTTCAGTTCTAGACTTTTTCCTGGTAGACCGTGTCTACATCGGCCGTGGTGGTGCTGGGGGAGTGGCTTCACAGTGATCTATGGCAGGCGGCCGAGTAGAGTAGGTGATCAAACCCTCTTGATCAAATTCTCTAACCAAGGCGTCAATCTCGCGTTCGGTGGTCATGGGTTCACTCAGAAAGCTTGAAGAAATGCAGGATGCGATTTTTCCTAACTTAGGCATCTTCTTATACACGCCATCAATCAAATCGGGGAGGACAGTGCATTGAAGGCACCAAATCTCACGAAAATCTTGTCCATGTGGGGTGCGATTACCGGTACTGGTCTTAGTACAGTCATTTAAAGCACTTAAAATCCCGCCGCCGCCAAATTGGCTGCCTCCCAACGGTCGAATTTTGAGCCTCGCTACATTTTTGGGCTGCGGCAGAATCATGGTCGCAGCCTCGGGGCAATAAGCAACCTCGTCCCAATAGTGCCCTTCTACCCGACCAGGTAGTATCTGCGATAGGACTATTAAATTTGAGGTGCTAGCGTCTTGGCTCTGCCCCTTGAACTTACTTCGCACTTCTTGAGCTTGCCTTATAAATTTTGGGCACACGAACTTTTGGCAGGTTCCCCGACGGAGTTGAGGCTCTGTATGATCGGCCCCCCATGCTGTTGTAGCGTCTATTGGTATTTCCAGATGCTGGGTGTTTTGTGACTGAGGTACTTCTTCTGACATCGATGGAATAATTTTTCCAGGGTCTGTCATCCCAACCTGTACAGGCACTTCTCGAGGCTGTGCACTAATGCATCGAAGAGACTGAGTGATCTACGCGCACCTATGGCCATGTAGCTCGTACAGTCGTTGCTGCCAATTCTCCAGACCATCGTCTGAATCAGACATGCAGGAGCTATCACATTGCCAATCCATTACACCATCAGCATTAGGCTTGACATAATCTGCATCCTTAGCTGTGATGTTATAGATGTGGTCTAGAGTATCCTGCTCCCCTTCATCTTTGAGTGGTTCTGTATATCTTTCTCCTTGGGATGGGTCGAGGGGTATAATAACGCGCAGACCATTTCCTTCGAAGGTCATCTGTCGCCTTTTAAGGTTGATGATTGCAGCATTGGCCATGGCCCACTCAATTCCCAACAGGGCTAGGTAAGGGTTGCTATCATCAATGATCTCAATAAATTCAAAGTCTGCTAGAGTACTGACCCCATCGATGTCGATTGGGACACTAAGAAGTCTCCCTAGCAGTACAATCCTTTGCTGGTTAGCTAGTCGCAGCTGTATAGGTGACCAAACCAAGGAAGGCTTTCCCATTTGTCCCCAGGTCTGCTTGGGGAGGACATTGACGTCTGATCCAAGATCCAGGATGACATCAGTCATATCATATTCTCCTATCTGAACGTTCAACCTCATTTCCCTTCCTGTTCTTTGGACACGACTAACAGTTTTCTCCTGATCAATTCCTCTCTGAGGGTCTGTGACAGCAAGAACTTTTTGCAGCTCGTTTAGAGCGTTCTAATTGTGCAAGAGTTTCATACAGCTCTGCAAGAAAGAGGATAGTGTACTTACTTTATCCGTCAAGGCCCCCTATGGCTGCGAAGCCTGCTGATGTTGCCGCGCAGATATTTCTACAGCGCCATCAACATTATCGCACCGGGCCTCCTGGACTAGTGCGTGGTCCTTCGCGGGGCTAAGGTCTGGGACTTTCTTGGAGTCCTGTTGTGCGCACACCGTGGAAGGTTGCTTTGGCAAGTCTTGAGTATGTGTCGTAGCTCCACTCCGGGTGACCACATTGAGGGCTGGGGCAGGTCTTTGCTCCACGGAAATCAACTGAATACTTGGAGTAGGGCCACAGTTGTTTTCCTGAATCTTTGCGAGGAGATGGGGGCACTGTTCAATCACGTGATCCACTGCGTGGCAATACCGACATGTCGTAGTGGGGTTCCGACAGTCGCGAGCCAAGTGACCAACTTGGTTACAATTGTGACACACAACCTGGCCTCTACCTCTGCCGGTCATCCCACCATGGCCGCGACCACCAAAAGCACCTCTGTCGGAGGTTCCGCCACGGTAACCATAGCCATCATTATGGGCTTCATTGTGGACTCAGTAGGCATCAGAGGTGCGCTCTCGCATAAGGTCATAGCTACGAAATTCTTCTTCATTATTCCCAATGGACTTACAAAACTGGCAGTAGGGGTTTTTGGGAACTTGAACATATCTCTGAAGAAGATGGCAGTGCTCAGGGCGATGCTGGCCAAAGGTGCAGCAAATATCACAATATATAACACCGGCATTGAATTGGGTGGGCGTGCCTGTGTTTAGATAGGTTCTGACCATGGGGCACTGGTCCCTATCATGACCCTCGGACCGACATTGCGTACACCAGACCTCCTCTCGACTGGTTTTAGCTTTCTTCATGTCACGAAGTTCTAGGGCCATCGCTGCCAGCTGCGCTTGGATTTGAGCAAGACCAGAATCGTCTCCGACGGGAGCGGTCTCTAGCTTCATTGCGATTTCCAGAGCCTCTTGCTGGTCAGCAACCTTCTGTTGCATGAGCGGCGTTCTGATATGCGGCAATAACGCAGTGATAAACCATTCCTTGTGCTGCGCAGGACTAATAGTGAAGCTCACTTGGTCTAATAAGACTTTGAATCTCTGGTCAAAGTCCCACACGGATTCGCCGCGCCGCTGTTGAATCTCTTTGAGTTCAGTGATGCTCTGTGATTCTAATTTTGGTTTCTTAAATTCCTTAATGATGGTGGCCTTGATTTCATCCAAAGTGGGGTGCTGATTACTGGAGAATTTCATGAACCAGGTCAAATCCCGGTCACGAAAGGAAGTAATAAGCTATGCGGTTCTCACATCCAGGTCGGTAATACTCTTCACGTTCCAGACGGCCTCACATAAAAACTAGAACTGTTCTGGATCTTCTGATCCCATTCCTTTGAAGATGGGCAGCTTAATGTCATCAGCTAGGTGGGCCATGGTGGTTTTGGGAGGTTTGGGAGGGGGGCAGGCCATTGATGGAGGGGGATTTATGGGGGCAAGTTGACCTCTGGCCGGAATACTTGGACTTGGTTGCCTGTCACACTGCGACCGAACTTTAGGGTTAAAGAAGCGACGCTGGGGGGTAACAGGAGGGTTTCCTTCGAGGTCGGATTATGGAGGGTTGACAGGGGGAGATGCGGTGGTCTGTCCTGAAGAGTAGGATTCAAAATTCCTTTTGTACCGTTGCTCACTTCGTGGCAACCCACTTTGCGCGTCGAAAGTAGTCTCACTTGTAAACATATGTTAGTACTACTAAACTAGCAGTCTGACTCAAATAATAAGATACCCTTTTCAACCAATAGTATTTTAATCTTCAAGCTTAAGGAATTTAAAAACTTACCACAGGGCCCTTTGAAGAACTGTCGTTCAGCTTCATTGAAAGAAGTGCTTGTATCAATGGCAAACTCTGTCACGAAGGCCTCCAATGTGCGCGTCGTCCAGAAATCGACAGCCCGGGATACCTCGTTGTTCACGTGTTGCACAAGGTTGACCCTTGCGAGGGTCCACACAGGAATCCGTCGAGCTTGAAAGTTCGTCCTCCTCTCTGTTAACCTAGACAACCACTGGTGTAACTCTATGTGGAAACGACCAAAGAAAATTTCATAAGTATCAGAAAAAACATACCGTTGTAAAAAGTCACTTGCGCTTCGACACGGATTCGTATTCTCTTGCTGCGCGAATCGCAAACAGGTCTCATCAAACCAATCACTGATGTCCTTCACAGAGGGCCTCCAGAACATAGCCCTTGTGGTACAAGGTAAACCCCTCTTGAGAAGGTACTGAGTTCAACCGGCAACGGAACCAATTTGTTGGGCAATAGGGCAGACCCGGGTTTAATCTTTTCGTGTCGCACCAACAAAAGACCCATAGTGTTGGCCCTTTCGGAAACAACCTGCGCGCAGGTTGCAGTCTCACCCGAAACAGCTATGGGGTGCCGCAGAATCAGGTTTCTACAAGCAAAGAGGGGAATTACTGTACCTTAGCCTTGAATAACCTTGTCTACCAGTAATCACAAAGTTTTACCATTTATTCTCATGTAAGTTCGCAGATAGATAGATAATCGTGACTTGCTTAACCCACTACAGGGAATTCACAGCGAAGCTTATTATTTAGCAGTGATCTATACTATCAAATGTATTCTTATTAATGCATAAAAGATAACAGAAACAGAATACAACACAAGAAACCACAACACCGAATATAACGTGGTTCACCCCCAGTGTAGGGGCTACGTCCACCAAACTGCGTTTTATTCAACTTGCTACAAAATTGCAGTTTGATCTGCGCACTCAGCTGCAAATTTCTTCAGTCCTTAAAGCTGCGCACACAGCAGCAAGCCTCTGCACACACAGCTACAGATATTTCCTTAATCCTTCTTACAAAAACCCTCTGCGCACACAGCTGCAGAGGTCGTCCACGCACACAGCTGGGACTTAACCTTCTTTACAAAATCAACCTTAACCTTGCCTTAATCTTCCTTACATCATAAAACCTAACCTATCTTCTTTACATAAGCGCTTATTTATACTGCGCATTTTTACAAAACCATGGTCTTAAACCATGGGCACCCAAAAACCTTAAACCCTGGATTTAAACCACGGGTTTATTACAAAAAAGAGGGTTTTGACTTACCCTGATACCCCTAAGACTATCTTGACCCATAACTCCGCTTACCAACAGCCGCGAAGTTACCACAACTAGTAATCTTTAGGGACACACCCCAACATGTAGTGTACATGTTGTGTGGCCAGCAAGCATAATGTTAAAAATTTCCCTCAGCTGATTGTAAAGTGGCAGCCTAGAAACATTCCTCAGTTGCAGAATGCGCAGACTCAGAACCAGCCAACGTTGCAAGTGCAGAACCAGTCGATGATGCAGAATCAAATCCCACCACAGACTCAGAATCAACCAATGAACCTACTGCTGAATCAAAACCCGCCATTAATCAAGCTCATAACATGAATCAAGGATTGACAGTTGCAACAATTCAAGCCAAACCACAAACGAAGGATGTCGACATTAGGGTTGTCACTCACACTGGTGCGACAAGTGGAGAAGACGGACCGCATCAACAAGTTCAGTTTGCCGGAAAGAAAAAGGTAGAATTTGATATTGCGATGGAGAAAGACACCTTCTTCGAGTCCAAGCATGCAATCATTAGAAATCTAGGTCAGTTACCTATTATAGAAATGTCATCTGCTTTTGATCCATCTGTAGAGGTAGTACCATTGCGACAGCATGGTACCTTGCAACAGTTCCTTGAGAGTTTTCTATTGCTGGTAAGGGATCCTGAAGCCCTTGTCGATATTGAGAAGTTGTTGTACTACTGGGATAAGACATTGAAGGATTCCACGGTGAACTCCTTGAAAAAGAGGAATATAGGAAAGGAGATGAGGATGAACATCCAGATCAGAGATTACGAGGTTGAATCAGTTATTCTGGATCTCGAATCAAATGTAAACATTATGAACAAGAAAACTTGGCAGCTGATGGGGAAGCTGACATTGGTATGGTCACCAGTGCATCTGCAACTAGCAAATCAGGCAAAGGTTCATCCCATTGGTCACATCTCAAACCTGGTTGTCGATGTTGAAGGTATGAAAATGTATGCTGATTTTGATGTGATAGAAGTGGTTGAAGATGGATATTCCTATCCCATACTCCTAGGGATTGGGTGGACTAATGATAGCATGGTGGTTATCAATTTCAAAAAATGGGTTATGGAATTTGAGAACCAGGATGTGAGGGTCATTACTCCCATGGACCCTCAGGAAGGATGTCGGTATATTGAACCTATGAGGGATGAAACTAGTAGAAATTGGGATCACCCCTATAATATCTCTGAAGACTATATCCACCCTACCGTCAATGGTGAACTTGGATGGCACAACGATATTTCTGCATCCTTTGATTCTGATGATGCTTTGGAAAATTGCTGAAATAGGTTGCATGAGGTGTCATTCAGGAAATGCAAGTTGATCACACAGTCTCTCCGTCACGTAGCAACTAAGACGGTCGAGTTACCAATTTATGAACGGCTTCCAGAGTAATCAGAATTCCTTCGATAATTTGAAGAGAAATTTTTTGAACCACAAAGGGTATTGGCCCTAGATGTAGCACTGAAGGCTACCCCAGCCTGATGGTGGGAAACATGCAAGCAGACGATCCATGACTGGGGATAGTGTCGGAGATTGATGATGGTGTGCTTCGATGATTCATAGGTCTATCATGCTGGGAGATACAATGGACAAAATGACCCCGGCAGTCACTTAATGGAATGTTAGGCCTTATGGGCATTGTGACCTAAATATGAGTGGGTCCATGATTTTTTTCATAGTCTGGACGAGATGCCGAGATCCTGGTATGCAGGGGCAGAATTGCACAGAATTACTATAACCACTTAGGAGGAGTTTTCTATTTTCTTTGCATATACGTTTAGTTTCCAGGATGCCAACCCAGAGGTACATAATGCATTGCAAATCATTTGTGACATAGTGCTGAAGGTTGTCCCTGTTGCACACCCAGTTGATCCACATGTGCACTACTTGATGCAATCCATGATGACATGTTACAATCTCTTTGGGGATCCTGAAGATGATGATGAGTTACAGAATGTTAATATTCCAGAGTCAGAAGGAAGCTATGATGTCGCAGCGCTAGACATACCGACAGATTCGATAAGTTAACCACTAAAGATCAAGAAAGTCAACATTGGGTCAGAAGAGAACCCAAAATTTTCTAATATTGGGGACTATTGGGACAAGGAAACAATGGAAAAAATCATGGACCTACTACATGAATTCCAGGATATTTTTCTGAAGCAATTCTCAGAAATGAAGGGGATATTAGGGGACCTGGGGGAGATGAAAATCCAGTTGAAACTAGATGCAAAACCTGTGCGACAGAGGTCATATCGACTGAACCCGCAATAAAAGGACTGTGTGAAGGTTGATATTGACTGGATACTAGATGCTGGGATCATTGATCCTGTCAAAGAATCAAAGGAGATAAGCCCTATGGTGATTTAGGATAAAAATATCGGTGAATTCTGCATTTGCGTCAACCTAATAAAGTTGAATGATGCCTACATGCATGATCCATTCCCGATTCCATTTATAGATGAGGTCCTTGAAGGAGTAGGTGGTTAGGAGATGTATTCCTTCACAGATGGATTTTGGGGGTACCACTAGATCCCAATTGCAAAGGAGGATTGCTATAAGACTATGTTTGTCACTGAATGGGGTTGTTTTCAATATACAGTCATGCCCTTTGGGCTGAAGAATGCCCCAGCAATATTTTCTTGGGTAGTTGTCGCTGTGTTTAAAGAATTTATTCAAAATTTCCTGCGAGTATATATGGAGGATTGGACAGTCTATGGCCTAATTATGGACCATCTCAATAACTTGTGATTGATGCTAGAAAGGTGTCCACGGCATTAGATTGTATTAAATTCTAAGAAGTGCATTTTTTGTGCACCATTTGGAATGCTACTCAGACACATAGTATGTAAGGAAGGTCTATTGGTTGATCTAGTGAAGATCGCACTAATTCTTAGTTTGCCACCACCGATGAATGTGATGCTTCGGGCGACACTAGGGCACACGGGGTACTATCACAATTTCATCAAAGAATACGCTGTGATTACTGCCCCTATGGAGAAGCTATTAACGAAGGATTTTGCATTTGAGTGGAGTCAGGAATGTCAAGGAATTTTCGACACACTGAAGGCCAATATGGCCTCTGTACCCATACTAGTATTCCCTTATTGGAACAAGGAGTTTCATGTGCATGTTGACGCCTCTTCTATTGCATTGGGGGTTGTGCTTGCATAGCTAGGTGAGGGTGACCTGGATCACCCGATCGCATATGCCAATAGGAAGTTGTCATTTACTGAATGAAATTACACAACGAATGAAAGAGAAGGCTTGGTGATGGTTTATGCCTTGCAAAAGTTCATCTACTATTTGTTAGGCAGTGACTTCAAGATGTTCACCAATCATTCCGACTTGCAATATTTGGTCAATAAGCTTGTGTTGGGGGGGAATATTTGTCAGTGGTAGCTACTTTTTCAGGAATTTGACTTTGAAATAGTTGTGAAGACAGGACGATTGAATGCTAGTCCTAATAACCTGTCTTGCATTGAGACAGGAGAAGAACCTACCAATATTGATGATGGATTTCCAGATGCGCAATTGTTCCGTGTCGATATCGCAGATGATCATTATGCCCCAATCATTCAGTTTTTGGCCACGGGTGTTGTCCCTGAGAACCTGTCAACTAGTCAAAAGAAGCAGTTGGTAGTAAAGGCTTCAAATTTCCAGGTGATTGCTGGGAAGTTATACAAGCTTGGACCAGATGAAATCTTGCGACGATGTATCCTACCGCATGATCAGGGACCCATTCTAGAAGAAGCACATGCAAGAATCGTGGGAGGTCACTATGGAGGAAGGGCTATTGCGCGGAAGGTGTTGCATGCTAGGATATGGGGGCATACGTTGCATAATGATGTCACAGACTATGCGCAAAGTTGTGACATCTGCCAATGCGTCGGTAAACCATCGCGGTGGGATGAGATGTCACTTGTGCCATAGGTAACTCTACAACCTTTTGATAAATGGGTAGTGTATTTTGTGGGTCAAATTAATCCACTAGGGAAGAGGACTGGTGCACGATACATCATTACTGTAACTGACTATATGACTAGGTGGGCAGAGGCTGCACCAGTTGTGTATTGTACTGCTGCAACAGCAACGAAGTTCATATTTGAAAATATTGTGACACGGTTTGGGTGTCCAAGGATATTGATGAGTTACCAGGGTATTCATTTTATCAACCGCACTGTGAGAGTGCTAACTAAGGAGTCGTAGGTGTAACATAAGAAAAGCACACCATACCATTCGTAGGCGAATGGTACTGTTGAAGCGTTCAACAAAATTTTGGAAATAGTGTTGACAAAGGTATATAATGATAATCGTGATGACTAGGACTTGAAAATTCCAACAGTGCTATGGGCCTATCGCACCACTTGTAAACGACTAACAGGACAGACACCATTTAAGCTGGTATATGGGTAAGAGGAGGCCATGCCCATTGAATACATCGTTCCTAGTTTGTGCATTGCTACGAAGACCAGCATGGATGATGCAAAAGCATTAGAAGAGCACATTGCGTAGTTGATCAAGCTTGAAGAGGACCACTTTATTGAATGCTTCCGCCAGCAGGTTGCGAAGGATTGACAGAATGCGTGGCATGATCATCACATTAAGAATAAACAACTTGTAGAAGGAGATTTAGTGTTGTTATATGACAAGTTCATGAAACATCCAGGTAAGTTACAAAGGCAATGGTTAGGCCTATATCTTGTTCATTCCATTACTTTTGGAGGTGCAGTTCAGTTATAGAAATTAGATGGTGTGGTACTGTCGACGCACATCAATGGGAGTCGCTTAAATCCCTATTTGACGGGGTCAGAGCTGTGCACCACTTGAGGCACTGTGAAAAAAAAAACATAATATTTTGTTAGATAGCAGCAAGGTCATCCTAGGGAAGAGGTCGCACAAGGATAGGAGTTAGTAGCGACAGAAGGGAGACCACCTGTGACAGTCGTAGGGTTTTGGGTTGTTCAAATTAGCAATAAATGTAGGTAGTTAAAATAGTTAGCTGGCGGCGCTTGTTAAAGCGACGTGCATTAATGGTGGATCCGACCATTAGTAGCGTGAGATTGCTGATGGATTTGGTGTCATTACTGTTGGAATTGGTCATGACGGACACGGTGGATTTGGCAATGATGATTTCAAATTGGGAAGTGGCTATAAAACGCATGCAGGATGCAGGAGGAAGGCATTGTTCAAAGCAGTTTAGTCATGTGAGAAAAGTGTTGAGTTGAGTACATTTGAAGAGTCTTGAGTGCGAGCTGTGAAGTAGAGGTGCAGAGTCAAGTCATTAGGTGCATAGTAAGGATTGGGGAGTGCGGCTTGCTGAGTGACCTCGATGCAATTAAGATTTCCAGTGAGTAGGAATCTCCCATTCAGCCCATGGGCATTGAGGAAGAATTCATGAGAATGTCAGTAGGCTCTTCGTTGATTCCCAAAGGAAAGTGGAAGGCTCAGAATCCCAGTTCCACACAACCGCAGAAGAGGCACACCCACACTTTGGCTAGAGTGCAAGGAGAGGGGACTACATAGACTGAGCTGTCAAGCTCAAGAGCTATAGATGCTGCAGCACCCAAGGGTGTCTCTATCAACAATATCCTTTGATATGTCACTCCAACGTGTCCGGGAGAGAATCCAAGGCAGCCCACGAAGAGTCAAAAGTATCCACCCAAATTGCCGCTGCTGCCGGAAGTGATGACTTGCTCGATAGATATCATACCTGCCTTGATCAAGCTGAACTTTGCAGACCACAATTTGTTGTTGCTAAAATATGTCTAGGATGAGCCCTATGAATCAGTTTCGATGGGGCTTGGTGCACCGATTCAGAGGATTCCTCAACCATGGGCGAGTGGGTTGAATAAATATGGATTGTTGGGGCTCACTAATATTCCTCACTTTGGGCAACTGAACGAAGCTCATGCATGTGTCAAACAACTCTTGGCCTTCTTTCATGGTGAGACACTCTGGTTGAATGAGCCTATTCCTATCATGGTCGACTTAATTGCAAACATTACGGGCTTGCCCAAGGCCAAGGAAGATCCAACGCAGCATATCCATGGGCGGGATACTAACAAGAAGCTTTCCAAGTAGCTGAAGGAGAGATTTGGCTTGCAGCATGATGGTCGTGCCTATCGTATCGACAGCATTAATGCATAGGTGGTGCATATCGGGGCACACATTTTGGAAAGAAAGATTGTCTGGGGTAATTGACCGGTCTAGTGCAACTTGGGCATGGTCGCATGTGCAAAAAAATGCACAGAGGGCGTGCAAATGAACTAGTTCTTATTTCTTCTCAACCAGTTGCTCGATGATGCCCTCATTGCTTAGGCTCGATAGCAATTTTCCTACAATTGGTTGTTAATTCTCATTGCACTTGTCGCATGGATGGAACCCAAAGATTATCATCCGATGGCAGTCGATGCGATGAAGGTGTGTCGAGGCACACACTATCAGAATTTGTGGTGGGTTGAGGATCCCAATTGACAGGCGAACTGTGCGATCCATTTTTGGGTCTATTGGGAAGCATTGCAAGCCACATTTGTCAAATTTCCATGCTTATCCCATCATGCAGTAGCCAAGTATTAGTAGCTCATTCAGTTCGCTATCGGGCCTCATTCCATTTATATCCAGGCACGGAGGGACCTCAAAAAGAAATGGCTACCTCTAGCCTACAAATTCACTAATGAAGAATTGGATTCTCTCATCCAGGAGTGGTCAACCAAATGGCGCAACCCCGTGAGCCAAGAGGAACTCTCTAAGGATCCACCAGCTGATTCCCCGGATGAGCCTATCCAGAAGGAGCTGATTGTTCATGAATTCAAAAATGAATCATCGACAGACCCTGATGCTGAAGGATAGCGTATGCACGAGGAAACTCAAACCAAAAGGTGCCTAGAATATGATGTAGGTAGAGGTACCCGACCAGGGATGGAGGACCAGCTGAAGCATCTCATAAAAGCGATCACTAAATCCTCTGAGGCTATGACGCAAGCGATATGAGAGTCCAACCAAGAATGGTTTGTTGTGGTAAGAGATAAGTTGAATTATATTTATGATGTTGTTTCCAGGAAGACACCCGAAAAAGATGTGATGTAAAAACTCGCGTCGATCAACACCGATCCGTGAGCTAGGAACGTTCAAGTTTCCCCGATTGCGATCAACACAAGGAGTGAAGAAGTGAATCTATTACTACATCTGATCCATAGCATTTCCTTGGATCTTAACAAGTTACGCTCTCAAGCGCTTATGGATCTGTAGCATGTTGCTGCCCAGGAATTGGAGGATAGGTAGAAGGAGCTTAGTGATGGGTATGTGCAGTCATAGAGTGTAGCTGAGAAGGTGTAGAAAGAAGTTGAGGAGCTACATCATTTCAGGGTGCAGCTGGCAGAAGAGAAGGTATAGGAGATTGAGGCATTGAAGGCATCACAGGCTGAGCTACAGCGCAAGGCTACTAAGAAAATCACCAAGCTTAAGAAGGTGCAAGACCGCCTTATCATTGAGAAGGTGCAGTTGTATGCAAGTTGTGGTGCGATCGAGCAAGTTTTTGATGAGGCCTGTCAACATATCTTTGAGAGCACAACCAAACTTACAGTGGTCGTTAATGCCAAGAGACTTGGGGAAATTATTTTCCAGCTCTAGGACACTAATCTTCTGCTCAATGCCCTGGTCTATCTAGGGACACCGCCAGAGTAGGTTGTTGAACGAAAGGATACTATTAAGGAGATAGTGGCCAAGTTTGAAACAATGGAGCAAGAAGCAAAGACAATCATAGAGGTGACAACGCAATTCCGTAAAAGTGTTGTCCAATACGAACAGCTCAACCAGTTGACCATGCATGCACAAGAAGCTAAAGGACAGTTGATGACACTAAAGATGTCAGTACGAGCACTGTCGCTCATGGTGTAGATCACGCGGTCTGAGGACTTGAAGGACCTACATCAGAGAGTTCCTCATGCCAAGGAATGCCAACAAAAGCATCATTCCCAGTTGGATAAGTTTCAAGAATTTGGTGGGAAGATGGTTGTCAAAGCAGTCGCAACACTGCAAGCGATGCAAGATAGTCGGTAGATGGTCGATGGCAAGGCTGGGGAAGCGCACCTCATGTAGCAGGATTTTCTCAATTGTCAAAGCATTATCGAAAGAGTCCAGCTCCAGGTTCAAGACATCTCATAGTAGTTCATAGATTTCAAGTCCAAGACATCGACATATACTCTGTCAACCTGACATGACTCGAGGACAAGCCACAAGACTGTGTTGGGGGGCTATTGGCAGGGGTTTTGGGTAAGTGAGTTGCACAGCGTCGCAGCATCTGTGTGAGATCATGCAATACCATGCAAGGCTAGATCAGCTCGATGGGCGGAAGGATAACCGCTTTTGAATATTTAATGTAGTAATTGACCATGTTTTGTGGACATAGGTCATTAGTGGTTAGAATATAGTTAGAAGTGGACCTTTGATGTAAAGGTGCAAGCCTATATATAGAGATAGCTTTGCAATTGTAAGATAATCATGATCAGTGCAATACAAGTCCAAGTCAATATTTGAGAGTGATCAATCTATTGTGATCTGTCTATGGTCTTGATGAGTCTTCTGTTTTGAACAATATGCGATCTGTCTATGTCAGATACTGAATTTTGGGATGTAATCATTCTCCTGTTGTGGATAAGAATTATCTATTTTAGATCTCCTACACAGAATTAATATGACATGACAGTTGTTACCTAAATACTTGTTAGAATAATCAACCCATAGTTACCTACATTTGACATTAATTAATCATTTTTGTCTTATTACCTAGATTCCTTGATTCCATTCTATGCTAGTTGCCTTCGACATGTCCTAGAAGTCAACACATGCTAAAAATGAGTCATGGAGTGCTTGGGAAACATCCTGGAAACCAATTTTAGCAATTTTGCTTTATTCCTAATTCCTTAAAGAACAAATTTGCTTTTTCTAAAATTTGCCTTGCTTTATAGTTGTTTTAAGGAAAAAAGAAAAGCTAGTCTAGGTGTAACTGCCTTGTTTTTTTCCCACATCATCCTCCCTCTTTTTCTCCAATTAAAAGAATCTATGAGTTTTCTTTCCATCCCTATTTATATTTCCCACTTGAATTACCAAATTCGTGAGCATCTTCATAGATTTGGAAACTGCTTTATGCACCTATGGGGGATTTAACTAGTTTTGGTAAGATTGCTTTTTGATTGTTTCGAATAGGATACTTATGCATTCGAACCTCTCATGTAATTATTTATTTTATCAGCCTATTACTTCACAAGGTTTTCTATTGTACACTTACTCAATACATATTAGTTTTATGTCCAATTTCAGTCTCCTTTGGTGTGAATTTTGCATGTTTGAATAGCAATTTTGTGAGTGTTATTGTTCTATCTCTTGGGTTCAATTTCCACATGGAATATGAGCCTTTTTATCTCAATTTCTCTCCTTCCAAATTTTTATTGCAAGTTTGACATCTTGACTGAGAGCGCATTCTGCTGACTGGAGGGCACTTCTACTGAGCTATGGACCAATCTCAGAAGATCATATTGACTCCATTCAATTTATTTGAGTGGAAAGATGAGATGGAGATATTGTTGAGAGAGAAAGGTCTCTACAAGGTGACCATAGAAACTGAGGGAGATATCAATGCAGCTGCAGAGAAAATTAAATGGCACAATAGGAGGGATGAGACCTATGGTCTTTTGTGTGTGAGCATTTCAAGAGACCTCCTCTTCCATCTTTATGGATTGACATCAGCAAATGAAGTGTGGGAGAAGCTTGAGGATATTTTTATAAATACATATGAGATGAGAGGACATAAAATTGAGAATGAGTTGATCTCCTTGAGTCTCGGTAGCTTCGAATCATTGCAACTCTACTTTTCCAAGTTTAAGGCCCTTGTTTTGCAACTAAAAAAGTGTGGGATCGAAAAGAAGGAAGAGAAACTAGTCTTGGCCATAGTCTCTAAGCTTGGTCCTGCTATTCAGTGTTTGTTTTTACCTTCCATGCCACCAAGTTGACAACACGAGCCTGGAATATGCCTAAGCTTATAGAGTTCATGGAATCCATCACACGGGAGCAAGATAAGTTGGTGATGATGGACACCATCAAAACTTCCAAAGACCAAGATTTGGTTGCTGAAGATTCAAGGGTGGATTCAAAAAGAAAGAAAAAATCTAAAAATCCACTTGAGCAAAAGAGACATAAGTCAAATTCTCAAGAGGATCCCCAAAGCTCCAAGAAGAACTCCCAAAAGAAGAAGAATAAAGGAGAAATGAGTAAGTGTGCATACTGCAGTAAGGGCTATCATCCTGAGAGCTCTTGTATGAAGAATCAAATAGACATGTTGAACCAAATCCTGGAGAAGAATAACATCTCCCTTCCTGATTGCTCAAAGAAGAAGGAAGGAGGATCAAATTCAGAAGATAGAGAGAGACTACATGCCTTGGTTGCTGGCACATCAAGCTCACCTAGCTTCATCATAGATTATGGAGCTTCTAGACATATGGTTTCTATAAAGGAGGCATTCTTCTCTCTTGACATAATGAAAGTTCCACCAATAGCTTTGGGATATGACTCTCTCACTAATATTTTGGGGAAGGGTAAGATTGATCTTGACCATGGTAGTTTCAATAATGTGTTGTATGTTCCAGGCCCTTTCCTCTAATCTCTTGTCAGTGTATTAGATGACTCATACTGGGTCTCCAAATAAGGTCATCTTCTCCCCTGATGATGTTGAAATCACTGAGATTTCAAACGTTAAATTCATAGAAAAAGGTGTTGCTGATCACAACTCAAAGGTATACAAGTTTTCCCATTTTCTACCCTACTCAAACCCTTTTGCTCTTCTGATTCATGCTAATGAAGCAAGCAAGATTTGGCATGAAAGATTTGGCCATCTTAAAAACAAGTATATTTCTTATTTGAGAGAAAAATATATGGTCATAGGGTTACCAAAGATCAAGTTTTCTAAGGGGGTCTGTCAAGGTTGTATCCTAGGAAAACACCTAGAGCACAAGTATGAGAGAGCTAGGCATGAGAGAACCTCTACACCTCTTGAGTTGATCCACAGTGGAATTTCTATTCCATTCCCTCATATTTCCATGATTCAAGACAAATATGCACTCACCTTCATAGATGACTTTTCCAGGTATTGTTGGGTTCACTTCCTAAAGCATAAGTCTGAATTTTTTGACCTCCTCAAAGTCTTTAGAACCTTGGTTGAAAACCAGTCTGGGAGGAAACTCAAGATCCTCAGATCTGACAATGGTGGTGAGTATGTCAATTATAAGTTCATTCAGTATTTAAAATATGCAGGTATTCAGATGTAGCATTCGATCCCTTACACACCATAGAAAAATGGTGTTGCTGAGAGAAAGAACATATCATTGAAAGAGATGGAAACCTGCATGACGGAGGCTAAGACTTTTCCACCAAATTTTTGGGCCGAGGATATAAACTGTGCATCCTACATCTAGAATAGGGTGCCTCATAATAATCTTGGTGGTATTAATCCTTTCAAATCTTGGAGTGGGCACAATCCAGATTTGACCCATTTCAGGATTTTTGGCTCAAAGGCTTGTGCTAGAATTCCAACTGAAAAGAGGAAGGCTTTGCAACCCCAAATCTAAGAGTGCCTATTTGTTGGGTATTCTAAATATTCAAAAGGATACAATTATAGAAAATTGAGCACTAACAAATCTTCCATTGAAAGAAGTGTTCAGTTCCAAGAAGAGCCTTTAGCAGCAGTTAAAGTTGGAGAGTCCTCTTCATCACTAGAACCATTGATTGTAAATGAACAGACCAATGAGTTTGCTGATTCTGAATTTCTGATAATGATGATTTTATTGCAGATCCTAATAGTCCTTCAATACTAAAATGGGAATAAAATACCATTCATGCAGCTGGGGAACTAGCTTGAAATCCTAATGACTCTAGGAGGACTAGATCTCAATTTGAGAGTGCCCTTTGTATGAAGGATCCTCTATTTGGTGAGAAGTTATATCTGATGGTTGAATCATATCCACAGACATATGAATATGCAGAACATGATCTAAGATGGAAAACAGCCATGAAAGAATATTTCAGCTCGCTCCAGAAGAACAACACTTGGGAACTGGTTGATATTCCCCCAGGGAGGAAGCTAGTTCAATGTAAGTGGGTCTTCAAGACTAAGTTTGTTGCTGATGGTTCACCTTTGAAATATAATGAAATATTGGTAGCCAAGGGCTACTCACAAGTACATGGTATTGACTACAATGAAACCTTTTCACTAGTGGCAAAGATGGACTCCATAAGGCTAGCTCTAGCCATTGCAGCTTCGAAGAAGTGGGAAGTACATCACATGGATGTGAAGTGTGCTTTCCTAAATGGAGATCTCACTGAATCTATTTACATGCAGCAACCTAAAGGTTTATTTCTAATCCATATGTAGTGTGCAGGTTAAAGAAATCATTGTATGGGCTCAAGCAAGCCCCCTGGGCTTGGTATGCCATGATTGATGGCTTTCTACTGTCACTGATTTTTGTTTGATGCAAATATGATCCTAATGTCTATTTGAAGTTGATTCATGGTTATTTGCTGATTATTTTTTTTATGTGTATGACCTACTGATTACAGGAAGTTCAAAGAAAGATACTTCCTCCTTGAAGGATGCAATGAACCATGCATTTTCTATGACGGATTTGGGATTGTTGAGCCAATTCTTGGGTCTCGAAATTGCTCAATCCCAACATGGAATCAATGTATATCAGTCCAATTATTCTTCATATTTTATTATCAAGTTCAACATGAAATATTTCAATCCAAGCAAGACTCCCTTCCTTTTAGGAGTTAGGCTTGAAGAAGTAGGTTCTTCTCCTATGGTAAATAATACACTGTATAGGCAGTTGATTGGGTGTCCGCTTTATCTTACACACACTCGACCTGATTTATCTTATGTATTTAGTGTGGCTTTGAGATACATGGATCAGCCTCATGAGATCCACTGGAGAGCAGCCAAGAGGATCCTAAACTTTGTTCAAGGAACAAGAACTCATGGGATCTTCTACAAAGCAAAATCTGATCTTGATTTGATTGGATTTACTGATAATGATTGGGAAGGTGAAAACACAGATCGAAAGTCTACATCAGGATATGTGTTCATGCTTTCCAAAGGGAAAATCATCTAGTCAAGCAAGAATCAAAGTGCCATAGCACTCTCATCTACAGAAGCAGAGTATAGAGGAGTTGTAAATGCAGTAACTCAATGTTTATGGTTGCAGGGGATACTTGGAGAATGTGGCTTCGAATCAGAGTTTTCAACTATTATCTACTACAATAATTAGAGCACCATTTGAATCTGTAATGATCCAGTTTAGAGACAACGACCCAAGCACATTGAGATCCATATGCACTACATTAGGCAGCTTGTGCATGATGGTACCATTGTTCTACTCTTCTGTGCATCTTTAGAACAAGTAGCAGACATCTTCACCAAAGTTTTTTGTGAGAAGACCTTCAGCAATCTCAAATAAATACTAGTGATTGCTGACCAGGCTGTGAATTATGATTGATGACAATATTTCCAAATTTTTTTCTTGTCCATGTTTAAGGCAGGATTTTTCCACTGGGTTTTTGCCTCTTTCCTTGGTTGTATGGACAAGTAGTATGTAAAGGGTGACTAAGCCTTGTTGCTAGGACCTATAGTTTTATGATATTTACTCACAAATTTAGGGTTAAGGGGGGGTGTTATAATAATCAACCCATATTTACCTACATTTGACATTAATTAATCATTTTTGTCTTATTACCTAGATTCCTAGATTCCATTCTATGCTAGTTGCCTTCTACATGTCCTAGAAGTCAACACATGTTAAAACTGAGTCATGGAGCACTTGGGTAACATCCTGGAAACCAATTTTAGTAAGTCTGCTTTATTCCTAATTCCTTAAAGTGCATATATGCTTTTTTTGAAAGTTTCCTTGCTTTATAGTTGTTTTAAGGAAAAAGGAAAAGCTATTCTAGGTGTAACTGCCTTGTTTTTTTCCCACATCATCCTCCCTCTTTTTCTCCAATTAAAAGAATTTATGAGTTGTCTTTCCATCCCTATTTATCTTTCCCACTTGACTTAGTAAATTTGTGACCATTTTCATATATTTGGAAACTGCTTTATGCACCTATGGGGGATTTGACTAGTTTTGGTAAGCCTCGTTTTTTACTATTTTGAATAGCATCCTTATGCATTCGAACCTCTCATGTAATTATTTATTTGAGAAGCCTATTACTTCACAAGGTTGGATATTGTACACTTACTCAATGCATATTAGTGTTATGCTCCAATTTCAATCTCCTTTGGTGTGAATTTTTCATGTTGGATTAGCAATTTTGTGTGTTATTGTTCTATCTCTTGGGTTCAATTTCCACAACACTGTCTTATGTTTTCATATTTTCTCTATTTTGATGTCAATGAGAAGTGTATTGAATCTGTTTATGATTTACTGATGTTGCTGCAATGAACTAATGATGCAATCTATCTCAATTCTGTCGCAATTCTGATGAATGATGATGAAGCTTATTAAAGTTGTTTTATGAATGATACTGATGTGATAACACTACTGCAATAAATGAATGATGTGATCTATTAGATCCGTAGTTGTGAATATGAATTGTGATAACTGTCTTAGTTCTGTCAAGTGACTTGGACTAATCTGATAGTTATGATGTCGAAGTCGCAGAGGCCATATCTTCCCTTCTTACTGTCAAAAACTTGGTTTCGACGGCTCTCCCTTGAACATCTAGGGTGATATTTCATCTACTCTGTGGATGTTGCTAGGTAGGTTAAAACCTACCTGTTCCGGTGCTCACGAAGATCGCACAGGTTGGGTGTCGATAGAGTGAGAACCCCTGTCGACGAGGCTTTATTGGTGGGTTTTTGCCAACATGTGGGAGTCAACCTTTCTGCAATGCCAATATTTCTACTGCACGACATTCAGTAGGCTGCAATCGATGAGATTAAAGCAAGGACACATGTCGTGTATGAACAATTAAAGCACTCAAAGATGACCATATATTCTCTCCAGATGAAATTAGAGGATACAGAGCAGCGGAAACAATGATGGAAGTAGGATAGGCAGAGACTTGAACAAGTTGTCTCGTTTTCTTTCCATGAAATTCTAGAAGTGGGATTTACACCTAAAATGCTCCCACAAGTTCAGGTCATTAGGCTATGAAAAGTGGCTAATGACTTCCTATGTCGCATTGATGAATTAGAAGCTAAGGTGCTTCCTAGTATACCACTTGAAGTAATAGAAGAATGACAGAAGGTAGTGGGTGACAATGTATAACAAATTTAGGAGGATGAGGCACTTTTTCTTAAGGAATATGCGTAGGTTTCCCATGCCTGAGAAGCCTTGATGGATGGTGATGAGATACAAAAAGTTACATAGCAACTTCATACACTTGAGTCAAATATGTTGTAATGTCCCAAATTTGGCATTGGTTCACAATGGCCAAATCACATTTTCCATATTCATGAAAGTTGTCAAATGGATGCTAAAAGTCAAATAATTGCCAAGCAGGAAAATCATTAGTTTCCTAGGTTGGGGCTGGAAGCTTTGATATTTGGAATAAGGGGATAATAAATGATGTTTAGACATTAGAAGGGGATAAATATTTAATAATGTATCTTATTAAATAAATATAAGAGAAAATGGAAGTGACAATGGAGCATGAAGACACATAGAGACAATGGAGCCCACACTAGCTAGAATTCCTATGTTAAATGGTATCTTTCTCTTACAAATTTGAATATATGGGAAGTATAATGTTTTTTTATGGATTATAATGTTAATATACTTATCCATATACTTCATAGGTATAAATTGGGATGAAGTGTAACTTACATGGGAGAGGAAGAGCCAAATCAGAGTTTCATGGACACTTGGCTAGATTCCCCTTACATTTATGATAGCTATGACACCAATGATGGAGATTCTATGACAGTTATGACCCAAGTCAGATATTAAGGCTGACATACTAACATACTAACATTTCATTCCTGAATAGAGCATCTTGGAGGTCGAAATTGGGAGTTGGAGAAGGCCAAGAGGCTCCTACTCAAATTTGGGAGAAGAGGGAAGGTGAAGAGAGAAGCCACATGGCATAGCATGAGCAGCCACACCAATTCGACTTGGATTTGGTTTATAGATGTATTTGGAACCTTATAATACCAATAATATTTATAAAATACAGGTATCATCCATGAGAAGAAGCTTTTTCTCATTGATGAAATTGTCATTTGTGAATTGTGAGAACTAGTGGATGACTAGTTTTCTTGCTTAAGCCAATTTCGAGGGTGAAATATTCCCATCCTAGTTGGTGTTTGGAGAGGACACTCAGGCCTTTAATGGAGATTTAATGGATTCTTATTTGCAGGTGTATGCTACATGAAAGAATTTGGATACTTCTATTGCAGCACTCTCTCTCAACTATTTCCAATTTTCACACCATATTCATGCCAATGGAGGGATTGCGCTTTGGGTGAGATATTGATCTATTTGGGGAAGATTATAATGCTAATTATATTATGTTATGATTTATATTATATTTATTCATTTTTATAAGACTCTCAGGTCGAAATACCCAAAACAATTCATGTAAAAATGTTGAACAATGAAGAAATAGTGTCATTTCCCCACTATCTTGTTGTGAACCATTGTAATGCTGATGATTTCAAATTGGGAGAGCCTTTAATTGTCCATTTATGATTGGAATTAGTTAAATATTCTATTTTATTAATTCTCAGAAATTTTCAATTCTAAATTCCCAAGGTTTGTATGTCAAAATGACTTTTAATGAGCAAACAATGGCCATTTCCACTCCATTTTGATATATGCCATGGTAATGCTTATTATTTCGAATGGAGGAATGTATATCTGATAAATGTATGATGGATGGACTGTAATTAATGTTTATTTCAAGTCTCATGTTCATTACTTAAGCATAGGAATCCATTTTACTCATTTTTATTGCATTGGGAGAAGATTTGGTGCATTTTCCCCAAGGGTCGAAATTGTGACTTGGGAGTTGTTTTGGAAAGAGTCATAACATACTGTATAAACTGAAAAATGATTCATATGAGACTTTTAAAAGGTACCTTACACATAACCAGCCTCTTTTTTATAAATTCAAGTGACTTTGGGATCATTTGTGAAGCCATTTCCGGCAATTACCAAGGGGGAATTGAAGCCCCATTTTGCTAGTAAAGACTCCTACTTTGAAAAGAACATTAAACAAGTTTGTAGAAGTAATTGGGAGGTCACAAAACATACATGAGCATGATATTTCAGTTATATTATCATTCATGTACCTTGAGAGAAAATTTGGAAGCATTTGGGTCAATTTGGAGGTCTAGACATCAAAACTAATCAAGAGTCAAAATTGTGAAAAAATTGGAAAATTGGGTATTTTAATAAAATTCGAAAAAAAGAATATTACAGTGGTACCAGAGCATGATCTTGGCACCTGATGTGGTATAATATTTATGAGTACAATAATTCAATGACCACCATTATATGTTGAAACCAAAAGTTCTTTTGTTGAAGAGGAAACAAAAGTAGTAGAAGAAGGAATTTTTTTTTTGGAAACTATGACTAGGCATGAAAAGAGAACCTCATATGATGGTGAGGAGATAATAAAAAGCATGGAACCTATATTTGAAGACATGACCAAGAATATTATGAAAGGATTTGAATTTTTGGCTATCCAAACTTGGGAAAAATATATTGATTTTAAGAAAACCAAGGAGAAAAATGCATCAGCTTGCTTGAAGGAGCAAACGGAGGAGATCCATGAACCACCTAGTTTTGAAATAGGTGGAGTAGAAGAATTATTACATGAAGATGATCGAAATTCACTCCCAAGTGACTCTGAAAAATATGAAGAGATATCACATGAGTATGAATAAGTTTTTATTGAAAATACTGAAGATAATTTTGAGACACGTGCTACCTTGGAAATGAAACAAAGAGCATCTACTGATGGATGCTTGAACTATGAAGGAATACCTACTAATGGGTTCTCACAAATCTATGTTGGTGACATAGATATCAGATTTCAAAATGTTGCTGCAAGCTGAAATTCCATTAAAGATGAAAATGAAGGCCTTGTAGCAGTTGAAGAAGAAACAAGATCAACTTCCCCATCACCACTTGAGCTTCATGAAGTTGGTCCAAGCAAGAAGGAAGAAGATGAGGAGGTTCATTTGAAAGAGCCTCATTTTCTTAAAGGGTCATTAAAGATGAATGAAAAGAAGATCCAAGAGGTCCTTAGCATACTCCATGACACTCAAGCATTGTTATCAAATTCTTTTTGGAGAGATACTTGTTACCACCTAAGTTGTACTTAGTGGTTTTTTATCAAGTGAGCCTGGTGAACCAGACAAGGATAACTTGTTCGAACTTCAGAAGACCTTTAGTCTTGTTTCTAGGAAACTTTGTTGTACTATATCACATGTTCATAACCCATTGGGGAATTGTAATAAATTGTCTAGCATGATAGTGTCTGTAAAAGACTCGGTCTCTTTGACTTTATTTGTCAATCCGATCAGTCCAGGGTGTGTTTTCCCTTGGTTATTATTGGTTGTTGAATAAACGACTGATAATTTCTGAGTTTTTCACTCCATACCTCCAAAGTTGGGGTGGTCAGCTTGGCATTTAGGCCTATTGAGGTTATTAGAGTCTATGTGTCAATGTATAAACATGCTAGACATCATGGTTGAGTCATATGAACATGTCTAAGTCCCCCTAGGTTTTTTCAATTTTTCAATTTTTTAATTTTTTCAGTGTTTTTTATTAAAATTTAATTTTTCCAAAACTTAGGGTATTTTTAATAGTTTAATTGGAAAATTTGATTTTGTAATAAAAGTGGGCCAAGTAATCAATTTCAGCCATGTAGGTGCTCATTTTCAAGATAAGAGCACCATGTAAACCCATGGACCCACTATTTCCTAGTTTTGAGTGATTTTCCATCACTCAGGTCAGAAAGCCCCAAAAAATCAATTATTTATTATTTTAATTAATAAATTGATAAATAATGGAGCAAATCCAAAATCCTAGATCAGTGGATTCTCAATCGATTTGATTGAAATCAGTCAGATCTGAACCAGATTGACTGGATCTGACAAATCCTTGACTGAAGGAGGTGATCTGCATAGATCCAAAGTTGAACTTCAGCATCCTTTATGGGGAATTTCTCCCTCCCTCTCTCCTCCACACGTTTGGGCTCATCTGGATGAGTTTAGGTGGATGCTTCAGTCAACAGGTTAAGGTGTCAGTCAGATCAACCCCCCGATTGGCAGTTGCACTCAATGAGACTCAGATCTGGCTCAGCTAGACATTGATCAAGAATTGATGGACTCTCCTTCAGCTACAGTGGTCTATCTCCGTGGGATTTGTGCCCCCCTGGGCTGGATCTCTTTTTTTTGTATAAATAAAGCTCAGGCTTCCTCTTCCAAGCTAGTTAGAGTTGGATGGAAGGGCTTGCTATTGTAATACTATTGTAATCTTTTGAATGTTGGAATAAAGAAGATTTGGAGGCCAAATGGTGTAATGCTCTTATGTGTGTGGATTAAGCATTGTCTTACGGCTATTGATGTTGCTAGCTTTTCTCTCAATTTTTGCATCTGAACCCTGTCTGGCTTGAACGATTTAGCTGAATCAATAGGAGTAAAGTTGGGCAAGTAAGGTTACTTTTTTTTCTATATCTCATAGCATATATGTTTGAATATCTAGACTATACATGTTTAATAAGTTTATTTGCATGTAATTCTTGTCTCTTTTTCATATATATATCGAGATCTCATTAGGTTTCGTGCAGGATTGCGTGTTTAGCTTTCAGGTAGCAAGGATTGGATGAGCTGTGGATCTAGTTTGAATCCACTGTACATCCAAAAAATTTAAGAAGGCATTTCCCCTCTGTATTCCACTAACAAGTTTCCATTGTAGATCCATCCAACAACGAGCCTTTCCCCTTCTCTTCCTCCTTTCTTTAAAAAATCAATCTTCTGGTTACCTATCTCTTCCTCTTATGATCAGATCTAGTTCTAAGAACTGAATATATATTGTTAGATCTAGTTTATAAGAGTATTGCTTCTTAGATCTATAATTTTATAAATAATACCATTTCATAAAGATATATCTAGGTGTAGGAATTTCCTTTTTAGCAAGTAGCTAAAGCATAGATCTAAAGCTTGCTCATAAGGTAGTTTCTTTTTTCGTTCTTCAAAGATTTAAATTCTGCAAGAAAAGTGCATATCTCATTGGCTGCCCAAACAGCAAGCCAAGATCCAAAGGAAATCTTTCTTTCCTTGGTTGGTTCCTTTTTGCAAAACTAGATAGCCCCTTGTAACAATTTTTTACTTAGTTTTTTTTCGATAACTAGCATGGTGACCCAAAACACTTTTAAAGTTTGTTTGGGAACATTTGATTCTAATTGCTCGTTATTTTTTAGTATTTCTAACAAAAAAGAGAAGGAGACTCTGCCCATTTTCCAACTCTTGGATGAACCAGAGCTTCCCGAAAGCTTCCCCCACTGCCGTGTTTTGATTGTAGCTTGTTACAAGCTTGTTGTAAGCCTTTGGATCCTAGATAACAAGGACTAAAGTGCATCAATTTCAATTTTCTGATATTGTAAATCACTGCTAATAAAAAATATATATATATTTTCGAATGGGCTCTTTCGAGCCTATTCACCATCCCCCCTGGGGGGATTTGCGTCCATGTCCTTTTTTTACTTTTCATTTATCTTTTTTTTAATCTAGCGTAGTTCTAATCTATAGGGTAGTATACTTTGATTTATAATCATTTTCATATTCCATATCTGATGTTTCAAATTAATTTTAATACTTACCCCACGACTTCCCGATTGACCTGAAAGGGGAAAGAGATGCATGGTAGGACTAATTAGAAAACTAGCATTGTGTATCTTTGTTTTCTTTTTCATCAACTATTTCAGCAGCTATAATAAAATTAACCCCTCCTTGATTCCCCGATTGAGATCCACTTGGATCGAAAGAGGTTCTTGGAGGGTTTTCTTTTTAACAAGAACACCTATCTTAAAATTTACTAAAATTGACAAGACTCCAGTGTGTATGCTCTGTACTTGGCTGCGGTTCATCCAATCAGTCAAGCTACATCAGAAGCACTTGAGTGACTAGAATAATTAGGATTCATTCTCCCAAATTGACAAACCATCAGGTGAAAATCCAACACCTCGATCAAACCATTACGGTGGAAAAATATCCAAAGAAAGCTGGAACTCCTGAAAAGTGACCTTGGGGTGCCGATCTCAGTTACACCTATGGGTGCATTATGAACAATAGCCTCAGAGACTCCATTCAGCCCACATATTCCTTGTGGGTATCCGTGAAGCTTTAGTTTTGGACATACTCCAAGTACTCTCGGGTATATCTGGAGTCCACCCCTTCGCCTAATTTTAATCAACTCATATTTCACATTAAATTAAAACGTACCAAGAGGCAATCACAAAACATTCACTCCAAGAACATGCAAGTACATTGATTATCTTTTGACTCCATTTTAAGGCACTGGCTATTTTCTTTCTTTCTATATATATATTGTGTCTCAGCATTGTGCTTTCGTGCGCTCATTTTGTATCTTGTCATCTATGGTTGTTTATGGTTAAATTTCAAACTCCTAAGTAACTCATTCAATTTAACATCACCATACTAAATAATTTTTCCTTAGTAACTTAATAAGGTCTACCCCCCTTGGATTCGTTAGGAGTTGAGCCTAAACAGAGGAGTCAAGAACAAGGTGACAACCTTGACTCGAGACTTGCCCCTAAGGACACACCGGGTGGCTTGAAGATTTCTGCCATGTGACCCAGGTGTGTGAAAGGCGGCAACACTTTTTGGCGCCGTTGCCAGGGATAAATCTTTTTATTCCCGATTATGACTTAGCTTAACTTTTTTCTAAACAACTAAAAAGTTAAAAACTTTTGATTGATCTAGTCTTTAAAAAACATAAAAATTAAAACTCGATCCATCTGGCGACTCCACTATCTAACATCCCTTCAAGAATTTCTACCCGAAGAAACCGCCAACAATTATTCAATCCTCTCCTTGATCCCGAAAGGTTTATTAGGGAAAGGTTGAATAGGCAGACTTCTCATAGAAACCTTAAATATTTAGGAGACCAATCCCTCTCAGATATCAATCACATATTAGTAGAGAGTCATGTTCACCAATCTCAAGAAATGACGGAATTGTTCAAACCCCTTGACTTTTCTCAGATAGCAGGTGCTCCCCATGCCATTCGAAAAGATGTTATCAAGAAGCTCCCCATATTTCAGGGCAATAATTCCATCACTGCCAAGTCTCACCTTCAAAAGTTTGAAAAGCACCTGGTCAGTTATTGCAATGATGTTGCCCATGACCATGACGATGTCAAAATGAAGCTCTTTGCTTTATCCTTAGAAGATGATGCTGAAGAGTGGTACCTCGACCTAGATGATTATTCATATAAAACTCTTAGTGAATTCCTAGAGGGTTTTAAGAAGAAATGGGGAGAAAAGAAACAACCAAGACATTTTCTTGCTACCCTTCATAACATTAAGAAGATGGAGAATGAAACCATGGATGAATTTAACACTAAGTTCAAGCGTGTGGTTTCAAACCTCCCTAAAGAAATCAATCCAAAGGATGCCTCCATCCTCATATATTACATTGAAGCTTTCACTGGTGATTTGAGGTACCAGTTAAGAGACAAAGAGCCGGCCGATCTAAAAACTACTCAGGAATTGGCCAAAAAAATAGAAAAGAATATGCAGTCTTTAGGAAAATCCAACATTCCAGACTACACTAAGGGAAAATCCATTGAATCAAAAGAAAAGGGAGCCTCTAAAGATCCCATGGAAAAGGTAACAGACATGATAAAAGACTTGGTTACTAGTCAAAACCAACTTATGGAAAATCAGTCCGCACAACTGAATCATATGCACAATAGAATAATCATAATGGAAAGAAATAATGGACCTAGGAACTTTCAGCCTAAGCAGAATTATATGTATCAAAAGAAATTTCCTTAGGAAGAGCCTGGGATTCCAAAGCAGTTAGACTCAGCTAACATGGTAGAAGAAGTAATTCCATGGTGTAGACCCTGTGAACAATTCCACCAAGAAAGCACTTGTTATGTTGCAAATCAAGTCATGGAACATGGACTTCTCGAGTTCAATAGTCAGGAAACAACTTCAAGTGAGCCTGATCATATATACATGGTAGGCCATTCCTACCCTTTGTCACCAGCTAAATAGTACAAACCTAAGGATGAAACCATTGTTGAATCTTATTGTGAAACTTATGATGAAAACTGTAATGTACATGATGGGACTCCTATGTGTTCTCCATATAATGATGACAGTCTGGAAGGTTTACTGCCTTGTGACCTTGTCTCTGAAGAATATGAGTATGAAAATGAGGACAAGTATAACTTGGAGCATGATACAAGTGATGAAGACTCCCTCATATCCGACAAAGATGTTGATGAGGAGTCCTGGGCATTCATGGAAAATCCAGTCTATGACATGAATAAAGAGGAAAATAATGAACTAGAAACTTTTGATGGTTTTGTTGATTTTTCTATCTATGGCATATTTAAAGGAGAGAGCATGGACCATGTGGCCTTGGGAAACTTTGATATGAAAATGGAGCATGCCATTTATCCATATGATCAGTATGAGCCATATATCAGTATCAGTAATGAAGAAAAAGAAAACTTGATATCGAACTTGATATCAGCAATGGGGAATCCATCACATCTAACATAGATGGTGGTGATGACTATTGGGATTTTTGTGGATATCTCATTAAGAATCCTATATATGCTATATCTAGTAAGGGGAGTGTCTATTTATAAATTTGTGGAAGTCCAATCTATTATACTTCCATATAGGGAAGCATGGATATAGGGACCTAGGAAAATCCTAGTATGGAAAAGCAGCATTCAAAACTCTTATATGATCATTCAAAGTCATACAAAGGTATCAATAATGAAGACATTGAGAAGCATTGTTGTGAAAAGACAGATGTGATGCAGTCAGTGGAATATCAGTCTCAACTATCATATTCACATATGGATTTTCCTTATGATTTAGAGTCGCTTGGGGCTTATACAATGAGTTATCATCTGATAAGCCTTGATGATAGGTATGATGGTGTAGTCAATTTGCCTCATCACTTTGATTTGTATTTCAACCCTATCCAGTCATGGATAGAAGCAGCTTGTGTAAGCACATACCAGTTTGGGAAGAAATTTGATGAAGTATTATATTCTTATGATCTCCCATCCATCCCACCCATTCCAGATCATCACGCAGGTTTGCATTTTCTGAATAAAGTATCCTTACTTTGGCTAGTAACCAAAGACAAGGAATTTTTTTTTATGTTAATAAAATGCTTAGGTGGTTACATTGGATTTCTGATTACACTTAACCCTTTTTATATCCTACTTAGAGTAGGAAAATAAGCTCTTTGAAAAAGAGCATTTACTTTCCGCATTTTTGTTTTAGCTATAATAAAACATTTTTTTCATTAGTTAATTACATTTATTTTGTTTAAATAAATGAGCTTAATGGTTCATTTGATTTTTATATAAAGCTTGTGCTACTGAGGTTTCTTGTCAAGTTGAGATGTTTTTACAGGGTATATAAACCAGAGATTTTGGTGTTCTCGTATCCTCTCCTTGCCTTAAAGACCAGATCGAGCACATGTCTCATAGTTGGAGCCAGAATGTTACCACCTAAGTTGTACCTAGTGGTTTTTTATCAAGTGAGCCTGGTGAACCGGACAAGGATAACTTGTTCGGACTTCAAAAGACCTTTAGTCTTGTTTCTGGGAAACTTTGTTGTACTATATCACATGTTCATACTCCATGGGGGGATTGTAATAAATGTTCTAGCATGATAGTGTCTGTAAAAGACTCAGTCTCTTAGACTTTATTTGTCAATCCGTTCAGCCCAGGGTTTTTTTTCCCTTGGTTATTATTGGTTGTTGAATAAACGACTGATAATTTCTGAGTTTTTCACTCCATACCTCCAAAGTTGGGGTGGTCGGCTTGGCATTTAGGCCTATTGAGGTTATTAGAGTCTATGTTTCAATGTATAAACATGCTAGACATCATGGTCGAGTCATATGAACATGTCTAAGTCCCCCTAGGTTTTTTCAATTTTTCAATTTTTTAATTTTTTCAGTGTTTTTTATTAAAATTTAATTTTTCCAAAACTTAGGGTATTTTTAATAGTTTAATTGGAAAAATTGATTTTGTAATAAAAGTGGTCCAAGTAATCAGTTTCAGTCATGTAGGTGCTCATTTTCAAGCTAAGAGCACCATGTAAACCCATGGACCCACTAGTTCCTGGTTTTGAGTGATTTTCCATCACTCGAATAAGAAAGCCCCAAAAAATCAATTATTTATTATTTCAATTAATAAATTGATGAATAATGGAGCAAATCCAAAATCCTAGATAAGTGGATTCTCAACCGATTTGATTGAAATCAGTCAGATCTGAACCAGATTGACTGGATCTAACAAATCCTTGATTGAAGGAGGTGATCTGGACAGATCCAGAGTTGAACTTCAGCATCATTTATGCGGAATTTTTCCCTCCCTCTCTCCTCCACACATTTGGGCTCATCTGGATGATTTTTGATGGATGCTTCAGTCAACAGGTTGAGGTGTCAGTCAGATCAGCCACCCAATTGACAGTTGCACTCAGTGAGACTCAGATCTGGCTCAGCTAGACACTGATTAGGCATTGATGGACTCTCCTTCAGCTACAGTGGTCTATTTCCTTGGGATTTATGACCCCCTGGGCTGGATCTCCTTTTTTTGTATAAATAAAGCTCAAACTGCCTCTTCCAAGCTAGTTAGAGTTGGATCAAAGGGCTTGATATTGTAATACTATTGTAATCTTTTGATTGTTGGAATAAATAAGGTTTGGAGGCCAAATGGTTTAATGCTCTCATGTGTTTGTATTAAGCATTGTCTTACGGCTATTGATGTTGCCGGCTTTTCTCTCAATTTTTAAATCTGAACCCTGTCTGGCTTGAACGATTCAGTTGAATCAATAGGAGTATAGTTGGGCAAGTAAGGTTACTTGTTTTTTCTATATGTCATAGCATATATGTTTGAATATATATATTATACATGTTTAATAAGTTTATTTGCATGTAATTCTTGTCTCTTTTTCATATATATATCTAGATCTCATGAGTTTTCGTGCAGGATTGTGTGTTTAGCTTTCAGGTAGCAAGGATTGGATGAGCTGTGGATCTAGTTTGAATCCACTATACATCCAAAAACTTTGTGATTGCATTTCCCCTTTGTATGCCACTAACAATTTTCCATTGTAGATCCATCCAGCAATGGGCCTTTCCCCTTCTCTTCCTCCTTTCTTTAAAAAATCAATCTTCTGGTTACCTGTCTCTTCCTCTTATGATTAGATCTAGTTCTAAGAACTGAATATATATTGTTATATCTATTTTATAAGATTCTTGCTACTTATATCTATAATTTTATAAAGAATATCATTTCATAAAGATAGATCTAGGTGTAGGAATTTCCTTTTTTACAAGTAGCTAAAGCATAGATCTAAAGCTTGCTCATAAGGTAGTTTTTTTTTTTTCGTTCTTCAAAGATTTAAATTCTGCAAGAAAATTGCATATCTCATTGGCTACCCAAAATTCAAGCAAAGATCCCAAGGAAAGCTTTCTTTCCTTGGTTCCTTTTTGCAAAACTAGATTAGCCCCTTTTAACAATTTTTTACTTAGTTTTTTTTTTATAACTAGCGTTGTGACCCAAAACACTTTTAAAGTGTGTTTGGGCACATTTGATTCTAATTGATCACTATTTTTTATCAGGTTTAATAAAAAAGAGAAGGAGACTCTTCCCATTTTCCAACTGTTGGACAAACCAGAGCTTCCCGGAAGCTTCCCCCACCACCGTGTTTTGATTGTAGCTTGTTACAAGCTTGTTGTAAGCCTTTGGATCCCAGATAACAAGGAACAAAGTGCATAAATTTAAATTTCTGATATTTTAAATCACTGCTAATAAAAACAAAATATCTTTTCGAATAGGCTCTTTCGAGCCTATTCACCATCCCCCCTGGGGGGATTTGCGTTCGTGTCCTTTTTTTGCTTTTTGTTTATCTTTTTTTTAATCTAGCGTAGTTCTAATCTGTAGGGTAGTATACTTTGATTTATAATCATTTCCATATTCCATATCTGAGGTTTCAAAGTAATTTTAATACTTACCCCACGACTTCCCGATTGACACGAAAGGGGAAAGATATGCGTGGTAGGACTAATTAGAAAAATGGCATTGTGTATCTTTGTTTTCTTTTTCATCAACTATTTCATCAGCTATAATAAAATAAACCCCTCCTTGATTCCCCGATTGAGATCCACTTGGATCGAAAGAGGTTCTTGGAGGGTTTTCTTTTTAACAAGAACACCTATCTTAAAATTTACTAAAATTGACAAGACTCCGGTGTGTATGCTCTGCACTTGGCTTCGGTTCGTCCGATCAGTCAAGATGCATCAAAATCACTTGAGTGACTAGAATAATTAGGATTCATTCTCCTACATTGACAAACCATCAGGTGAAAATCCAACACCTCGATCAAACAATTACGATGGAAAAATACCCAAAGGAAGTAGGAACTCCTGAAAAGTGACCTCGGGGCGCCAATATCTGTTACACCTGTGGGTGCATTATGAACAATAGCCTCAAAGACTCCATTCAGCCCACATATTCCTTGTGGGTAGCCGTGAAGGTTTAGTTTGGACATACTCCAAGTACTCTCGGGTATATCTGGAGTCCACCCCTTTGCCTAAATTTAATCAACTCATATTTCACATTAACTTAAAACGTACCAAGAGGCAGTCGCAAAACATTCACTCCAAGCACATGAAAGTACATTGATTATCTTTTGACTCCATTTTAAGGCACTGCTATTTTCTTTCTATATATATATATTGTGTCTCAACATTGTGCTTTCATGTGCTCATTTTGTATCTTGTCATCTATGGTTGTTTATGGTTAAATTTCAAACTCCTAAGTAACTCATTCAATTTAACATCACCATACTAAATAATTTTTCCTTAGTAACTTAATAGGGTCTACCCCCATTGGCTTCGTTAGGAGTTGAGCCTAAACGGAGGAGTCAAGGACAAGGTGACAGCCTTGACTCGAGACTTTCCCCCAAGGACACACCGAGTGGCTTGAAGATTTTTGCCACGTGGCCCAGGTGTGTGAAAGGTGACAACACTACTTCCTTGGAGGATCCATCCTTCGTTGAACACATGGAGAAGATCCAAAGAGTAATGTGCAACATCAAAGGTAATTTCATGTCTTTTCTTTTTGATAGAAAAAATGTCATTGAGCTTATTGAATGGTTACATGAATCCTACTTGAAGAATAAGGAAGTTATTGATTAGCTCAGAATTCAAAATGAGCAACTTATTGAAAAGTTTCAAGACACTTGTTTTTCCTCCGATGTTTTAGATTTTCATAAGGTAGATTTCTTGGAGGATTCTCATGACATGATGGATCATGAGAAACATGAAAAATTGCAGGTTCTTGATGTGCTTGAGGATTATATAGGTGAGATCCAATCACTAGTAATGGCGGAAGAGGAACTTGAGTTGCCTCTTGAAAATGGTTACACAATTTTTGAAGAAGTGCATAATTCCAACACCTTGGAACCAACCCATGAAGAATTTTTTTCATTTTATAGGGAGGTGAATAATCCTACCCCTATGGATACTTCACATTATGACAATTTTTCACTTACTGATCATTTGGGTGAGTTGGTTCTTTCTCCTACATCCTACACTTCTAAATTTTGCAGCAATCATCCTAATGAAGGATGGGTGAAAGGTTTCTTTTTTATGGTGCCACATGAAGAGCATGGAAATTCTATTTCTCCTTTTGATGATGGAATTATTAGAGAACCATCTTATTTAAATTTGCAGCAGCATCCTTGTTCACAGTATGATCATACACATCTACACGGGTGCACCTATGATGCTCATTTGAGTCACTTTAAGGATCATGGTTTTTCTTGCTCAACACTTGGTTCATTTGATGTTGGAAGAACTTCATCCAAAACTTGGGTGAAGAGGGATATGATTGAGGAACATTATTATTGGCAACAAAATCCTCCGTTATTTCCTGATGATATACATATTGATGGGTGTATTGATGAGACTTCTTTGAGACACTTGAAGCATGTATGTACTTGGAAAATGGTATTCTACTCACTGGGAGGTATAAGCACTTTCATGATTTCTTAGTGAGGCACCTCCTTGATGTGCATTCTTATTATGTTTTTATATACTTTGATGATATATATTATGAACTCATGATGTTTGGAAGAATGCATACAAGGAAATGGGATCCAGGAATTCTCTTTCCAAATGGTATGGGTTGGAGAGAAGTCTTAATTGTTGGAGTGCAATGCAAGCAATGGGACCCTGGGATAGTTTTTAGTCCCATTCATTTCAAATTATTTGGGAAACAAACAGTATGGTAGATAATTCCCCATTTACTAAGGTGATTTTAATCAGAGCAGTTCAGCAGCAAGCATGGTGGTTCCTCTATGAAATATTCATGGTATCTCAAAGACTCAAAGTGGGCAGTGTAGTGGCAACTTCAAAGAATCATACAGAAAGCAGGTTCTTCAACAACCATGTTTGAAATTGCTTGAGGACAAGCAATATTGGGAAGGGAGGATTTGTAATGTCCCGAATTTGGCATTGGTTCACAATGGCCAAATCACATTTTCCATATTTATGAAAGTGGTCAAATGGATGCTAAAAGTCAAGGGGGATATTTGGAATAAGCTTTGATATTTGGAATAAGGGGGATAATAAATGATGTTTATACATTAGAAAATGGAAGTGACAATGGAGCATGAAGACACATGGAGACTATGGGGCCCACACTAGCTAGAATTCCTATGTTAAATGGTATCTTTCTCTTGCAAATTTGAATTATATGGGAAGTATAATATTTTTTTATGGATTATAATGTCAACATACTTGTCCATATACTTCATAGGTTGAAATTGTGATGAAGTGTAACTTACATGGGAGAGGAAAAGCCAAATGGGAGTTTCATGGACACTTGGCTAGATTCCCCTTACATTTATGACAGCTATGACACCAATGATGGAGATTCTATGACAGTTATGACCCAAGTCAGATCTGAATGCTGACATACTTACATACTAACATTTCAGGCCTGAATAGAGCATATTGGAGGTCAAAATTGGGATTTGGAGAAGGCCAAGAGGCTCCTACTCAAATTTGGGAGAAGAGGGAAGGTGAAGAGAGAGGCCACATGGCATAGCATGAGAAGCCACACCAATTCGACTTGGCTTTGGTTTATGGATGGATTTGGAACCTTAGAATACCAATAATGTTTATAAAATACAGGGATCAGCCATGAGAATAAGCTTTTTCTCATTGGTGAAATTGTTATTTGTGAATTGTGAGATCTAGTGGATGACTGGTTTTCTTGCTTAAGCTAATTTCAAGGGTGAAAGATTCTCATCCTAGTTGGTGTTTGGAGAGGACACTCAGGTATTTCATGGATATTTAATGGAATATTATTTTCAGGTGTAATCTCTATGAAATAATGTGGATTCTTCTATTGCAGCACTCTCTCTCAACTATTTCCAATTTTCACACCATATTCATGCCAATGGAGGGATTGCGTTTTGGGTGAGCTATTGATATATTTGGGGAAGATTATAATGCTAATTATATTATGTTATGATGTATATTATATTTATTTCATGTTTATAAGACTCTCATGTCGAAATACCCAAAACAATTCATGTAAAAATGTTGAACAATGAAGAAATAGTGTCATTTCCCCACTATCTTGTTGTGAACCATTGTAATGCTGATGATTTCGAATCGGGAGAGCCTTTCATTGTCCATTTATGATTGCAATCAGTTAAATATTCTATTTTATTCATTATTATAAAGTTTAATGTCTAAATTCCCAAGGTTTGTATGTCAAAATGACTTTTAATGAGCAAACAATAACCATTTCCACTCCATTTTGATATATGCCATGATAATGCTTATTATTTAGAATGGAGGAATGTATCTCTGATAAATGTATGATGTATGGAATATAATTAATGTGTATTTAAATTATCATGTTCATTAATTAAGCATCGGAATCCATTTTACTCATTTTTATTGCATTGGAAGAAGATTTGGTGCATTTTCCCCAAGGGTCGAAATTGTGAGTTAGGAGTTGTTTTGGAAAGAGTCATAACAGACTGTATAAACTGAACCATGATGCATATGAGACTTTTAAAAGGTCCCTTACACATAACCATCCTCTTTTCATAAATTCAAGTGACTTTGGGATCATTTGTGAAGCCATTTCCGGCAATTACCCAGGGGGAATTGGAGCCCCAATTTGCTAGTAAAGACTCCTACTTTGAATAGAACATTAAACAAGTTATTAGAAGTAATTTGGAGGTAAAAAAACATACATGAGAATTATATTTAAGTTATATTATAATTCATGTACCTTGAGAGAAAATTTGGAAGCATTTGGATCAATTTGGAGGTCTAGACATCAAAACTAGTCAAGAGTCAAAACTGTGAAAAATTTGGAAAATTGGGCATTTTAATAAAATTACAAAAAAGGGACATTACAGTGGTATCAGAGCATGATATTGGCACCTGATTTTGTATGATATTTATGATTACAATAATTCAGTGACCACCATTATATATTGAAACCAAAAGTGCTTTTGTTGAAGAGGAAAAAAAAGTAGGAGAAGAAGGCAATTTTTTTTTTGGAAACTATGACTAGGCATGAAAAGAGAACCTCATATGATGGTGAGGAGATAATAAAAAGCATGGAACATATATTTGAATACATGACCAAGAATATTATGAAAGTATTTGAATTTTTTTCTATCCAAATTTGGGGAAAATATATTGGTTTTAAAAAAACCAAGGAGAAAAATGCATCAACTTGCTTGAAGGAGCAAATGGAGGAGACCCGTGAACCACCTAGTTCTAAAATAGGTGGAGTAGAAGAATTATTACATGAAGATGATCAAAATTCACTCCCAATTGACTCTGAAAAATATGAAGAGACATCACATGAGTATGAAGAAGTTTTTATTGAAAATACTGAAGATAATTTTGAGACACATGCTACCTTCGAAATGAAACAAAGAGCATCTATTGATGGATGCTTGAACTATGAAGGAGTACCTATTGATGGGTTCTCACAACTATATGTTGGTGACCTAGATATCAGATTTAAAAATGTTGCTGCAAGCCAGAATTCCATTAAAGATGAAAATGAAGGCCTTGTAGCAATTGAAGAAGAAACAAGATCAACTTCCCCATCACCACTTGAGCTTCATAAAGTTGGTCCAAGAAAGAAGGAAGAAGATTAGGAGGTTCATTTGTAAGAGCCTTATTTTCTTGAAGGGTCCTTAAATATGAATAAAAATAAGATCCAAGATGCCCTTAGTATACTCCATGACACTCAAGCATTGGTATCAAATTCTTGTTGGAGAGCTACTTCCTTGTAGGATCCATCCTTCCTTGAAGACATGGAGAAGATCCAAAGAGAAATGTGCAACATCAAAGGTAATTTCATGTCTTTGATTTTTGATAGAAAAAATTCCATTGAGCTTATTGAATGGTTACATGAATCCTACTTGAATAATAATGAAGTTATTGATAAGCTCATAATTCAAAATGAGCAACTTCTTGAAAAGTTGCAAGACACTTGTTTTTCCTCCGATGTTTCATATTTTCATAAGGTAGATTGCTTGGAGGATTCTCATGACATGATGGATCATGAGAAAAATAAAAAATTGTAGGTTCTTGATGTGCTTGAGGATTATAGTGATGAGATCCAATCACTAGTAATGGTGGAAGAGGAACTTGAGTTGCCTCTTGAAAATGGTTACACAATTTTTGAAGAAGTGCATAATTCCAACACCTTGGAACCAACCCATGAGGAAATTTTTTCATTTTACAGGGAGGTGAATAATCCTACCCCTATGGATACTTCACATTATGACAATTTTTCACTTACTGATCATTTGGGTGAGTTGGTTCTTTCTCCTACATCCTCCACTTCTAAATTTTGCAGCAGTCATCCTAATGAAGTATGGGTGAAAGGTTTCATTTTTATGGTGCCACATGAAGAGCATGGAAATTCTATTTCTCCTTTTGATTATGGAATTATTAGAGAACCATATTATTTAAATTTGCAATAGCATCCTTGTTTACATTATGATCATACACATCTACATGGGTGCACCTATGATGTTCATTTGAGTCACTTGAAGGATCATGGTTTTTCTTGCTCAACACTTGGTTCATTTGATGTTGGAAGAACTTCATCCAACACTTGGGTGAAGAGGGATATGATTGAGGAACATTATTATTGGCAGAAAAATCCTCTATTATTTCTTGATGATATACATATTGATGGGTGTATTGATGAGACTTCTTTGAGACACTTGAAGTCTTCGTGTTTTATTTGCTCCTTATTTGGTTCATATTTTGGTGGAGGTTCTTCATTCACTTCTTGGATGAAAGAAAAAATGGGTGATTATTATTTTGATGCATATTACATTATTTGGGAGCAGAATTATAGGACATGGAATCCTCACCTATGTCATTGGAGAATATTTGATTGGTCACTTGAAGCATGTATGTACTTGGAAAATGGTAGTCTACTCACTGGGAGGTATAAGCACTTTCATGATTTCTTGGTGAGGCACCTCCTTGATTTTCATTCTTATTATGTTTTTATATACTTTGATGATATATATTATGAACGCATGATGTTTGGAAGAATGCATACAAGGAAATGGGATCCAGGAATTCTCTTTCCAAATGGTATGGGTTGGAGAGCACTCTTAATTGTTGAAGTGCAATGTAAGCAATGGGACCCTAGGATAGTGTTTAGTCCCATTCATTTCAAATTATTTGTGAAAAAAATAGTATGGTAGATTATTACCCATTTAATAGGTTGGTTTTAATCAGAGTAGTGCAGCAGCAAGCATGGTGGTTCCTCTCTGAAATATTCATGGTATCTCAAAGACTCGAAGTGGGTAGCGTAGTGGCAACTTCAAAGAATCATACAGAAAGCAGGTTCTTCAACAACCATGTTTGAAATTGCTTGAGGACAAGCAATATTGGGAAGGGAGGATTTGTAATGTCCCAAATTTGGAATTGGTTCACAATGACCAAATCACATTTTCCATATCCACGAAAGTTGTCAAATGGATGCTAAAAGTCAAATAATTGTCAAGGAGGAAAATCAGTAGTTTCCTATGTTGGGGGTGGACGCTTTGATATTTGGAATAAGGGGGATAATAAATGATGTTTAGAAATTAGAAGGAGATAAATATTTAATAATTTATCTTATTAAATAAATAAAAGATAAAATGGAAGTGACAATGGAGCATGAAGACACATGGAGTCTATGGGGCCCACACTAGCTGGAATTCCTATGTTAAATGGTATCTTTCTCTTGCAAATTTGAATATATGGGAAGTATAATGTTTGTTTATGGATTATCATGTTAATATACTTGTACATATACTTCATAGGTTAAAATTGGGATGAATTGTAACTTACATGGGAGAGGAAGAGCCAAATGGGAGTTTCATGGACACTTGGCTAGATTCCCCTTACATTTATGACAGCTAAGACACCAATGATGGAGATTCTATGACAGTTATGACCCAAGTCAAATATGAAGGATGAAATACTAACATACTAACATTTCAGGTCTGAATACAACATCTTGGAGGTCTAAATTGGGAGTTGGATAAGGCCAAGAGGCTCCTACTCAAATTTGGGAGAAGAGGGAAGGTGAAGAGAGAGGCCACATGGCATAGCATGAGCAGCCACACCAATTCGACTTGGATTTGGAACCTTATAATACTAGTAGTTTTTATAAAATACATGTATCATCCATGAGAATAAGCTTTTTCTCATTGGTGAAATTGTCATTTGTGAATTGTGAGAGCTAGTGGATGACTAGTTTTCTTGTTTAAGCCAATTTCGAGGGTAAAAGATTCCCATCCTAGTTGGTGTTTGGAGAGGCCACTCAAGTATTTCATGGATATTTAATGGAGTATTATTTTCAGGTGTAATATATAGGAAATAATTTGTATTATTCTATTGCAGCACTCTCTCTCAACTATTTCCAGTTTTCACACCATATTCATGCCAATGGAGGGATTGCGCTTTGGGTGATCTATTGATCTCTTTGGGGAAGATTATAATGCTCATTATATTATATTATGATAAATATGATATTTATTTCATGTTTATAATAATCTCAGGTCGAAATACCCAAAATAATTCATGTAAAAATGTTGAACAATGAAGAAATAGTGTCATTTCCCCACTATCTTGTTGTGAACCATTGTAATTCTGATGATTTCGAATTGGTATAGCCTTTAATTTCCCATTTATTATTGGAATACATTAAATATTATATTTTTTTAATTCTCAGAAATTTTCAAGTCTAAATTCCCAATTTTTGTATGTCAAAATGACTTTTAATGAGCAAACAATGACCATTTCCACTCCATTTTGATATATGCCATGGTAATGTTTATTATTTCGAATGGAGGAATGTATATCTGATAAGTGTATGATGTATGGAATTTAATTAATGTTTATTTCAAGTATCGTGTTCATTACTTAAGCATAGGAATCCATTTTTCTCATTTTTATAGCATTGGGAGAAGATTTGGTGCATTTTCCCCAAGGGTCGAAATTGTGACCTGGGAGTTGTTTTGGAAAGAGTCATAACAGACTGTAGAAACTGAACCATGATGCATATGAGACTTTGAAAAGGTACCTTACACATAACCAACCTATTTTTATAAATTCAAGTGACTTTGGGATCATTTGTGAAGCCATTTCTGGCAATTACCCAGGGGGAATTGGAACCCCGATTTGCTAGTAAAGACTCCTACTTTGAACAGAACATTAAACAAGTTTGTAAAATTAATTGGGAGGTAAAAAAACATATATTATTAGGATATTTAAGTTATACTATCATTCATGTACCTTCATAGAAAATTTGGAATCATTTGGATCAATTTGGAGGTCTAGACAGCAAAACTAGTCAAGAGCCAAAATTGTGAAAAAATTGGAAAATTGGGCATTTTAATAAAATTCCAAAAAAGGGAGATTAAATATGTTGTAGAAATAGAAGCTCTGATACCATGAGGAAATATATACTTGATTCTATGTATAAGAAACTGTCACGTCCCCGTCCCTCAACCGGCGAAGAGGACGCGACGTACACATCAACACAACCGGGCAAAACGCCCCATGAACATAAACAAATGAAATCAATGCTGGAATTAAGCATACACAGATGCATTTATCTTCAATCATACAGCGGAAGCAAACACACACATTCCAGCAATCTCCATGTTCATTATAATTCATTTAACATCAATATAAAATTTGCAGAGATGGAATAACCAGCAGCACTTATCTCTTGATGAAGAATTCACCCGCAACCAGCTACGTCACTGCAACGTTCCACCCAACCATAGGCCAGCTTGCTCATCAATCTCTCAGCAACGCTGCCACCCCCGAGCTGGGCATGATTCCTCCGGAATAAGGGTCAATTGCAGGCTTAGACATAGCCAAGGGAACACATAACAGCCAAACCAACACTGCTGGGTTTCACAGGCTTTCAATAGACAAGCCAAACCAGCACAGTCCAAGGTTCAACCACTGCATACCAGCAGCCAAACAACTTCATTCACTGCCCTGTGAAGAAGCAAAACGACCGGTGACAGTCCCAAGCGAAAGGTAAGACACAACTCCAGCCTATAAGGCAACTTAGAGTAGGTTTTGGCCCTAACGTGGCCAAAACAACTCAACAACAGCACCCAAACTAGGGTATATCAGCAGCAAAACACACCATGAAGGATAACATCAGTCCACAGTCCCAAAACAGGGAAATTCAGCCAACAGCACACCCAATTCCTTAATAGAATGGTTGGGAAACATCACACAGTCCCAACAAAGGAGAAGAACAACTCCCAGCGTGGACAGACAAGGGAAATTCAACCCACGAATTGGCAATCCACAGTGGTCCAAAACGAAATTGGAACCCACAGCCGACAAAACTCATGGGGAAGACAACAGCCCCAACACAAACAGCAAGCACGGCTCTCTACATGGGAAAAACGACCCAAACATCTTGTGCGAGAGGAAAAACTCGCACCCAACAGAAAAATCCACGGGAAAGACATACCCAATTTTCTGCGTGAGGATTCCAGTAGTAGAGGCCCTGCGTGAGGAGAAAACAACTCCGATTTTTCCCGTGGATGAACAAAACAACAGCAAGGACGCGAATTACAGTGCGTGGATGCTTCAGCAACTCGTGGAGCCCCCAGAAAATGTCTGCGTGAGACTAAAATCACCCAGAGCCTATGCGTGAGGAACCAAACAGCCAAAATCGTGGTGAGAGTGTAAAAAATGACCAGGGAGAGTGCGTGAGGGAGAAGAATGGGCAGACGTGGGTGGAGTGTGGATGTGGGTATGGAGCTGACAGCCCTGCCACCCCACTCCCAAAGGCAATAACTGCCCTCAACCACTCAGCCATATCTCCTCAACCACCAGCTCTAAAGCATTAAAGAGGTTGACAAGGTTGGGTGAGACAAAAAGGTGGCAAATCAACAAGGTAATAAAACATGGGTTTTTCCCCCATAACCAAGGTTTGACATCCCCCACCCCTTATCCTTCGGAACCATGCCCTTTTCATTCAACGTTGCACTGCCGTAGCTGGTTGTGGTTTATTTTAATTGATGTGTGGGTTTACATGATGCCAAATTAAAATGTGCCGGATAGCACAACATACCATCGGCAATTTATCCCCATTGCCGAAACATACACAGCCAAATCGATGGTGGGGATTTTGCCTTGAGCTCCTCACCCCGATTAATTACAATATATACATCATGCAAACGGGGTCAAAACCAGGGATGTGACAGAAATAGACAAATATCTAGCTACAATACATTCTCATAAGCATGTACAATGAAAATAGAGAGACAAATAATGAGACTAAATACAAGAGAATTGAAGAATAACAATTGGTTATTGATAAAATGAATCGATGATTCATTAATGATGAATATAACACTGTTAGTACATATTTATAAAGGAAAAATAGAGTTTCTAGAAGACAACCCATGCTATCTCATAAATCAGGCTTACTAAATATGATAAACCCCCATAGGTGACTACAGCACTTTCCTAGTCAGTCAAGAAGCTCATGAATTGGCTAAAGCATGAGTGAATTGTCATGAGTGATGGAAAAATATCCTAATCATGGAATATGGATATAAAATCATGGAGGATGGGTTGTCCACAAAAGATGTTAGTTTCTAAGTTTGACTAGCTTTCCCTTATCTACTGAAAATCAGGATAAAGCTGTCTAAAGGCAAAAAAGTAAAGAAGGTGTAGTTTCCATTCTGGAAAGTCAATAAAGTTGGCAGAATCTAACCAAAATCAGTAATAAAGTGCTCCTAGGGTAAATATGTAAAGTATTGAGCAAGTGGTGCTAGTGGATGCAAAATACCTAGGATATTACATAGGAAATTAACTAAAAATGATTAATTATTTTTATCGTAATTATGGAGTGGGTTTATAATATTCTAACACCCCCTTTTAATCCATATTTTATGATGAGGATTATCTAAAATAATCATAAATATAGATTTATATAGGGCTCAACAACAATCCTATGGTCACCCTTTACAATTATTTATGTCATAAAAAGTGAGGAAAGAGGAAAAACCACATGGGAAAGTCTCCCCCAAGAAAGGACAAGGGAACAAAATGAACAACATGTCTTCATTATATATTTGCATTTACTTGAATGACCTTAATGAACTACTTCCTAAATAATTTGATGAAGAAGTTGTAAACTCTATAATCATGCGGTAGAGTGTAGTATCTACAAGAAAGAAGAGGAGAGACTCCTTGTAGCTCATCATCTGATGAAAGAGGAGCATTATATAAATGCTTCTTACTGCTAACATACTTTGATATGCAAACATAATCTGAAAAGGAAATGAGATATATGCATACTCCTTCCCAAAAATTTAAAAAATTCAACACAATTAGTTCCTTGTAGAGCTTCAAAATGGTGAAGTGGACCATGTATATTGTTTTCAAACTATTTTAGCACCTTCCCAAAAAGTAAAAAGTCAAACACAATCAGTTCCTTGTAGAGCTGCAAAAAGGTGAAGTGGGACATGTATATTCTTTTCAAACTACTGTAGCACCTTCCCAAATCTGAAATTAGGCTGAAATGACTCTAATATATCATAAATATTATCATATGGAGTAGCAAAGTGCAAAGGTTTAGTGTCTCCATGAGGATATGGGGCTAGAGTAGGAAAAAGATAAGCAACTAGGAAAAACTTATGAATGTGTAAATATGAATTATAAATGGACTTGATATGTGAACCATATGTGCTTATATGTTATCCAAACAATGTGTGTAAAATAAGTCCAAGGATGAATAATTTCAAGTATAACCAACGAGTGAAAAACGGACAAGACATGAAACCATTAGATATAAGTAACATTGCATATGAGATCAATAAGGAAACAACTATTGAACTTGGGGTTTGTATAGTCTTAGGAATATTCATAAGATGGATAAATGGTATGGATGATGTCATAACATGCATATTAGGCTACAAAATTTCTTCTAAATTATATTCATAATTTTTTTAATTGACTGAGGAAGAGCTAAATAAAGACAAGTCAAGATCTAGTAAAAAAACACAATCATTGGGAGATGGATCTAGTGGACTCATAGGTGATTTATCCAAGAAAGACACTGAGATTTATGATTTTGATATATCATAAAATGAATCTATATAAAATATGGGAGGAAATTATTTAACTCTGGCACTTAAAGGATAGTTGATATTACCTTGGGACTATGTACTATGACAATGTTTTGGAGATTCAGCAGGCTTCTCTAGTTCATCTGGAACTTCGATGTTATGTTTCTCAACTGACTGAGACATGATTTCCATATTCTTGTTGAAACATTTCTTATTAGTATGAAATCCCTTGCTTCAATAAGAACACTTGGATGTGTTCCCTTTCTTCTTGACTTTCTTCATTGAACCTTCATCCGTAAGATTCGATCTTTCATCGTCATTATTTGACTTTGGATTATTCTCTTTCACTATTTACTTATCTTTTGACTTTGAATTCTTAATTACTTGAACTATAAGAGCATGTTCCTTTCCCTTGGAGATTCTAAGAGAACACATCCGGATCAGTTTATCTTTCTCCTTTGTCAATGAATCAAAGAATGTACTCAAAGAAGACATTTTCCAATTAGAAATAGAAAGCCTAGTAGCATGAAAAGTTGACAAAAAAACCGAGTATTCAGGACCCAATTTTAAAAGGATGGAAAGAATCAATTGATATTCATTCTTCTCAATCCCACATTGCTTGAGAAATATAACAAGTGACTTGAATTTGGTGAAGAATCCTTCAATGGATTCTGAACTACTTGGACTCTATGAGAATAACTCATTCTCCAACTAATGTGCTCTTATCTCATCTTGTACTCCAAAGAGAGACTCAATTTTGGTCCATACTTGGTTTCGAGTGGTCAAACCATCTAGATGAAAAAGAAGATTAGGAAAAATAGAGAGACAAAGAAATCCATAGGATTCATCCAACCTATTATTCCACTTAGATTTCTCAACAATAGCATTGGGATCATTCTCTAAATCCAAAGAAACTCTATAGAGTACCTTATTGCACAACAAAATGCCAATATTGACCTTCCATTCATTAAAGTTGAAGGGAGTCAGCATCATAGCTAAAGAGGAATCCATGCTAAGAAGTTGATGCACTCTTGAAAATACTATTTGCAACCTGCACAAATATAAACTAGGATAAAATATTGTAATCTCAATTCAATATCTTCTTCAGAGAGGGATGGGAGACTAGATGTGCTCTAATGTATAGAACTGATAGCTCCTTAACTCTATAGAACTTGACAACCTAAGAGATCTGAAAGACTGATCAACCTTTCGCTCTGATACCATGCACAAATAGAAGCTTTGATACCATGAAGAAATAGAGACTTGATGATATGTAGAAGCACAGGACAAAAATCTAGTTGCAAGGCATTCTCACAAGCATGTACAAGGAAACTAGAGAGAAGAATAATGAGACTATATACAAGAGAAGTGAAGAATAGTAATTGACTATTGATCAAATGGACTGATGATTCATTAATGATGAATATTACATTGTTAATACATCATTATAAAGTAAAAATAGAGTTTCTAGAAGAAAACTCATGCTAGCTCATAAATGAGGCTTACTAAATATGATAAACCCCCATACGTGACTAAAACAATTTCTTAATCAGTCAAGAAGATCATGAATTGGATAAAGAGTGATGGAAAAACATTATAATCATGGAATCTAGAGAGAAAATCATGGAGGATGGGTTGGCCACAAAAGATGTCAGTTTCTAAGTTTGACTAGCTTTCCCGTATCTACTGAAAAGTAGGATAAAGTTGTCTAAAGGAAGAAAAGATAGGAAAGTGAAATTTCCATTCTGGGCAGTCAATAAAGTTGGCAGAATCTAACCAGAATCAATATAATTCGCTCCTGGGGTAAATATGGAAAGTATTTACCAAGTGGCGCTAGTGGATGCCAACTACATAAGCTATTACATAGGAAATTAACTAGAAATGATTAATTATTTTTATCCTAAGTATGGAATGGGTTTGTAATATTCTAACATCTGGATAGATTAAGGAATTTTTTGAATACATTGCCTCCGTTCAAGAAGACAAGTAAGAATTCTAACTTGAAAATGTTACTGCAGCAAATCACCAAGCTTCGAACACAATAATAGAGACAAATTGATCATGACGTGGAGCTCTAGGATGAAGCAAAGTAGGTCATAGGGACCATTCATCTAGTACATGTGAAGGTGCGACAAGATCTAGAGGATACAGAAGTGGAAACTTGTGGAGAATATTGCGAAGGTAAAAGAAGATGTTCACTAATGGGAAGAGGATGTAATGAAAATATTCCAATATTTTCATAGCAGGATGAACGTGATAGAGATATCTGGATAAAGTGGATTGGGAGGACCCACAAGTGAGTGTTGGGGGAATTTTATGCCTAGGGATGTGTGTAAGAGTTTGGTCAATAATTTTTGAGGATTCTATCCGTAGTGTGAATAGGGTCTCGACAGAGCGAAAAGAGAATGGGTTCAAATCCATAATTTTGGCCAGTTTTTGGGGAAACATTAAATAAAAGTGGTAATCAGTTAGTTAGAAAAGATGTCCACTTTGGGTAGTGGCTACGAGATGTAAAATCGGTCGTTAGAGACTATATAAATGTAAAGGGGATTCTTGGGTAGGTTGGATTTTTGGTGAATCATAGTTGACAATAAGTTTGGAGAGAATCTATAATTCAATATGTTGTAGTGTGAATGAAGAATAAGAGTTGTGAAGGTATGTAAAGTCAATCTACAAGCTGTGTACGTGGACATAGTGCAAATGAAGTTTTGATGAATAAATATGCAGGTTGTGTGCACGTACCTGTTGAAACAGATCCGTCGATAGGGGTTCACTCTTTGTTGACACCCTTAACTCAGTGATCTCCCTGAGCACTGGCTCAGACAAGTTTTACCCTGTCCAGCAACACCTACAGAATAGATGAGGTCTCACCCAATATGTTGAAGGGAGAAATTTCATAAACATGTTTCCGCAGTAAGAAGGAGGGTTTGTGCATCTAATATTCACCTATAGCATCATTACTTCACGAATCCAAGTATTGGTTCAACTATTCTAAATTCATATCATCATACATCAAATGCATAAATAGACATACTAGCATCACATGATTTAAAACATAAAATCATCACATCATTCAGAAATAAACATTCTACTATGGCATCAATCCATTCACATCATATCGCAGGAAAATAGGAAAACAGAAAGATGAAAAATACACAGTGTTTCGATCAAATATGTGTAATGTCATATTACTTCGCATCAAAACTACAGGTTCTCAACACATTTCCACAATTCATATCCCACATCAAAGATAGATCAAAGATGTGTTATTTAAGTTCCCTCAAAGATCAAATATCGATCACAAGATAACAAATCAAAATTTGAGATTCAAGGATCATTCAACACTTACAATCCTAGATCTATTTATAGGATTGCACCTTTACATCGTAGTCCAATTAGATCAACTTCTTGACTACTTGGACCAAAAACTACAAAATAATGACCAATATTTACAAAATATGACCAAAATCCACAAATTGTGACCACTCCGACTAGCGCACCAAGTTTGACCTTGTGCATCATCCTTGGTGATGCGCAACTAATTATCCTCAAAACTGTCTTCCAACAGGCCCCCAACACAATCTTGTGGCTTTCTCTTGAGCCACGTCGGCTGGGAATAGTGTAGTCGTTGATCTTAGACTTGAATTCCTCATACTGTTTGGTGACTTCTTTGACCTACTCCTTCACATTATCGTTGATTTCCATGCATTCGTTCACTTCATGCTTTAGTGGATGCTCAACAATTTTTTCAGTGACATCTCTTTGGTCATCGTGAACTTCCTGAAGTGTAGCAACCTCTTTTAGTGAGAGTTGTGCACCAATGTCTTGAAATTCTTCAAACAGTGTTATGCGCCTCTGTTTATGCTCCCTTGCCTTTGTGACTTGCTACTGGAATTCCTTCAGTTTTGTTTCTTTTTTCACCTGCACAACTGGAGGCATTACTTTGAGCGATGTCCTCAATGTAGCTAGTTGTACCTCTTCTTCGTGCAGCTGCATGTTGAGTTTCTCTAATTTCTCATCTTGAAATACACTTCCCTAAAATTATGTAGTTGCATCCGTGACCTGTTTCAACTCTTTCTCCATCTCTTTCAGTTACATCACCAAGTCTTCAATATCGCTCTTATGCTCTGCAGCCTTCTCTAGCGGTGTGCCCGGGTTCACCAGCACATGCAAATACTCAATGTCACGCTTGAATGTCATGATCACTTCACCAAGATTTTGTGTTTTTCTTTCTGCATCCATGTCATTGGTGGTCTCTGGAACTTCCTGGCATGCAACTGATACTTCCTTCTCTAACCTCCCTCTGTCGTCCCATAGTTGTGCATTTTCCACTCTCAACCTATCTTGTCCCTTCTTCAATTCTTCAATCTCTTTATTTGTGGTTGCTTCCTATTCTTGCGATTTCAGAAGATGATCACCAATTATCTTCTCCCGATCGATGATTTATTGAGCATCCAATCACTTTATTTCTACCAATTTGTGCATTGGAAACGCATTGACATCCATCGCAATGATTTCAAACTACTGGAACATCATGTCAATATCCTCACTTGGTGTTTCTATTGATTTTGGAGGAATGGGCACTATCCTTGCCCGCTTTCCCGTACTAATCTCAACTACCCTCTGCACCAGATTTACTTTTGGTACTCTTTCAAAAATTGTGTTAACTAAATAATTCAATCTAGTTGTTATCTCATTCAAGCCTTCAGTGGTTTTTGCTTCATCTACACTTCACTTGCGCTTGTTTCCATTGTTATGCATGCCACAATGGGTATACCTACGCATCTACCATTGGTGTTGTGTTGTTGGCTTCTCCCTGTTAGTGCCTTCTCTTCATTCTAGTTTCCTCATGGATTCTTTCTACCTCTGAATCTGTCGATGTCCTCATCGATTCCTCTCTTGACTCCTGGTCATTGTCCTACACCAACACTTGATCCACTGGCGCGTGTGCTGGAGGACCTGCCTCATCATATGATACCTCCTTTGGACTGACCAGCGCTTTCCAGTCCACAATCCATTCGATGACTATCGTATCCAGCTCTTCCTCCATTAGATTATATTATGTTGCTAACCATTGTTCCTGAGGATCCTATTGCGCTTGTACATGGATAGCATGCGGGCCAATAGCGAATCGAACAACTCATTGATACTTTTCCACTACGACCTTTGTGAGCTGCAGAACCTTCATGGCTGCAACCTGCACTACATCCCAATACAACCAAATTGTATGATGCAGTACTTCACATTGTCTTCTTAATGGAGGTCCCAGAGGTTCTGGTACCTCACACCCTTGCAAACTTAGGAAACTATGATGTCCATCCCTTGGTAGTCCTCTGGCTCCATCCATGTAACTATTGCAATCAATATGAGAAGCCAATTATATGTGAATGCGCATTTTCCTTCTTGTACAATCATAGAATCCTCCATCAACTGATTTAACAGAAAGAGCGAGCAGTTCATTTGCACGCCTACAGTGCACTGCTCAGCGTAGGAAACCACCCTTGAGGTGCACTAGTTCGGTCGATTCTTCTACACTACCTTTCTGGAAATAATCCTGGCTGTAATATGAACATCCTTCTCATTGATTTTGTCCACAATGTATGCACACCCATCACGCTCCAAGTCATACTTCTTCTTGAGCTTGGTGTCCAATCGCTTGTCGTTGTCTTTGTCGCGAAAGTACTGCGACGGGTCAGGCCCCTACTTGGGAAACTCCGTAATCTGTGAGATCAAATCTATGGTGACTAGCACCGTCCCATCCAGCCACACATATCCTCCATGGAAGCATGCCAACAATTTCTTGGTGCATGCATTCGCCTTTACCAATCGCCCAAAATGGGGCATATAAATTAGGCCTAACAGCCCCAACTTTTCCAACCCCAACACCCACTGCTGCGAGGTGCACATAGTGGGATCACTCTCTAGTACCATCCTTTCCTTGAATGGATCTACAGTATAGTCAGTAAATTCCAATAGGTTGTGGTCTTCAGTAAATGTGGGCATCTTGATAGGATATTTATGATTCTTCGTGAGCCTCCTTTCCTTGCGATCGGGTTTCTGTGGGGGAACAAACCCATGGATGTCCGTTGTGGTCACTGCTACCCTCATCGTGAAGGCCTAAGCTACCTCTGTATCCACTTTTTTTGAACTCCTTTTTTTCTCTTCTTCTGCTACATGGAGACTTGGGCCAATTGGCCCCTCTCTTCTTCCTTGTAACTAGTGACGAGCCCACCGGCATACTTGCTACTTCTTCCTCAATTCAGACACTGATGACTGGTGAATTCCCAGCATTCCCACTCAAAATTTCTTATGGATATGCCCACTACATTAGTCACAAGTACTCTTTAACTTAATATAACTCGACCTACAACTCACTCACAATTCTGAAACTGAACTCTGCGATTCAATCTCTGCAATTCACTCTCTACAACTCAATTCTTCACACTGGTGATTTCAAACCGCATTCCGCCAATTCTTATAGCATGGGATTGACCATGTGAAATATATTCCAATCATTTCTACCAAATCCTCCCTCATCATCCCAATCCACCATCGATCCTCCCGATCTAACGCCCAAATCCACCGTTAATGTGCGTCTCATCCAAGAGTGTCACTGGTGAACTAGTTTAACTACTGTATTTACTGCTGATTTGAATCTATCATGTCCCTGCAGACATCATGACATGGTTCCCTAACTGCAACCTTGACACCTATTCTTCCATAACCACTTGCTTCGAGTGTGCCAACCTCCTAACTACCACCTCATGCAAAAACAAAGATTTTTGTTTACATCCAACGCAATTCCTTAAGCATCACGTAGCACCGGGATCGTCCTGTAGGGATTCATGTGGATTCCATTCACCAACTTAGGCAGCATCACACATCCAACTAGTGCATTTGTGTTGTGCCTCCCTGATTAATGAAATTGATAACATAAAGACCCAACCAATGCATTTGTAACTTATCTAGGTGCTTAGCGAACTTACTGTCATATAGCAACACAAAGTCTCCTTGCTGAAATTGTTTGTTCTTGATGTGCCAATCATGCCAAGATTTTTGTAGGTCCTTCTCAATGTGCTGATGAAATCCTGTGACAAAGCGGTATTCCTAGAGTTGTACTAACTACCCTAGGCATTCTTCTAATTCTCCTTCATCATCCATCCCTGACGCCGATGCAATGTGCAAACTTGAAATAATTTACTCCATTGGTATAAATACCTCATGTCCATACACCATTTTGAATGGTGCCTTCCCTGTCAATCTTTTGCATGGAGTGTGATACGACCATAATACTGTCGAAATATTCAAATCCCATTCATCATGGTTTGTGTTGCAAATATTCATGAGAGCATGCTCCAACACTTTATTAAACGCTTCAACTGTCTCATTTTCTTGAGGATGATAAGGGGTACTCTTTTTTTGTTGCATATGGAATTCTTCTATCAGTGCACTAACAGTGCGATTGATGAAGTGACTCCCATGATCGCTCATCAATAAATTTGGAAAACCAAAAAGAGTAACAATATTTTCAAATAGAAACCTTGTTGTCATCACTGCGGTGTAATCGAAAACTAGTGTGGCTTCCTCCCATCTCGTCAAATAATTGTCGTTGTAATGATGTATTGCACATCGGTTCTCTTTCTGAGTGGATTGATTGGTCTTGAAAATTCCACTGCCCATTTTTCAAATGGTTGTAGTGTCATTTGCGGTACTAATGGGATCTCATCCCTCCTTTATGGTTTCCTAGTTATTTCACAAACATCGCAAGTCCGTGCACAGTCTGTCACATCCCTATTGAGAGATGGCCACCAAAGCCCTGTGCAGAGCACCTTCCTGGAAGTAGCGCGACCTCCATAGTGTCCACCTGCAACTCTCACATGTGCTTTCTCCAAGACCCTTTCATGTTCATGTGGTAAGATACATCTCCTTGAGATCTTGTTCGGTCCCATCTTATATATTTCTCCAATAATCAAATGGAAATCCACAACTTGAATCATCCCTTCTGGTGTTGTTCCTATCACCAAAAACTGAACCATTTGCTCATAATAGTCATCAACCATTCCAACTCTGAATAATTACGCATTAGGTAACCCATCTTCGATGTTCATCGATTCTTCACCTGTCTCAATTCGCAACAAATGGTCAATTCCTTCATTCAAGCGACCTGGCTTCACAATTATCTCAAAATCAAACTCGTGGAAGAGGAGTAGCCAATGACATATCTTCCCCCCCAACACAGGCTTATTCCCTAGGTATTTAAACACAGAGTGATCCGTGAACATCTTGAAATGACCTCCCAACAGATAGTGTTGAAAATTTTGTAATACGTAAACCATTTCCAACCCTTCCCTTTCTGTTGTGGTATAATTCTTCTCCGCGGATGACAACTTTCGACTGGAAAATGAAATTGGGTGATCAATATCTCCTTTGCCCAGTTGTGCTAACACCACTCCCAACACAGTTGACGACGCATCAACATGAACATGGAATTCCTTCGTCCAATCTAGAAAAACCAAGATTGGTGTTGTAGCCATCTCTATCTTTAATGTGTCGAAACTTCCCTGACACTCCTGACTCTATGTGAACTGTGCATCCTTCTTCAAAAACTTATCCATAGGTGTCATGATCGTGGAATATCCTCTGATGAACTTGCGATAGTATCTTGTATGGCCTAACGTTACTCTAAGTTGCTTCACATTCATAGGTGGCAGCAAGTTCAGAATCAACGCAATCTTGGCTGGATTGACTAGTAGTCCTTCCTTGAAAACAATGTGCCCTATCAGCATTTAACAATCTGCTTGGTACTGTTCTTGTTAAAATTCCATATGCTAATCTAGATTATCAGAATTTAATTTCAATTTCATAACAAAATTATATAAACAGGATCACTAAAAGAAACAGTATCATAAGAGCAACATAGATTTATCCTGGAAAAACCCAGCAAAATCTTCCTCATTATAGATGCCCCAAAAAGATAAAAGGTAAAACCAAAAGATTGATCCTCCTTCTTCTCCAGTTACTTCTCTCTCTCTCTCTAATGCGCTACACGAGTGAGTGTGTGTGTTCCAAATGAGGAGCACCACACCTCTATTTATATTATTTCGTCCACTTAATAATTAAATCAGTTATGTAGGCTTGAGTAATCCTAATTTAATCTTGTATGCTCGAGTAACCACAACTGGGGTACTAATGACCTGACTTACAATTGGAGGGGACTTCCTCATGACTCTTATTAGTTCTCCTGATTAGAAACATTAGGGTATAAACAAATACAAGTGATTCTCCCAGTAGGAACATTGGGGAGCACAAAAAATACATATAGAATATTCTTCAAAGTTACAATATTTCAATAGTCCCCCTTAATGAGAAGGGTATTCTACAACAACATCAACAGCAACAACAATAGTAGAAGGAGGGAATCATCAACATCATCATTAGGGTGACACATCTATAAATAATTGGAATCTTTTCAACGACATATAGTCTTCATCTTCAATCTTCAACAGCAGCAACACTTTAAATGACGGCATCATCATCAGTACTTTAGTCTTCATCTTCAATCTTTAACAGCAACAACACTTTAACTACTCGATTGATAACATCATCATCAGCACTTTGACCTTTCGATCAGCAACATAATCAACCACACTTTGACATTTCGATCAACAACATCATCAACAATACTTTGATCTTTTGATCAACAACATCATCATTCGATCAACAACATCATATTTTCGATCAATAACATCATCATCATCATACTCTAATCTTTCAATCAAAAACATCATCATCACACTCTGATATTTCGATCAGTAACATCATCATCATCACACTCTGATATTTCGATCAGAAACATCATCATCATCACACGATGATATTTCGATCAGGAACATCATCATCATCAGCAACAACATGCAATCCACAGTACAAAGACAAAAATTCTTCGGATCACTTTTGGACTTAAAGTCCATGGATCATGCAATCCCATCACATCCTCAACAACCGAAGTCACCAAATAGATTATGGGATAATCAGTCGCTATCACTTTAGGACTAAGTCCAAGGATGATGCAATCCTACCACATTCTCGACAATCGAATTCACCGGATTGATTACGGGATAATCAGTCCCTATCACTTTAGGGCTAAGTCCAAGGATGATGCAATCCTACCACATTCTTGAGTACTGAATTCACTGGATCAATTCTAAACCGAAGTTCAAGGATGATACAATCCTACCACATTCTCAAGTACTGAAGTCACTAGACCCGTTCTGAACCAAAGTTCAAGGATGATAAAATCCCACCACATTCTCAAGTACCGAAGTCACTGAATCCATTTTGAACTAAAGTTCAAGGATGATACAATCCTACCAGATTCTCGAGGACCGAAGCCACTGGATCCGTTTTGAACTGAAGTTTAAGGATGATACAATCCCACCACATTCTCAAGGACCAAAGCCACCGAATCCGTTCTGAACCGAATTTCAAGGATGATACAATCCCACCACATTCTCGAGGACCAAAGTCACCAGATCCATTATGGACAGATGTCCCAGGATGATACAATCCCTCTTCATTCTTGAGGACCGAGGTCACTGGATCACTTTAGGGAAAATTCCCAGGGATGATACAATCCCAGTGCAACATCACTGCTCCCCCTTTCGAGGAAGGTATTTCTTAACAACACGAAGCTTGTCACAAAAGTGTTCGAACTTTACCTAAGACAAAGGATTTGTCAGTACATCAGCAACTTGTTCATCAATACTTACATACTGGAGCTTTATGGCTCCCTTCTGCATCATATCTTGAATGTAGAAATACCATATTTCTATGTGCTTCGATCTATCGTGGAACACTGGGTTCTCTGTCCTCTTTATACAACTTTGGTTATCACATAGAATCACAGTAGTATCCAATTCTAGGTTGAATAAACCTAACATCAACTTCCGAATCCATATGGCTTCACAACTAGCAAAGCAAGCTGCTATATATTCTGCTTCAGCTGTGCTAAGAGCAACACTGGATTGTTTCCTGCTAAACCATGAAATCATAGTAGATCCCAGACTATAACATCCACCTGATGTGCTTTTCCTGTCTGATACACTTCCAACCCAATCTGCATCTGTATAGCCATATAGTATGTACTCATGGCTTCCATCATAGTATAGACCAAAGTCTATAGTCCATTTCAAATATCTCATCACATGCTTTGCATCTATGAGGTGAACCTGTCTAGGTTGAACTAGATATTGACTCATGGTGTTCACAGCAAAGCAAATTTCTAGTCTGGTGTTTGTTAGATACATCAATGACCCAATAATATGCCTGTATTGAGTCACATCCACTAACTCTGATGAGTCATCAGCTAATAACTTCAGGTTGGAATCCATGGGTGTGTCCATGGCTTTGCATTCCAACCTATTGAATCTTTTCAATATCTCTATAGCATACTTTCCCTGGTTGAGAAGGATTCCTCCTGAACTTTGCCATACTTCTAGACTTAGGAAGTAATGCATTAACCCAAGGTCTTTCATCTCAAATTATTTGGTGAGTTTCTTCTTGCTTTCCACAATCTATTTCTCATTCCCTATCAGAAATAAATCATCCACATATAGTAATAGTATGACAGGTTCATCTTCTATAACCTTGAGGTAAAGATTAGGATCGGCTTTACTCCCCAAGCCCATACTCGTCATGAAACTATCTATCCTTCCATACCAAGCTCGAGGAGCTTGCTTTAGGCCATACAGAGCCTTCTTCAACTTACATACGTGAGTATGTCTATCTTCAACTTCAAGTCCTTGTGGTTGTTCTATGTATACTTCTTCTTCAATCACACCATTCAGGAAGGTTGTCTTCACATCCATCTGGTGTAATTCCCACTTCATCATGGATGCAAGTGCCATGATAGCTCTAATTCAAGTATATTGTGCTACAGGTGAAAAAGTCTCTTCATAATCAATTCCCTCTTTCTGAGAGAAACCTATGGCCACAAATCTTGCTTTATACTTCTCGATACTTCCGCCATGTGCATGTTTTATCTTGTAGATGCATTTGGAGGATACTACACTCTTTCCTTCTAGTTTGGGAACTATATCCCATACATCATTCCTCATTATTGATTGGTATTCTTCAATCATTGCTTCTACCCATTCGTTATTCTGTGCCGCTTCTTCGTAGTTTGTAGGTTCTTGATCTACAAGATCACACATCAAGGCTACATAGTTGGAAACTGTCTTGGGCCTCTTTCTTACTCTTGTGGAGCCTTTAGGAGCTCCATATTTTTCTACTTCTTTTATAATCTCTCTTTCCCAAGCAGGCTTTCTCTTTTGTGACATTTCCATCGTCGGAGGTTCTTGTGGTTCTGTCATGTCATGTTCTTCAGGAGTTTCATCTTCAAGGAGACATGTAGCTTCTTTATTTCTGGGAGGTGCCTCTTCCTCATACACTTCTTCATGTTGGCACTTCCTGGATCTCTTAAGGGATGCTTCTTCGTTGAATGTCACATCTCAACTGATTTCCATGGGATGGAATCCAGGAATGTAAATTATGAATGCCTTGTATACTTCACAGTATCCAACAAATATCCCCTTCTTTCCGGAAGGGTCCAACTTGGTTATTTTCTCTTTTGGTATATGAAAATATACTGGAAAACCAAATATTTTGAGGTGAATTACCTCAGGCTTCTTTCCCGTGAACATCTCTTTTGGAGTCTTGAATCCAAGAGCACTGTGAGATATTCTATTGTGTACATAAACAACAGTTCTTGCTACTTTTTCCCATAGATGCATTGGAAGATCTTGATCATATATCATTGTCTTCACTGCTTCCAAGATAGTCATGCTCTTTCTTTATGCAACACCATTATTTTGAGGATTGTAGGGAGTGGTTAGTTCCCTCTTGATTCCAACATCTTTACAGAAGGCTTCAAATTCTTTTAAAGTATACCCTCCGCCATTGTCTGATCGGAGTGTCTTGATCCTTTTGTCTGAGAGATTCTCTATCAAGGCTTTGAATTCCTTGAACTTCTCAAACACTTCTCTCTTTGATTTCAAGAAATATATTCATGTATTTATTGAATAATCATCAATAAATGTAATGTAATATTCAAAACCACTTAAAGATGTGGAGTACATTGGACCACACACATATGAATGAATCAATTCTAACGTACCTTTTGTTTTTGTTTTTCTCTTTGGAAATGGATTCCTGAAATTATTTCCTTTCACACATCCTTTGAAAATGCCTTCATGTTTGATCTTCATGTCTGGTAATCCCATCACCACTTTGTTCACATGAGGTAGTGCTTTGTAATTTATGTGAGCAAGCCTTCTATGTCATAGTTCACTAGGATCAGTGGACTCATGAGCAAGGGCTGTTTCTGAATGTCCCTTGAGTTTATCTAGGTCTCCTTCTTCTTCACCAATGATAACTACATCTTCAATATTATTTCCTTTGGGCCACATGAGTACTTGGCCATCTATGAATTCAACTCTGAATCCTTTCTTATCTAAAGCTGAGATAGAAAGTAAATTCTTTTTCAGACCTACTACATATAGCACTTCTTTCATCTTCAGGGGATTCCCTGAATCAAGCTTGTAGTTTGTTTCCCCAATTCCTTTGATCGGATATTGATAGTCATATCCTAGAGATACTTTCTAAGGAGAGCTCTTTTCTTCAAGTCTTGATAGAGTATTCTTTTGTCCCTTCATATGCTTTGAAGCACCACTATCAATAAGCCAAGTATCTTCTCCAAGTGTAATAGATCTGGAGAGTGCTGAGAATAACACATATTATTTTGCATCTTCTTCTCTTGCTTGCTTGATTGGATGTCCTTCCTCTTCTTCTTCTTCATCTTCATCTTCATCTAGATGAGCATTATTTCTTTTGTTGTTGTTTATCTTCTTATTATATTCTTGTCTCTTCATAGGATAATTTTTGGCAATGTGTCCTATCTTATCACAATGAAAACATTGAAAGCCGAAGTAGTCCCTTTTGGGGAGACTTTCTCTTGTCTTCTGGAACTTCCTGGGAGGTTGATACTCCCTCTTATTTCCCTTTTTGAATTTGGGTTGACTTATTCTTCTCTTGGTATGAGTGGCTAGGGCCCTATCATCCTCCTTTAGTAAGGCTTCTCTATTTTCCACTCTAGTCTCCTCTTGAATGCATTCTTACCGCACCACATCAAACTTCATGCTTTCCTTTCTGGCACACATCATCTGGATGAATGACTCCCAAGGTCTAGTGAGACCATTGAGAGCAGTCATAACCATATCATCTTCATCAAGCCTGTCTCCAATGGCTTCTATTTGTTCTTTGATCTGAGAAACCCTTATGAAGTAGTCCTGTATGGATTCTCCATGACTCATCTTGGTTCTCTTTAGTTGAGCTCTTAGATTCATCTTTATGTTGATGTTTCTACCCTCATACATTCTAGATAGGGCATCATACATTTATTTTCAAGTCTTCTTGGATAACACTTAAGGGATCAAGTGATTCTTGATAGAGTCAGCAATAATCCTTTGTGCCCTAATCATATCCTTCTTGTGCTTCTCCTTGGGTTCAACTTCTTCAGGTTCTGCAACTTCCTCCTTGATATACTTATCAAGATCATTCTCTTGGATAATGAGACCAATCCTGTATTTCCATGATCAGAAATTATCTATGCTTTCTAGCTTGTCCTCAAGCTCAGTGCTTGGGGCCATCTTGTCAGAAAATCACAAAAATTTGAAATTCTACAGAATGAGAAACTAAAATTACTAGGAGTTTCACTTGACTAAGGTGAGTTGACTGGTGTGTTTGGTTTCTGGAGATTTCTAGCCTTCACCTTCCAAATCAGAATTGCGAGATTCAACTTATGCAGCTTCCAACTAGTTTTTTGGTTCAGCAATTTTCTATTGCAACTATCAAACTAGGGTTTGAATTTCCCGAAGACTCACTCATCCAAAAACCTCGATTCCAAGCTCAATAGATGCGCTCTGGGAGGGCACAACTTTCTATGCAAGCAGTTTTCTAAAAATCAAAAATTTCTTGAAACCCTAATTTATTCTAGGGAGAGAGAGGGATTTTTCACCTTGTGAAAGTTGTCCTATTCATGCTAGCTCTGATCCCATGTTAAAATTCCATATGCTAAGCTAGATTATCAACATTTAATTTCAATTTCATAACAAAAGCATATAAACAGGATCACTGAAAGAAACAGTATCACAAGAACAACACAAATTTATCTTGGGAAAACCCTAAAGGGAAAAACCAACAAAAGCTTCCTCAATATAGATGCCACAAAAAGATAAAAGGTAAAACCAAAAGACTGATCCTCCTCCTTCTCCAGCTACTTCTCTCTCTCTCTCTCTAATGCACTACACAAGTGAGTGTGTGTGTTCCAAATGAGGAGCGCCACACCTCTATTTATATTGTTTCGTTCACTTAATAATTAAATCAGTTATGTAGGCTTGAGTAATCCTAATTTAATCTTGTAGGCTCAAGTAACCACAACTGGGGTACTAATGACCTGAATTACAATTGGAGGGGACTTCCTCATGACTCTTATTAGTTCTCTTGATTAGAAACATCGGGGTATAAAGAAATACAAGTGATTCTCCTGGTAGGAACATCGGGGACCACAAAAAATATATATAGAATATTTTTTGAAGTTACAATATTTCAACAGTTCTACTTCTCCAAAGTGCACTTCCATCAAACTGTGACACTGTGACCATCCATTGATTGACTTCTTGTGTGTTGCCCACCAACGTGCTAGAGTAACCTTCAATGCTTCATCCAATACCAACAATCTCTATGGTTCTGACACCTTATCTTCAAATTTCAACAAGAAACTTAGACAACCCAGGAAATCCTTCATATGTTGGCAACTCAACAATATCCATTGTGACTCATCATAGCAACTGAGTGATTAACCTGCACTTCCAAATTGAGACCTCATACATCTGATTTTTCCAATTCTCCAAGGCATCATCAGAATCTGAATATGCGAAGCTAGAGCTTCACCAGCCCATATCTCCATCAATAGTAGGTTGGATGTAGTATTCTGAAATGTTTTATGCATGATCCCATCCCCCTACAGTGTCTTCCTTAACTAGTTCAACATACCTTCTTCCTTCATTTAGATCCATCAGGGCTATGACTCTGATGCCATGGTTCTCAAAGGTCATCACGTGCTTCTTGAAATTGATCACTACCAAACTATCGCTATCCCATCAATCCCTAGTAGTGTGGGATATGAACTTCCACCATCAACAACCTCAATAACATCGAAGTCCGGATAAGTCTTCATTCCTTCAACTTCAACTGCTAGATGCGGAACTCACCCTATTGGTGTCACTCGGGCCTGGCTATCCAATCGCAACTGCACAAGGGACCAAACCAACTGTGGGATCCCCATCTTATGCCATGTCTAATTTGTTAGAATGTTGAAATCTGAGATTAGATCCAGAATGACTGAATATACCTTGTAATCTACAATCTAGATATTTATTCTCATTTATTTCACAGTTTTCTTCTTATGCAAGGAGTTCCCATTAGACTCCCTCTGCCCCTTCTCTAGTCGATGCAATAGACTCAAAATATCAGTGAGTGTATCATGGTATTTTTCCAGTGAAAAACAACATTCAAAGAAGTTCTACAAGGTACCATGTTGTCGCGATGGTCCTGCTACCAAGGTTGAATCAAAAAAAGGTGGCATTTCGTAAACAGGAAATTTACCCGGATCTCTTCTTATCGCATCACATGCTTTAAATAATGTGTCTGTCTCAATGTCGATGTCAAATTGCACCTTCTTATTTCAAGGAAATCGAACTTGTGGAATCGGGCCATCATCTCCTGTCGTCGCACCTCCGCAAGTAATGACAACAACATCAACAAACTGAACTCTGTGTTCTATTGAGATCTTCACAACTGTTGGTCCTTGGTTCTGGTTTGATGGCGGATTCGCTAGCTGGTTCACATTTTGATTTGCATTCTAGTTCTGATTATGGTTCTGGTTCTGACACTACGAAGCGTTCCTTGCTTGCCACTTAGCGATCAGTTGCGGACAGTTCTCAATGGTGTGATCCGTAGTGATACAATAAGTACATTATGATTGTAAGTTTGGGAAAACTCTATGAAAATGCCCCGGTACTCCTCAACTATAACATTTCATAGGTCTAAAACCTCATCCTCCTCCTTAACCAAAAGCTCCAGCTCGTCCTCCTCAGAATCCTCTACGAAATCCTCCTTGTTGTTGATACTACGGTTGATTGAATTGTTGTTGTGGAGGGGGAGTTGGTTTTGTTTGTGCATACTACGGTTGAGTGTATGGTGCCTAAGTATATTGCACTTGCTGCAAACCATATTGCATCTGGTTGTACTGCAGCAGTGACAAAGTAAACTGCGGTTGTGGCACAAACTACGGTTGCAGTTGCAGTTGTGGATGTGGCACAAACTATGGTCGCAGTTGTGGTTGTACCATCTATGGTGGCCACTGCGGTTGTGGTGGATGCTGCAGTGGTAGTCTCTCCATTAATCAGTGGTCTTATTAATCATCCTCTCCTTGAGAAAATCATATGCTCGACAGTCCTTATCTTCATGCCCAACAGATTGATAAAACGTGCAATACAAATTTGTTGGCTTTGAGACCATCTTCTGCATAAATACATAGTCTTCATGTCGATGTCCATGAACTTAGAAGTGATGTGGCACCATGGAATTCCAGCATGACTCAATGGGTTTGGATCTCCAGATAGGAGCTAATTTCTGAAATCTGGTCACTAATCCTTATGATGTCCTTTTGCATGGCATCAAGTACACCAAATATCTTCGCGATGCTCTCTTCGTTTCTTGATATCCTACAATTGGATTGCCATGTTTGCAAATTGTGATTAAGTCTGATTCATGCCAGCTCCATTTTCTCTAAAAGGTAAAGCTTCCGGCTTCATCACGGTCTCCAGAGCCTCACTCTATGTCACAAAATTTTGCTGCATCAAGGGCATGCTGATATGTGGTACTAATGTCACGATGAACCATTCCTTGTGTTGTACGTAGCTCATCCCAAAGATGAATCTCGCCATCAATGTTTTGACTCGTTGATCAAAGTCCCAGACATATTCCTTAGGATATTGCTTGATCTCCTTTAATTATGTGATATATTGTGCCTCAGACTTAGGATTTCTAAAATCTTCGATCAATCCTTTTATGATATCTTCTAGAATCTTTGTCGAAGTCCTGATAGTAACTTGCACAAATTTCATGTACCAATCCAGTGCGTGACCTCGATAGGTCATCGCCAACTGACCCTTCTTAACATCATCATCTTGAGTTTACTTTACAATCCAACTACTTCGCACAGAAACCAGTATTGTTTGGGATCCTTAGTCTCATTCCCATGAAACAGAGGTAACTTTACATCATCTCCCACCATCCTAGGCCTTCTTGCTACGTTCATTGATCCACTGCTATTAGAGTGTTGATGACACGTCAGACAACTTGGTGTTGAGCTCGTATTTCTTCTTGAGTATGGCACAGTGCACAGAGGTGTGGGTACATTGTTGCTTTCGGTTGGTATTTCTTTGGGATCGAGCATATTCTGGTCGTCTCCTTTATTGCTATAGGCTATCTTTGTCCCTTGTGATATTCTCTCATTGCCTATTGTCTCGGCCAGAGCAGGACCCTCTCCTGTCCTCTGCCTCTTCTCTTTCCGAAACCTTACTCCACTTGGTAGAAGACCAATTCTTTTCACAGCTTCCCTCATAGTCTTGTCATAACTCCCATCCATCTACCACGTATCATTCCCTCCAACCCTCGTCTCTGTGGTACCTGTATCCTCTGCACACCAAGGCTCTACTCATCGGATTTCATCTTCAATATGCCTTTTTCACAAATGAGCATCTTAATTAAAAGTTGCAATGATAATAGAAACCTACCTCTTGGTCCTTTGAAGAACTCCCTTTCTGTGGCATTGTAATATTTGACAGTGTCGATTGTGAACTCAGTGATGTATCCTTCCAAGATGTTGTCAAGCCACACTTCGACGACCCTTGACGCTCTGTTATCTACCTCATGCAGCTGTTGGATCAACTCTAGGGTCCAACAAGTTGGTTCGCCTCCTTGAAAATTTGTCTTGCGATAGGTCAACTGTGCCAATCACTCATACAAGATGATCGAAAACTCAAAGAAAAATTACTTGTGGAGATCAAAATACAAATACCTTCCCAGCCACTCTTTTGTTGTCAATCCAAGGTTCTGATTCTCCTCTGTCGTCAACTCCCAAGCCTTTTAGTCAAACCAATCTTGAATATCTAGTCTTGTCAGATGCCACAACATGTCCTCCTTCTCTGCACACTACGTTCCTGGAAATAGAACCATTTGTTGACACATATCTGTCAACAAGGGTTGACTCTCTGTCGACACCCTTAACTCAACGATCTCCTTGAGCACCGGCGCAGATAGGTTTTATCCTATCCAACAACACCTGCGGAGAAGATGAGGTCTCACCTGAGATGTTCAAGGGAGAACTATCGGAACCATGTTTCAACAGTAAGAAGGAGGTTTACACATCTACTATTCACCTATCGCATCATTAATTCACAAATCCAAGCATTGGTTCAACTATTCTAAATTCATATCATCACACATCAGATCGTATCAACATATCCATATCGTAGTAGGAGAATCAATGCATAAACATATCTACCAGCATCACATGATTTTAAACATAAAATCATCGCATCATTCTTAAATAAACATTGTACTATGGCATTAATCAATTCGCATCATATCGCAGGAAAATAGGAAAACAGAAAAATGCAAAAGACACAGTGTTTTCATCAAATATCTATCATGTCATATTACTTCTCATCAAAACTGCGAGTTCTCAACACATTTCTAGAATTCATATCTCGCATCAAAGATAGATCACATATGCATTCTTCAAGTGCCCTCAAAGATCAAAGATCAATCACAGGATAACATATCAAAAGTTAAGATTCAAGGATCATTCAACACTTACAATCCTAGATCTATTTATAGGCTTGCGCCTTTACATCGTGCTCCACTTAGATCAACTTCCTAACTACTTGGACCAAAAACTACAAAATAATGACCGATATTTACAAAATATGACCAAACACCACAAAATATGACCACTCCTTGTGCGTCATCTTTCACCTTGTGCATCAACTTTGACCTTGCGCATCATCCTCAATGTTGAGCAACTAATTATCCTCAAAACTTCATGCCAACAAGACCAAAAGCATTCGAGACATGACTTATGCTAGATGAAGATCATTTTTGTAGTTTTTTCCCATATGGGTTTCCATGGTAAACCTTTGTGTCAATGATGTCTGTTTATTTTGTGTTTGAAGCTTGTAATTTTGCTGCAATTGATAACGCTTATGATAAAATGGAATAATGATGGTGAAAATATGGTAGACATCATTTAGTCTTGTATGTTTTATATTTTGTTGTTATCTTTCGATGGTTGTTCACCTATCTACTTCATTGGATAATTTGTCGAGTTCTACCATGGATATATTCCCTTCTATAAATACAGAAGCATGTTTCCTATAGTCCCTATAGGTATCTTGGGTGAGACTTCACTTTTGTCACAAGTGTTTCCGACATGGTTATGCTCTGTCGGTTCGGTACCTTGGGTTTTGTTGGTCAGGTTGAAGATTGAACCTGGGTTAGTTTAAGTGAGCCAACACTACACAATGGGGAACTTTCACTTAATGCATCATGCCGTTCATACTTAAAACACTATGTTGAACTATGTTTTATGTACTACATGACAAGGTTCAAAATATTCTTGCATATCTTGATGATTGAATCACTATATAACAATGGCATTCCTACTACTTATAATACCTAAGTGTGATTTTCCTTCAATGTAAACAATATAACATATTGTTAAATCCCTCAAGTATGTAGCTTGTTTCATGACTGAAAACCTCAAATTCATTATCTCAAAAAAAAGGAACAAGGAATTATTGATCCTTTGAAAGTCTAGATTATCATAAAGTTACCTCCACTACATAACCTCTACCAGCTTCAAAATTTACAATACAAAGTAAAATTTTTCTAGTTCTTTGTGCCTAACTATGTTATGCATGCTCATAGTTTCTTACATATTTTGCATCAAGACACTACTTTTGTTTGGGATGAGAAAGCACGTTGATTATTTGTTGAGTCAAAAAATTCTCTCGCTATAACCCCTTGATAGTGCCCCGGTGACTTTCATAGTATTTCATCCTTTATTTTTGCTTGAGTCTTCATCATTGATGGAATATCAATACAACATGGAGACAATGGATGCAAGCATAACATATATTATGGTAGCAATAACCTATTGGGTTTGACATTGAAATACACTCACAATGAGAACTTGATCCTGGTTATGGTTAATTTGGTCCAAAATATCTAACATTGTATCTTCTTCACTGCACCAAAGTTGTGTCAAATTCAAATTCAATGCAGTGTATCTTGGGGAACCACCTAAGCAACAGTAAGTTTCCCCATTGTATAGTTTTCCTCTAGGAATTCAACCTTGAATCTCTCACTCCTTAAAGAAAAAATATTTGACCCTTATTGAGTTCATCACTAACCTCCCTAATGGTAGGCCAAACCATCCCTTAATGATGCTTTCCTTGATGAGCATCACTTTATTTTTTCATTGTATGATCTACGGTTCAAAGAAATCATGGTCTACCTTTGTGCCCAGAGTTTTAGACTACACCTCTATCATAATGGTTGATAATGTATCCACCAATAGGCTCATGATTGCCTCCTTCTTAGTGATGTTCTCTATCATCAAGGTTAGTTACCAAACCAAACCTTGTCTCTTTACGAAATATTTATGAGTTAGAGTTCTAACTCACCAGTTAGATACTATCACATTCATACATGTTCCTAGAAGTCTCGATTATTATGGAAATAACTTAGAAAATCAAATATTGGATTGGCATATGTCACATTCAAAGCATGCACAAAAGAAAAACTACATATGTATGTAAAACATGTCATGATTTCCAAACCATTCCAAGCATATAAGTTTGATACATCATGTAAAGCTACAAACCATAAACATCATTGTGTATACATAAAACATCATAAATTGTGTACATCCATATCCATAATTTGAAAAGTGTACATATAATAATAATAATAATAATCTAATTTTAAGGTCATATCCAATTCAAACACCAAATTAGTGTATTGCTACAATAGTAAAAATTGGGAGTGCTTGGCCCATGTCAAACCTCCTAACCCTAGGGTGGTGGTTGGATCCATAAAAGACATTAATTCTCTAGAAGAGGTGTATTTCTAGGCCTACATCGTGTTAGGGCCCTCTCTCTCTAGTTCACCTTCACCACTCACCACAACAAAGACCTCCACTTTCCTAGTACACCAACACAAGTATCCATGTATCAATCCTCTAAGGTCGTAAAGTTTACCTTAAGGACCCCTTTAGTCAGCATATCCAACATTCATTTAAGAGTAATAGGATTTCTCTCACATTATTTCATAAAAAGCTGCAGTTTCCTTACGCATGAGTTTCCAAACCCTGAGATCTATATGTACAAAAACAAACAGAATAAATAGTGCAAATTCCAATCATTGTGGATTCAAGATTAGGCTTGAAGAAATGCCCTTGATGGCCCATTCTTAATAGTGTTCAGTTGATCATAGTCATATGTTGATCGAATAAATGCATACATAATTTCCATGCGTCATATGAGAGTAAGAAACCATGCATGTTTGGAATACAGTCTTCTTGTGGAAGTAGTACATCCTATATTTCTCACCGAAAAACCTTCAAAATTGAGATATTTCTTTTATTGTTTGATAAGTTCTTTTATCCCACATGTGGTTATTATGTAAAAATTTATTTCTCAATATTTCAAGATGTTCATAAATATTTCAGGAGTTAGCATGGTTATCTTGGAAAGATTCCCATAAAACATTTTGAGAACATTATATGTGGGGTTGAAGAATGCAATATTGGGATTAGAAGTATTATCACAAATATTTTTTACTTTAAAAATGAACAATGTAATTTTTTTTTCCTTTTAAAGAAATACAAATACAATGTATGGTTTCCATTTAATGAAATACAAAGAATACAATGTTGGGATAACAAGAATTGTCACATATATTTTTAACTTTTTCAACTTGTTGAAAACAAACAATTTTGTTTCAAAACTTTTTAAAAGGATTAAGTGGACATTAGAAGTTTTTTCTCAAATTCACTCAATCAACAAAGGAAAAGTGGAGCGTAAAAAGTATTATCAAAAATATGTTAACTTGTCGACTCTTCAAGTCTCAACTTGCTGAAAGCAACAGTTTTTTTTTAATTCTTTAAAAGGACAAGTGGAACGTAAAAGGTTTGTTGACTCTTCAAGTCTAAACTTGCTGAAAGCAACGGTTTTTTTTTTAATTCTTTAGAAGGCCAAGTGGAGTGTGAAACGTGTACTCGAATTCACTCAATCTCAAGAAAAAAGAAGTGGGGGCATCATCACAGTTATTGTTATTTTTATCACCAAAAAGTTTGAAATGCAATTAACAAAATCCAGAATTAAAAGAAGTTGGTTGGTCATTATTTTGTCATCATTTATAGGAGAAATGTGAAAGGTTAAAAGGGTTCAATTTTCAAATAAGTTTGGTTGAAAGGCTTCATCTATCATCTTTTTTATTTTCATGAAAAAGAAAGAATGTAATGCTTGGGTAAGAAGTATTATCACAAATATTTTAACTTTTTCACTTTTAAGTCTCAACTTGTTGAAAGCAATCATTTGTTTTGAACTCTTTAAAAAGTTGGAAGCAATAATTTGTTTTTAACTCTTTAAAAAGACAAGTAAATGGTAGAAGTTTTTCTCAAATTCACTCAATTTCAAGAAAAGTGAAGTGGAGCATTATAATTATTATTCTTTTTATCACACAAAAGGTTTGAAATGTAATTAACAAAGCTTATAGACCCCCAAAAAAATTAGGCATATTTTTGTTACTTTTTAATTGAAATGAGATAGGTTCAAAGGAGTTGATCATCAAAGAAGAAGTATAATTGAAGGCTTGAAGTATCACATTTCTTAATAAATTTATTAATAAACTTGTGACACCAGTGACCTAGTACAAGTAGGTGATAACATATACAACAAATGATATCATTGGTGATTCCTTAACTAGTCATGAGAAGGAATCACTCATAGACAATGAATTGATGAATTTTTTTGAAGATGACTCACAATAAGAAGAAAGTAGTGATACCATAAGCAATATTAGTAAATACAAACTTGCATTTTTTTTTAAGTCACAAAAGAAAATTGTCATGAATGCATGGAAGAACATTAAGTAAAAATGATATTTCCAAGCCTATCATTAAACCTTTGGAATAACTTTGAGACAACAATCACAAAACATGACTTGAATATGATAAGGAAATCACCATTCATATTCCCGACTATTCCAGACCAATCCAATTCCATAGTGCATTATTAATTCAAGGAGATTCCACTTTACTTGTTTCGGTTCAACATTAAAACGATAAGTGCCAACATTGTCATCGAGTTGGTCGCATGGAGAATCAATGTTTTGATGTTCATCCTTGTCCCTATTGTGGGAAGATAGATCATCTTTTAGAATGATGTTGAAATAAAAATAAGGTTTATAAAAGAATAATTCATTGCATAAGGATAATTTCTTGGTGATGGAATCAACAAGTCAAGAATTTACATAAGTATTTCCATTAATTTCAGACATAGGTAGAGACATATTTACTTGAAGAAGTTACCAAAAGTAAAATAAAAATTCAATCATTAATTTCAATGGATGATTTTTGGGCATGATTATGGCCCATTCTGAATTGGTAATCCCTTGTACCTTAAAGGGGGGAAGTACACAAATCAAGACAAAAAAGTACTCTTGCTCACCTTAAAGAGAGGATTATATTATGAAAATGGTTAGTATCCAACCAAAACAACCACAAAGATTGATCAACAAAAAATGGTAAGTGGTCAACCAAAACTGTTATAGCTTATTTTACCACACCTAGTTGATCACATATGTATGGCATTCCCTGTCCCTCTGCAGACTCTTTGGACCCCATGGACATATATTCTACTTTTATGTTCCATTATTATCCCCAAAAATCACATGTTTATACCTATATGCGACTTTTAAAGACATACTTGCATGTATACGCAGCTTTTGACCTCAAACCCGCATACATCGGGATGTGTGCATAAAGAAAAATATTTTTGGAGTTTTCCTCATATGAGTATGAATATCTTGTCTATTGGCCTTCCATATTCCTTGAGAACGCTCGGACTCGACCCTCCATCACCTCTTTGGAGTGCTATATATTGAGCCTCTTGGATACATTGAAAGAGGAGAAATTGAAGAGTAAGGAAACTATAGTCCACTATTGCCTCATTTTGCTTATACTTGAGTCTGCATCCCTTTGTCCCTTTAGAGCACATGGTGTTCTTCCCAATTTGTCCTTTGCATTGTGAGCTTGCTATCGAGAGATGGAGGATTGAAATAGTGGAGGCCTAGGTGGAGGACTCAATTTCTCCGGTTCGCAGAAGTGTTGACAAAGTTTTTCACTATTGTATCTCTGTTTTATTAATAGAAATATTGTTTCCTGTACAATTCATGAGCATTTGAATATGAATATTGAATCCATGGATGTATTTACCTGCTTATACATGATTGATTATATATGCTAGAGTATCTCTAAGACATGTATATACACCATGCTTGATTTGTTTGTTATTGTTGAGAGAAAATTGTAAGTGCAATTGCATTCAAAACGCTCAATGGGTATCTAATTCAACCATCTGGAATAAGGTATGATCCTATATTCCTTAGTGTTATATTTTCTTATTGCTCTTGCATATCAGAAAGGATTGATTTCTAGTGTCATATTGTCTATTCTAGTACCCCCAAGACATAGCAAGTTTCTCTCCATAACAGAATTGGCGACTCCACTCGGGAGGTTCCTAGTAGTTTTTCTTTTTCTTTGGATATTGGGGGCACAATGTGCTTGACTTTCTCTCTGTTTCTCCTTGTTTATATGTTGCATTTAGTAGTATGTTCATACATTGACACTCCCCTAGAGTGGTTTGACCCTTGTCCTGCTTTTTACCACTTTCATCTCTATATACGCAGGTTTTTTGCTAAAAGTCGCGTACATACGCATGTTTCTGTCCAAAAGTCATGTATACACGTAGGTTTTTTGTCAAAAGTCATGTATACATGCAATTTTTTGGCAAAAAATCATGTCCATATGTTGTTGTTCTTTAAACAGTCGCATACATCCTCCCTTTTTTGGTTGAGTTTGATGTGGGAAGTTGTTGGGTGGGTTGTGAGTGTGGATGGGTCTTCTTGGGTACTAATGTTTTCTATTTACTGCTTCTTTCATGACTAGAGACCGCTTTTTCATTTGTTTTTCTTTGAAAGTAGTTATATTCATTTATCTACTTTTTTTGTTTTTCCATTAGTGCATTAGTATTTTTGTCTCAGTGTCTTGATTGGCTTGTGTTTGACGCTTGTTGCAGAGACTAAGGATTTTAATGACTTTTATTTCATTTTCATTCTTTTATATTGAAAATACAAAATAGTTTCATTCTTACTTGCATCTCACATATGGATTTAAGGAGTTACTTGCATTGGGTTGCTTGGATGAGAGTTGTGTTTAGGCTTTCATATAGGAAGGAATGCATTGACATTGAAGGAAAATATAGGCATCTCATGTAGTGGCATACCTCATTTTTTCATTTAGACAAAATTGCACGTGGCATTGTTTGTTAGGTGTGCACATGTATTTAACTGCTGAGTCATAATACCATTAGTTTCATGGTCATTTCCCTTTGAGTAATCACATCCATTAAAATCAACGCTTAAATTAAAATGAACTACACATTTTTATTTGATAGGGTTCACCAACAAGATTAGGATTTAGAGTCTTGGAATAGTTCATTATGAGTTAATTCTCCAAGACTACTAAACACAACAAGTAGGTGTATGTCCAGGTGAGAGAGTGAAATCCTTGGTATAATTAGTTTTCTCGGGAGGCTCCTCTTGCACAAGATTTAAGTATGAGGCAGCGTACACGATTGTCGTCGGGATAGCCCTTGGCCACTTTCTATGATCGTCGGAGATATTTCCAGGATCGTATTCATCTCTGGGATATTTTGAGGTACCGGTTGGTGATTTTGAGCTTCGGGCTTTGCTACCATGCCCATGCGGTCGATCCCTACTACGACAGTGTAATAACCCAAAAATTCATAAAATTTAAAATTTTTCATGTAAAATAAAATGTTTACAGTCATCATTACCTAGAAAATAATTAACTGTTAATGGTTACTTTAATCTATATTAAATTAGAACTGATTAATTTGTAATACTCTAGCTTAGTATACTTACTAGTTTGTTTTCATAATTCCATGTTAAGGAATTGAATTTCGATTTGATATAACAGGAAATAAACATATGTTAAAACCTCCAGTACTAAGCTTGTTTTATTGTCTTATGAAAAGTAGGAAAGAACTTCAGTTGAGATCGAGGCTTACTTAGCTTATAGCTAATGCAGTGAAGTGATGCTTCTATTACAGGCCTTTTTATCTCCTAAAATAAATTTATTTTCAGTAAGTTCACTCAGATAATTTATTTTTGATAGTGATGAAGATTTGAGGTCATATTATGAAATATTTTGGGGTGACAAACAAGGTGGGGATATCTGATGTTCTATTTTTTCAGAAAATTCAAAAGTTTTATCTTTCAGTAGCTTAGGCAAGTTTTTCAACAACTCATTAGCCACTGAAAATCTCACGTTTCGGCGGCTAATAGTTTTTAACGCAGGACCATATTAACCACCGAAAGCCTGATGATCACATTTTTTATGAAAGTTTGGAAAAAGGACTTTCGGTGGCTTAGGTGAGCTTTCCAACAGCTCGTTAGCCATCGAAAGGCCTTGGTTTCGGCAGCTTAGCGAGTGTTTCCAGGAAGACCTTAACCACCGAAAGAAAATGAAATACGTTTTTGGAAAGGGAAACTTTCGCTGGCTTAGGAGAATAGACCAATGGTTTAGTAGCCACCGAAAGCCCCACTTTCGATAGTTATCGAATTAAACCCTAAGTGCTCTTAACTGCCGAAAAAGCCGAAAAGAGAAAACGGTTATCTACCCATCAAAATCGGATTCGTCAGCATGAGGCATGGCATAATTTAGCATGATTAACCACTCAAAAGACTGGGTAAATACAGTGAATCATCAAACTGATGGTTAAGAGGTCGTTATTATTTTGACATGACTGATGGAAATCTAAAACCCTAGACTACCCTCCATCTGTCTCACCTCTGTAGTAAACCTCCACGAAACGCAAGGTTCAACTTAAAAATGATTACTAGGTTTTCTATCTCGTAGATATCACCAGAATCTATCATCATCTCAGTTGAGAGCCTATCAAGTGGTTAACCCTTGAGAATCAGTGCCATACCTTCAGTACACTCCACATTTGTTGCATGCATTCTTATTGCTCGAGGACATCTCTGAAAACCAACCCTCTAACTTCTTCCAAAGAATTTGAATTTCAATTTTTGTAGGTACTCAGAAAAACAATTCAGGGATGAAGAAAGGAGGACCTACTCTCAGGCAAGAACTAGGAGACATTAGCTACCTAGAATTACATCTAGAAGTCTGCTAGTTCTTCAAAGATGCAGGCTGTTATAGATTTTGTGAGAAAATCCAAGGTTCACACTAGCAGGTTGCAGAAGCATTTTCCCTTTCTTTTGATGGCCCCAAGGCACTGATAGGAAAAGAAGAATTCTTAGTGGATGAAACCCTAATTGCAGAGGTGACAGAACTCCCAAGAATTGGGGAGAAGTGGTTTAAGACCACCATTAATAAAGATGTGGATTTCAAATCATATTTAAAACCTAAACAGAGAGATATTGTATGGAAGAAGAGTGTTCCATCCACCTGGCTAGAGGAGAGGTGGCAGCAATTACTGAAATCAATTTTGGTGTACATTACCTATGAAGGAAGGTACAAAAAGGCCATGATATATCACTTCAAGCTAATGAACCATTTTACAGGAAGGAGCCCCTTAAACCTACCCTTCTACCTCCACAAGAGCTTAACAAAGATGGCACACCAGGTGAAGGCCCATCCCACCAAAATCACAGGAAGACTGTCTCACCATGACCTAATACAACTTATTTTCCAAGAATTGTTGCAAAGGAAAAATATATCCTGGACATTATTCTATTCTGGAATGAATTTGAAACAAACCTATAGCCAGAAGATAAAGGAAAGTCCCCTTCCAAGAAATCCACCACCCCCAGGAGTGGAAAAAGGAAAAAGAGGGTGTAATGTCCCAAATTTGGCATTGGGTCACAATGGCCAAATCACATTTTCCATATTCATGAAATTTTTCAAATGGATGCTAAAAGTCAAATAATTGCCAAGGAGGAAAATCGCTAGTTTCCTAGGTTGGGGGTGGAATCTTGGAGATTTGGAATAAGGGGGATAATAAATTATGTTTAGACATTATAAGGGGATAAATATTTAATAATTTATCTTATTAAATAAATACAAGAGAAAATGTAAGTGGCAATAGAGCATGAAGCCACATGGAGACTATGGGGCCCACACTAGCTAGAATTCATGTATTAAATGGTATCTTTCTCTTGCAAATTCAAATATATGGGAATCCTAATGTTTTTGGATGGATTATAAGGCTAATATACTTGCCCATATACTTCATAGGTATAAATTGGGATGAATTGTAACTTACATGGGAGAGGAAGAGCCAAATGGGAGTTTCATGGACACTTGGCTAGATTCCCCTTACATTTATGACAGCTATGACACCATTGATGGCGATTCTATGACAGTTATGACCCACGTCAGATATGAAGGCTGACATACTGACATACTGACATGTCAATCCTGAATAGAGCATCTTGGAGTTCGAAATTGGGAGTTGGAGAAGGCCAAGAGGCTCCTAATCAAATTTGGGAGAAGAGGGAAGGTGAAGAGAGAGGCCACATGGCATAGCATGAGCAGCCACACCAATTCGACTTGGATTTGGTTTATGGATGGATTTGGAACCTTATAATACCAATAATTTTCATAAAATACAAGGATCATCCATGAGAGGGAGCTTTTTCTCATTTGTTGAATTGTCATTTGTGAATTGTGAGAGCTAGTGGATGCCATAGTTTTCTTGCTTAAGCCAATTTCGAGGGTGAAAGATTCTCATCCTAGTTGGTGTTTAGAAAGGCCAATTAGGTATCTCATGGATATTTAATGGAGTCTTATTTTCAGGTGTAAGCTACAGGAAACAATGTGGGTTCTTCTATTGCATCACTCTCTCTCAACTATTTCCAGTTTTCACACCATATTCATGCCAATGAAGGGATTGCGGTTTGGGTGAGCTATTGATATATTTGGGGAATATTATAATGCTCATTATATTATGTTCTGATTTATATTCTCTATATTTCATGTTTAGAATACTATCAGGTCGAAATACCCAAAAGAATTCATGTAAAAATGTTGAACAGGTAAGAAATAGTGTCATTTCCCCACTATCTTGTTGTGAACCATTGCAATGCTGATGATTTAAAATTGGGAGAGCCTTTCAATGTCCATTTATAATTGGAATCAGTTAAATATTATATTTTATTCATTTTCATAAATTTTCAAGTCTAAATTCCCAAGATTTGTATGTCAAAATGACTTTTAATGAGCAAACAATGACCATTTCCACTCCATTTTGATATATGCCATGGTAATGCTTATTATTTCAAATGGAGGAATGTATATATGATAAATGTATGATGGATGGACTATAATTAATGTGTATTTCAAGTCTCATGTTCATTACTTAAGAATTGGAATCCATTTTACTCATTTTTATTGCATTGGGAGAAGATTTGGTGCATTTTCCTCAAGGGTCGAAATTGTGACTTGGGAGTTGTTTTGGAAAGAGCCATAACAGACTGTATAAACTGAAACATGATGAATATGATACTTTGAAAAGGTCCCTTACACATAACCATTCTCTGTTAATAAATTCAAGTGACTTTGGGATCATTTGTGAAGCCATTTCCGACAATTACCGGAGGGGAATTGGAGCCCCAATTTGCTAGTAAAGGCTCCTACTTTGAACAGAACATTAAACAAGTTTTTAGATGTAATTTGGAGGTAAAAATACATACATTATAATTATATTTAAGTTATATTATCATTCATGTACCTTCAGAGAAAATTTGGAAGCATTTGGGTCAATTTGGAGGTCTATACATCAAAACTAGTCAAGAGCCAAAATTGAGAAAAAAATTGGAAAATTGGGCATTTTAATAAAATTCCAAAAAAGGGACATTACAGTGGTATCAGAGAATGATATTGGCACCTGATGTGGTATGATATTTATGAGTACAATAATTCAGGGACCACAATTATATATTGAAACTAAAAGTGCTTTTGTTGAAGAGGAAAAAAAAGTAGGAGAAGAAGACAATTTTTTGGAAACTATGACTAGGCATGAAAAGAGAACCTTATATGATGGTGAGGAGATAATAAAAAGCATGGAACCTATATTTGAAGAAATTATCAAGAATATTATGAAAGGATTTGAATTTTTGGCTATCCAAAGTTGGGAAAAATATATTGAATTCAAGAAAACCAAGGAGAAAAATGCATCAACTTGTTTAAATGAGCAAAAGGAGGAGACCCATGAACCACCTAGTTCTGAAATAGGTGTAGTAGAAGAAGTAGTACATGAAGATGATAAAAATTCACTCGCAAGTGACTCTAAAAAATATTAAGAGACATCACATGAGTATGAACAAGTTTTTATTGAAAATACTGAAGATAATTTTGAGACACATGCTACCTTGGAAATGAAATAGAGAGCATCTACTGATGGATGCTTGAACTATGAAGGAGTGCCTACTGATGGGTGCTCACAAATCTATGTTGGTGACATGGATATCAGCTTCCAAAATGTTTATACAGTCCAAATTCCCTTAAACATGAAAATTAATACCTTGTAGCAGTTGAAGAAGAAACAAGATCAACTTCCCCATCACCACTTGAGCTTCATGAAGTTGGTCCAAGCAAGAAGGAAGAATATAAGGAGGTTCATTTGCAAGAGCTTAATTTTATTGAAGGGTCCTTAAGATGAATTAAAAGAAGATCCAAGAAGCCCTTAGCATACTCCATGACACTCAAGCATTGGTATCAAATTCTTGTTGGAGAGATACTTCCTTGGAGGATCCATCCTTCCTTGAAGACATGGAGAAGATCCAAAGAGCAATGTGCAACATCAAAGGTAATTTCATGTATTTGATTTTTAATAGAAAAAATTTCATTGATATTATTGAATGGTTACATGAATCCTACTTGAAGAATAATGAAGTTATTGATAAGCTCACAATTCAAAATGAGCAACTTCTTGAAAAGTTGCAAGACACTTGTTTTTCCTCCGATGTTTCAAATTTTCATAAGGTAGATTGCTTGCAAGATTATCATGACATGATGGATCATGAGAAACATGAAAAATTTCAGGTTCTTGATGTGCTTGAGGATTATAGTGATTATATCCAATCACTATTAATATTGGAAGAGGAACTTGAGTTGCCTCTTGAAAATGGTTACACAATTTTTGAAGAAGTGCATAATTCCACCACCTTGGAACCAACCCATGAGGAATTTTTTTCATTTTCTAGGGAGGTGAATAATCCTACCCCTATGGATACTTCACATTATGAAATGTTTTCACTTACTGATCATTTGGATGAGTTGGTTCTTTCTCCTACATCCTACACTTCTAAATTTTGCAGAAGTCAAGCTAATGAAGTATGGGTGAAAGGTTTCTTTTTTATGGTGCCCCATGAAGAGCATGGACATTATATTTCTCCTTTTGATGATGGAATTATTAGAAAACAATCTTATTTACATTTTCAGCAGCATCCTTGTTTACATTATGATTATACACATCTACATGGGTGCACCTATGATGTTCATTTGAGTCACTTGAAGAGTCATGGTTTTTCTTGCTCAACACTTGGTTCATTTGATGTTGTAGGAAATTCATCCAACACTTGGGTGAAGAGGGATATGATTGAGGAACATTATTATTGGCAGAAACATCCTCTGTTATTTTAGGATTATATACATATTCATGGGTGTATTGATGAGAATTCTTTGAGACACTTGAAATCTTCGTGTTTTATTTGCTCCTTATTTGGTTCATATTTTGGTGGAGGTTCTTCATTCACTTCTTGGATGAAAGAAAATATGGCTGATTATTATTTTGATGCATATTACATTCTTTTGGAGCAGAATTATAGGACATGGGATCCTCACCTATGTCATTGGAGCAGATTTGATTGGTCACTTGAAGCATGTATGCACGCAAATGGTAGTCTACTCACTGGGAGGTATAAGCACTTTCATAATTTCTTGGTGAGGCACCTCCTTGATGTACATTCTTATTATGTTGTTATATACTTTGATGATATATATTATGCACTCATGATGTTTGGAAGAATGCATAAAATAAAATGGGATCCAGGAATTCTCTTTCCAAATGGTATGGGTTGGACAGCACTCTTAATTGTTGGAGTGCAATGCAAGCAATGGGACCCTCGGATAGTTTTTACTCCCATTGATTTCAAATTCTTTGGGAGACAAGAAGTATGGGAGCTGAATTCCCCATTTAATGAGGTGATTTTAATAAGAGTATTTATGCAGCAAGCATGGTGGTTCCTCTCTTAAATCTTCATGAAATCTCAAAGACTCAAGGTGGGTAGCTCAGTGGAAACCTGAAAGAATCATACAAAAAGCAGGTTCTTCAACAACCATGTTTGAAATTGCTTGAGGACAAGAAATATTGGGAAGGGAGGATTTGTAATGTCCCAAATTTGGAATTGGGTCACAATGGCCAAATCACAATTTCCATATCATGAAAGCTGTCAAATGGATGCTAAAAGTCAAATAATTGCCAAGGAGGAAAATCACTAGTTTCCTAGGTTGGGGGTGGAAGCTTTGAGATTTGGAATAAGGGGGATAATAAATGATGTTTAGAAATTATAAGGGGATAAATATTTAATAATTTATCTTATTAAATAAATAAAATAGAAAATGGAAGTGGAAATAGAGCATGAAGACACATGGAGACTATGGGGCCCACACTAGCTAGAATTCCTATGTTAAATGGTATCTTTCTCTTGCAAATTCAAATATATGGGAATCCTAATGTTTTTGGATGGATTATAAGGCTAATATACTTGTACATATACTTCATAGGTCTAAATTGGGATGAATTGTAACTTACATGGGAGAGGAAGAGCCAAATGGGAGTTTCATGGACACTTTGCTAGATTCCCCTTACATTTATGACAGCTATGACACCAATGATGGAGATTCTATGACAGTTATGACCCAAGTCAGATATGAAGGCTGAAATACTAACATACTAACTTGTCAGGCCTGAATAGAGAATCTTGGAGTTTGAAATTGGGATTTGGAGAAGGCCAAGAGGCTCCTACTCAAATTTGGGAGAAGAGGGAAGGTGAAGAGAGAGGCCACATGGCATAGCATGAGAAGTCAGACCAATTCGACTTGGATTTGGTTTATGCATGGATTTTGAACCTTAGAATACCAATAATTTTTATAAAATATAGGGATCATCCATGAGATGGAGCTTTCGCTCATTTGTAAAATTGTCATTTGTGAATTGTGAGAGCTAGTGGACGACTAGTTTTCTTGCTTAAGCCAATTTCGAGGGTGAAAGATTCCCATCCTAGTTGGTGTTTGGAGAGGACACTCAGGTATTTCATGGAGCTTTAATGGAGTCTTATTTGCAAGTGTAAGCTACAAAAAATCATTTTGATTCTTCTATTGCAGCACTCTCTCTCAACTATTTCCAGTTTTCACACCATATTCATGCCAATGGAGGGATTGCGCTTTGGGTGAGATATTGATCTCTTTGGGGAAGATTATAATTCCCATTATATTATGTTATGATTTATATCATCTGAATTTCATCTTCATAATACTCTCAGGTCGAAATACCCAAAATAATTCATGTAAAAATGTTGAACAATGAAGAAATAGTGTCATTTCCCCACTATCTTGTTGTGAACCATTGTAATGCTGATGATTTCAAATTGGGAGAGAATTTCATTGTCCATTTATGATTGGAATCAGTTAAATATTCTCTTTTATTCATTCTCAGAAAGTTTCAAGTCTAAATTCCCAAGAGTTGTATGTCAAAATGACTTTTAATGAGCAAACAATGACCATTTCCACTCTATTTTGATATATGTCATGGTAATGCTTATTATTTCAAATGAAGGAATGTATATATGATAAATGTATGATGGATGGAATATAATTAATGTTTATTTCAAGTATCATGTTCAGTAATTAAGCATTAGAATCCATTTTACTCATTTTTATTGCATTGGGAGAAGATTTGGTGCATTTTCCCCAAGGGTCGAAATTGTGACTTGGGAGTTGTTTTGGAAAGAGCCATAACAGACTGTATAAACTGAAACATGATGGATATGATACTTTGAAAAGGTTCCTTACACATAACCATCTTCTGTTAATAAATTCAAGTGACTTTGGGATCATTTGTGAATCCATTTTCGACAATTACCCAAGGGGAATTGAAGCCCCAATTTGCTAGTAAAGGCTCCTACTTTGAACATAACATTAAACAAGTTTGTAGATGTAATTTGGAGGTAAAAAAACATAAATGAGCATTATATTTAAGTTATATTATCATTCATGTACCTTCAGAGAAAATTTGGAAGCATTTTGGTCAATTTTGAGGTCTAGACATCAAAACTAGTCAAGAGCCAAAATTGAGAAAAAATTGGAAAATTGGGCATTTTAATAAAATTACAAAAAAGGGACATTATAGAGGGCTATATCACCTATAAAATTCAATCAAAATTATCCCACTACTAAAACCAACCAAGCTAAAAGAACCCTAGACTTCAGTGGAAAAGAGAAGGAGGTCCCAACACAAACTTCAAAGTGGAAATATTCTGAACTTACCCTACTCAGACTCAAAAGAAGAAAGGGAGGAGGAAGTTAACCTAGCAGAGCAGGTTGTAGAAAAAAATTAAGAACTTCCATCACCCACATCAAAAGAAGACCAAGGTGAACCAGTGGAAAAGGCTTCGTCCAGCAATCCTAGGTCACAAAGAGTCAACCAGTTGTTGAGGGAAGTATATGAATTGGAAGTTTTAGAGAGAGAAATAAAAAGAACTAATGCATTGTTAACCAAGAAAAACACTCAATTGAATAATTCCCTGCTAGAAATGAAAGGAAGGTATTTTTTGCTGCAAAAAAGAAATTAGAGGTTTATGATGGACAACACCAGGATTTACAGGATGATCGAGATTCTGAGGCTGTAGGTGAAGAAATCCAAATCATGCCCTAGCTCCCAAACTCACTTTGCACTAGAAACCCTAGCTAAGGTAGCAGTGAGCCTTCAGAATCCAGAGGCATCCCAGGATGTAGATGTTTTTCCAAACCTTATGCAGGTTGAAGGAGTGCCATAAGATCAACAGCAAAGATGAAAAGGGATCCTTGGGAGGTTGATTACAATTTTTCAAGAACAGGGCTTTTGGTGGCTTAGGCGGACATGGCAGCGATTCATTAGCCACCGAAAGCAGAGCTTTTAGCAGCTAACAGACCCAATATTCAGCTTCCTTAACCACCGAAAGCAAAAAAGGGTGCAGAAAGATGTTTCGGCACATAGAACTAGTTTTGTCGAATATAACTATCTCAGGGATGAAATATAAGGATGAAATTTGCTGATAAACACCATTGGAGGAGGTATGTTCCTATTTTTGAGGATACAATCAAGGAGAAAAGGGTCACAACCCCTACCTATTTTAACCAGCAGTGGCTTATCTATCAGATGATAGGTTGCAGTTCTACTTCAGTAGTCACTGCAGTCATCAAAAGGTTCTATGAGTAAACAAGAGTTCAATTTAGATAGACTAATAGTTAAATTAGAGTTTTTGACCTAATTTTGCAACAAAAATTAATTTAAGCTATTTTTAGTAAAACAGATCCAATTTTTCAGGATCTAAATATTTTTGTAAAGGATATAAAGCCTAATACTTATTTGAAACAAGGGTTCGACTTCAGGGACCTTTTGACGATTATTATTATCAAGCTTCTCATATTGGTCATGACCTAATATAAGCTCTTTTGCTATCATCTTTTTAGCTTCCATTTCTTTTCTGTTCTATGCTTATGCTTGAATGTTTTGTTCAGGTTTATTCATGTTATTTGATGTCTGATAGCTATCATCCTATCTGCATGTTGATGATTTGAATTTCAAGTACTTTCCTTATTATGATTAGCCATTTATATATAATGGTTTTATGTATGAATCTACCAGCATAATAAGTTCTTCATCTTTTCACCCTATTATCAAACCTCTGAACAGTGGTAGTTAGAATTCTTATCTTTGATTGAGTTTCATGCATGTATTGAGAGTGTTAGGTCTTGTGGGTCATCTGACTTGATCCAGTTAGAAAAAACCATAAAAACATTTAAGTTACCAGGCATCCTCGAGCTGCAACCTAAAGGAGTTTCCTAGAGTGATAACAAATTGGCATCGTTGTCAGGGAGACAATATTGAAGCTCAGCTTCCCTAGGAGACGACATAGATCCTACTTTTATGATGGACAAAGTATGGACACTATTCTAGTTGTAATCATCTATCTGGTGACTCCATTGGAATAAGGTGGCTTCAAGAAGACCAAGTACCAGATAAAACCCTAAAGGGCCACTATAACACCTGTTTTAGATCCAGAAGAGATTCTAAGAAGAGCTAGGGCTTCACTAAGGCAGACCTCCAGTGCTGCAAAGGAAGCTACATCAGGTATTTCAAGAGATATTCCTGCTATTATTTCTTCTGCTGAAACATATAATTCTCAGGAATTTATAAATACATCAGAAAATTTTAGGGTTGAGGGATCTTCCATCACTACTGCTTGTGAAGATCCAATCCCTCGCGACTCCACTGAGATAAATTTACCACAAGCACTCTCTCAGCTACCACCTACACCAGTAGTATCTTCTTCTACCCTTTCCATACCCATTTCCAACATGGTTTCCCCTCTGACCAAAATGGAAAGGATCCTAATAGCTAGGTATGCCTCTCTGAATTTACCTAAACCCCTCTCGGCCATGCCTACTGGAGACTATGTCAAATACATGCCTAAATTTATTAGAGAGGGAGATTTCACAACTGAAGAACACCTAGAATCATTCTAAAGTTATGCTGAGAACATAAAAATAGAACAAGAATATGTGTGGACTAGGGTTTTTGTGCAAAGCCTAGATGGTTAAGCTAGGAATTGGTTCAAAGAGCTTCCTGCTGGATCAATAGCATGCATTGAATCCCTACATGACATATTTTTGAAACACCGAGGGGAGAGAAGAGACCAACTTTATTATATCACTGAGTTTAGCAATCTAAAGAGGAAGAATGGTGAGTCGGTTTCTAACTTTACCAGAAGATTTAACAAGATGTTCAGCAAGATCCCTACTAAAATCAAGCCCACTGACACCTATGCCAATGACTTTGATTCTGAGTTCTGCCTTCGACATAGAGAAAGAAGATCTGCTTCCCTGTCACTCATGTAGGATGCTTCCCTAGAGGTAGAATCCAACATCGTTGCATCTTAGAAGGTCAAGGGAAAGATAGATAGGAAGAAGCAGCCCACAGATCCTCTTTGGGCTTCTTCATTAGAGAACAAAATTGACAAGATGGCCAAAATGTTGGATAGTTTGACTGCTGAAATGTCCAAGCTGAAAGAACGAGGGAAAATACCTATGAGGGGTAAAGGGCCAAATGATTTTACTCCCATAAACCCTAATTTTGTCCCAAAGAAATAACCCCCCAGCTCAATTCCTTCAAAGGGATAGGAATCAAGCCAAGGATCAAAGAATCAGAGCTCCTTTTCAGAATGTTGTACTAGAAGAAGAACCAGACTTCACTCAAGAAGAAGGAGAGGCAGAAGACAACATCAACTGCATGGAGGATGAAGTTGATTACTCCTTCCTAACACAAGCAGACTATGAGGAATCCCTCATGAATGAGCAGATCATGGAAGAATCTTTGTATCAGGCAGATGATCAGGAGGGGTATAATTTGAGATCTAGGCTTGTTGCTCCCCCTAAGAAGAATGTTGTTCCTGCAAAGCAGCCTGCTAGTCTAGCTAAGAGGATTGATGTCCCACCCAAGAAGACGTATAATTTGAGATCTAGGCTTGTTGCTCCCCCTAAGAAGAATGTTGTTCCTGCAAAGCAGCCTGCTACTACAGCTAAGAGGATTGTTGTCCCACCCAAGAATATGTCTACCACTCCAAAACAACAGCAAATACCATTGCAACCATGAGCTCATGATCCTATTTAGCTCAAAGCCACACCACAAGAGGTAATAACTTCTGACAAGTTGTCATATGCTTTCATTCTTGAGTCAGAAATTCATAAGTTAAAAATCCCTTTTCCCTTGATAGAACTGATGAAGAATGAGGCCTTCAATACATCCATACCAAAATTCCTTCAACCAAGGACTCCCCTAGATGTTGAATTTGTGAAATTGGAAGATGATAAGCCCACAGTAATCCTATGCCCTATGATTGAAGAGTTGGATGAGTGTTCCCCACCTTTCTACATATCTCTGAATATCCATGATAAAATCCTTCATAACTATTTGCTGGACTCAGGAGCTTCCCATAACCTAATGCCAAAAGCTATGATGGATGAGATTGGCCTCAGTATTACAAAACCCTACCATGATATGTTCTTATTTGACTCCAGGAAGGTCAAGTGCTTGGGCCTCATCAAATACCTTGTCATAAACCTCTCCCATTTGCCTTCAAGAAACATAGTGATGGACATAGTGGTAGCTGATATCCCACCTAAGTTTGGCCTCCTTTTGTCTCTCTCATGGAGTAAAATGTTGGGTGGTACCCTTCAAATGGACCTCACATATGCTACAATTCCAATTTTTGGAGAGGATACAAAGAGACTCTATAGAGAGAACCATTTCACTTATATCATCAGTAATGCCAAGAACTCTATAAACCATCCAATATATGCAGTAGACATAGACTTTGGGTCATGCATCTTATAGATAGATGATTCCCAACCAAAATCCATACAGCTTACGAAGCCCATCATTCAAAAGCCTGAAGAATAACCACCTCAGTTTGGAGCATGTTTTTTGATGGGGCCAGTACTCAAGCCTCAGCAGGTGCATGAATATTCCTGATTTCTCCTTCAAAGGAAACCATACATTTGTCTTATAAGCTATATTTCAAGACTACTAACAACATAGAATAATATGAAGCATTCTTGTTAGGGTTGAAGGGTGCCAAGGAAATGGGGATCATGTGCATAAAGATCTTTGGAGATGTAGATCTCCTCATACAGCAGGTCAACAACACCTTTCAAGCAAAGAATATCAGACTGAAGCCTTACAGGGATGAGGTATAGAAAATCAGAGACTCCTTCATGTTTTTTGAACTCTCATATATACCTAGGGCTATGAATCACCTGGTTGACTCCCTTGCTGTCTCTACAAGTCTATTCGTTCCCCCTTTACCTCCTAAGCTGAGCTATGATATCCAAGTCAAGTATAGGCCATCCCTACCTAATAATGTGAAATTTTGGAAGGTCTTTGAGAATGATGATGAGCTCAGCAAATTCCTCCAGGTAGTAGATGAATTTTTTGATATGCACATTGATCAAAAAAAACTAAATATGGAAGAATATTAGAGGCTCAAGTTAAAAGATAAAGTAGGTAATCAGAACATTGTTCAGTTACCTAGTAATTATATACCCTGGGGTCTGGTACCCCTGGAGGAGCTATTTGATAATAATGATGTCCCTTTTAAGCCTACCAAAAAGGAGAAAGATCATGTTGTCCAAGATCAAAACATAGGTAGCCATAGTTACCCAAAATTCATAAATTTGTCCACTAAATTGACTGCTGATCAAAGGTCCAAATTTTGTATCTTAATGAAAGAGTTTGTTGATATCTTTTCTTGGGAATATAGTGACTTGAAAACCTATGACACTAGTATCATTCAACATAGGATTCCCCTGGAGAAGGACACCATCCCTTTCAAACAGAAGCTCAGATCCATCAGTCCTCTCCTCCTACCTGTGATCGAAAAAGAAATCCAAAAGCTCCTTAAAGCTAAAATCATAATTCCCCTCAGGTATTCCAGATGGATTGCAAATCTAGTGGTGGTAAGGAAGAAGAACGGGGAAATTAGGTTATGTGTGGATTTTAGAAACTTGAACAAATGCTCCAAGAAAGACAACTATCCACTACCCAAGATGGAACACCTGTTACAAAGAGTCTCAGGGGCTAGTGTCATGTCATTCCTGGATGGTTTCTCTTGATACAACTAAGTTTCTGTGCACCCTAACAACCAATAAAAGACTGTGTTTACCACTCCCTAGGGAACTTTCATGTATGCCAAAATGAAATTTGGGCTGATGAATGTTGGGGCCACTTTTCAGAGAGCCATGGACCTAGCTTTTGTAGGATTGAAAGACAAATTTGTGCTTATATACATGGATGACCTCACTGTTTACTCCCACAGCCATGAAGAAAATTTGCAGCACTTGAGGAGGGTATTTCTGAAATGTAGAAAATTTGGGATATCACTGAACCCGAAGAAGTCTCAATTTGCACTTAGTGAGGGAAAACTCCTAGGTCACATAGTCTTAGCTGAAGGTGTGAAGATTGATCCTGTTAAATTTGAAGCAATCCAGAAGTTGTCCATACCTAGGTCAAAAATGGATATTCAGTCATTTCTGGGTAAGATAAATTTTGTCAAGAGGTTCATTCCTAACTTTTCTGAGTTGGTAAAGAACATAACATCTATGTTGAAAAAGGATGCTGAAATAAAATGGACGGAGCAAGCAAAGAGTTCTTTTGAAGACGTCAAGAAGGCTATCAAGGAAGCTCCCACTCTGATTATTCCAGACTACACCAAGGGTTTCTACATTTTTTCCTTTGCATCCTATGACACCGTGGTAGCTGTGCTATTGCAAAAGATGATGAATGCCTTGATCACACTATTGCCTATTTTAGCAAGACATTGAGGGATGCTGAACTAAAATATGATCCCATTGAAAAGCAGGCTTATGCTCTCATCAATTCATTGAAATCTTTTAGGGTTTACATTCTACATGCCAAAGTCCTTGCCTATGTCCCTTCAACTACTGTAAAGGATGTATTGACCCAACCTAACATTGATGGAAAGAGAGCTAAATGGATTGCCAAGCTTATTGAGTTTGACATAGAAGTAAATCCCACCAAGTTAGTAAAAGGACAAGGTCTAGCTAAGCTCATGGATAAATAAAATTGTGATATGTTGGGAATAAATTTTATTGGTATAACTTCAGCTAACCCGCAGACAGAGACAGCAGCAGAAATAGCAGAGGCAGTTCATGAGCAGGATGGCAGTCAACAAGTAGCTGACAACTTGTCCTCATGTGAGTGGTATTCATGTGTTATTCATTTCCTACAAAAGTTATAAGTTCCTCTTGGGCTCACTCTAAATCAAGCACGTGCTCTTAAACTCAAGTTTGTAAAATTTTGTATAATTGATAAACTGTTGTATTGGAAATATATGTCTGGTGTTTTGTTGAGATGCTTAGATAAAGAAGAGTTAGTTCAAGTCATGCACCAATTTCATTAAAACACATGTGGAGGCCATCATTACTGGAAGACCATATCCCACAAGATTTTGAGGTCTGGGTACTAGTGGCATGTTCTTTTCTCTGATGTGTGTACCTTTGTGAGAGCCTATGGCAAGTGCCAAAGATTCATAGGAAAGAAGTAGCGCAGATCATTTCCCCTCAGAACTATTGTAGTGAATGGTCCTTTCTAGTAGTGGAGTCTTGATTTCATAGGTTAAATTAATCCTTCATCCAGTGGTTAGCACAAATGGATCCTAGCAGCCACAGACTATTTCACCAAGTGGAAAGAGGCAATACCTACAAGGAATGCCACTCACCAAGTCATCATGAGGTTTTTGTATGAGAACATCTTTATCAGGTGTGGATTCCTAGTAAGGCTAGTAACTGATAATGCACCAGCTTTCAAATATGGGGCATTGGTTAACATGTGTGAGTCAATGGGAATTCATCCGATGAATTCCACTTCCTATTATCCTCAAGGAATGGCCTGGTTGAGTCATCCAATAAAAGCCTAGTCAAGATAATCAGAAAACTATTGGATGCTAATCAGAAAAGCTAGGATTCTAAGTTAAAGTTTTCTCTATGGGATGATAGAGTGACTGACAAGAGATCCATAGGAACTTCTCCTTTCAAATTAGTTTATGGTACTGAGGCCATTTTTCCCATTCAGCTAATTCTACCAATTGCAAAATTATTTCGGGAGAAACAAGATGAACCAAATGATATGGTGAGGAGGATGCTTGATTTGGTGGATTTGCAACAAGTTAGGGAACATGTGATAGAAAATTCATAAGCTCATCAACAAAAGATCAAGACTATTTTTAACAAAATGGAAAAAGTGGACAACTTTCAGGTTGGAGATTGGGTCCTTAAGTGGGATACTGTCAGGAAAGACAAAGGAAAGCATGGAAAGTTTGACTCTCTGTGAATAGGCCCTTTTGTGATAGCTCAAGTGCAATAGAAAAACACCTTCAAGTTGCAAAATCAGAAGGAGATGAGGTGTTTGATGCCCAGTAAATGGGTGATTTCTAAAACTCTATTTCATCTGAGGCTTTGAGGCCTTTTTATTGTAAAATATTAGTTAGTAGATTGTTTTTGCTTACAAATAAACTCCATGCCCAATGGAACTGTAGAAGATAGGTTTAATTCTTATTGTTTTTCAAGAAATGCATTTTGGTTTGGGGTTCTTAAGACCTCATAGGAAGGTTCCCATCCCCGAGTAGGAGCCAGATGTTATCTACTAAAATAAATTTATGTTCAGTAAGTCCACTCAGACAAATTATTTTTGATAGTGATGAAGATTTGATGTCATATTATGAAATATTTTGGGGTGACTAACAAGGTGGGGATATATGATGTTTGGTTTTTTAAGAAAATTCGAAAGGTTTAGCTTTCGGTGGCTTAGGTGAGTTTTTCAACAACTCATTAGCCACTGAAAAGCTCACCTTTCGGTCGCTAATAAGTTTTAACGCAGGACCATGTTAACCACCGAAATCCTGTTGATCATGTTTTTATGAAAGTTTGGAGAAAGGAATTTCGGTGGCTTAGGTGAGCTTTCCAACAGCTTGTTAGCCACCAAAAATCCTTCATTTTCGATAGCTTAACAAGTGTTTCCAGGAAGACCTTAACCACCGAAATCAAATGAAATATGCTTTGGAAAGGGAAAATTTTGGTGGCTTAGGCGAACAGACCAACGGTTCATTAGCCACCGAAAGCCCCGCTTTCGACAATTAACAAATTAAACCCTAAGTGCTCTTAACCGTCGAAAGGAATGAAAAGGGAAAATGGTTATCTACCCATCAAAATTGAATTCGTTAGCATGCGGCATGGCATAATTTAGCATGATTAACCACCTAAAAGGCCGGGTAACTATAGTGAATCATCAAACTGATGGTTAAGAGGTCGTTATTATTTTGACTTGATTGATGGAAATCTAAAACTCTAGACTACCCTCCATCTGTCTCACGTCTGCAGTAAACCTCCACGAAATGCCAGGTTCAACTTAAAAATGATTACTAGGTTGTCTGTCTCATAGATATCACCGGAATCTATCATCATCTCACTCAAGCACCTATCAAGTGATTAACCCCTCAGAATCAACACCATACTTTCAGTACACTCCACATTTGTTGCATGCATCCTTACTGCTCGAGGACATCTTTGAAAACCAGCCTGCTAACCTCTTCCATAGAATTTGAATTTCAATTTTTGCAGGTACTCAGAAGCACAATTCAAGAATGAAGAAAGAAGGACCTTCTCTCAGGAAAGAACTAGGAGACATCAACTACCTAGAATTACATCCATAAGTATGCCAGTTCTTCAATGATGCAGGTTATTACAGATTTTGTGAGAAAATCCAAGGTTCACACCAGTAGGTTGCAGAAGCATTTTCCCTTTCTTTTGATGGCTCCAAGGGACTGATAGGAACAGAATAATTCTTAGTGGATGAAACCCTAATTGCATAGGTGACAGAACTCCCAATAACTAGGGATAAGTGGTTTAAGGCCACCATTACTAAATATGTGGAGTTCATATCATATTTAAAACCTGAACACAGAGATATTTTATGGAAGAAAAGTGTTCCATCCACCTGGAAAGGGGAGAGGTGGCAACAATTACTGAAAGCAATTTTGGTGTACATTACCTGTGAAGGTAGGTACAATAGGGCCATGATATATCACTTCAAGCTGATGAACCATTTTACAAGAATGAGCCCCTTAAACCTACCCTTCTACCTCCACAAGAGCTTGACAAAGATGGAAAACCAGGTGAGGGCCCAGCCCACCAAAATCTCAGGAAGACTATATCACCATGACCTAATACAACTTATTCTCCAAGAAATTTGTGCAAAGGAAAAATATATCCTGGACATATTTTCTATTCTAGAATGAATTTGAAATAGGACTACAGCCAAAAGATAAAGGAAAGTCCCCTTCCAATAAATCCACCACCCCCAGGAGTGGAAAAAGGAAAAGGAGGGCTATCTCACCTATAACAGTGGCCCAACCTTCTCCCACTGCTAAAACCAACCAAGCTAAAAGAACCCTACACTTCAATGGAAAAGAGAAGGAGGTCCTAGCACAAAGTGGAAATATTCTGAATTTACTATACTCAGACTTAGAAGAAGAAAGAAAGGAGGATGTTAACCTAGCAGAGCAGGTTGTAGCAGAAAATGAAGAACTTCCATCGCCCACACCAAAAGAAGACCAGGGTGAACCAGTGGAAAAGGCTTCCTCTAGCAAGCCTAGGTCACAAAGAGTCAACCATTTGCTGAGGAAGTATATGAATTGGAAGTTTTAGATAGAGAAATAAAAAGAACTAATGCATTGTTAACCAAGAAAAACACTCAATTGAATAATTCCCTACTATTAGAACCTCTATTTTGAACAGCTGAGAAAGAAATAAGGAGAAGTGGATATGGTTAACGAAGCTTGAATATCTATGGTTTAAAATAGATCCGCTAGACAAAGATGTGCAGGAGATAATGAGAAGCGGATATGGTTAACGAAGCTTGAAGATCAACAGTGATGGAATGAAGTGAACGAAATATGCAGTTGTGGAATACTCCGCTGAATAAAGATGCATGTTTAAAAAAGATAGAAAAGGCTAGCGGAATGTGTACAACCAATTTCAATCCAACGGTTTAAGAAAAAGTGAAAACTCATCGATGGTTATTATCGGTTCCAGAGGATAAAGTTGCGAGATGGTTAAAATAGAAAGGTGGTAGAGGAATGTAAACCATGTTCCACATGGCGGCTCGAAGTGAATTCTGCGGAGAAAAGCAGTTAAGGAAAAACCGCTTAATGAACGCTCTAGAATAGACCATCATATAAAGGTAAAGTTGGCTTAGTTTTAAAAAATCATTTTATTTGCATGCTGCGGATGAGCAAAGGAGACAGCCTGCCATCTTTCTGAAGTCAACCTTACATATCTACAGTCACAATCATAGGTAAGCCTTAAAACACTTAAGCTTCGTTCAAAGAATTGTCGCCATTGTTTGTTATGGAAAGAGAACAAGGGTTAGGATTTTTAAGCAAAGTTCTGGATGAAAGGGGGGAATTTATTGTGTATAGAGACAAAAAGGTATGTGACTCAATTTTATCAGTTGGAAATGTATCGGCCTCTAAGGAGAGGTTATGGTAGTGTAATTTGTAGGGAAATGACCTTCTGAGTTTCTGCAGGTCTTTTTCGTATTATTTCCCCATTGAGCAAACTTTACCATTTCCAGAATTTGTTGAATGGTGCACAAGCAGTTATTCACATTCTGAAAGAGTCATCATGAGTCATACCACATCCAAAATACTTTGTAAGATTGATGCAAAATCCATCCACATAATACTTAACCTGCCTAATAGTTTCCCTGACAATTGTGAGTTTGTGAATGAGTCTGTCTTAGTCAAAATGTACAAAATTTGTAAAACCAAAATTAGATGCGGGTTTCTGTCTAGTATTCTTAATGAAGGTCAGTCATTAGAAGGTCTTTTTCTGTCGTATAATTTTAACATTTTCAAAAAAGAAGTGCAATTGGTCATCTCTTTAGTCTGTCAAATTTTGGGTCTAGATGATGATTTTTATATCAGCGAAGTTGGTTTAGGTTTCGTATTGAGAATGAGTTCAATTGATCCTGAGTCTCATTTAGTCCATTATTTAAGTCTGGATGAGTATTTGGCTAAATTCATCCATGTCCATTTAATTAAAATTTCCAAAGGTTGGGTTTTTCAAATATCAATCATACTTGTTGAACATGTTGCTGTGTTCAAATGTATCAGAATTACAATTCTTGTCCACTATTTTCTCTCCAAATCTTTCAAAACAAATCAATATTTTCGAGTTTGTAAATACCATTATGTCCGAGGTGTACAAATTGTTGTCTGATGAAGTATTACCAAGAGTGTTAGAAGAAATGAAACTCATGTTGCAGTCATCCTCAGAAAACCAAATAGGAAACTAGTTATTATATAAAGATTTTACTGTTTTGAGGGTGTATGGTTTCATTGGGAAACCATACAAGTTACGTATTTTTTTGAATCCAAGAATTTTTTCACTTGAGTTCATGAGGCAAAGATTATGTGCAAAAGAGGAGCATTTTGAAGCATTCAAGAAGTCTTCTAATGTTAAATTTCCTCTTAAACTTGGTCCATTTATTTTCAAAAACAAAAGTGCACTGATGGTTGTAGAAAAGTTATTAGAAATTATGGATTTCCAGAAAGACCAAAGAATCAATTATGATCCGCATCATATAATTTCTCAAAGGAAGCAATCAAATTAAAACAAACCATCCGATCATCACGTTGTTGAAGGTTTAGAGGAAATAGCCAATTTGTCTTGTTTTGATGATAGTAGGAGCGATGAGTTGATTACAGGAGTTCAAGTACTGGATAATCCTAGCATTTTAAATAAAATAAGTCTTTCTGAGATTGAGAAAATGGATGTGGATGAAAACAGTTCATGTAAATAGATTAAAACAAATTCTTAGGATGATCAAGTTTCAGGAGAAATAATTGCAGAAGATTCAAAGAAAATAGTTTTGTTCCCAAAGAAGTCAGTACAAATGCATCAGTTTTCCTTTGGAGAATGTAGTGTAGAGCCTGGTTCAGGTTTCAAATCCAGAGCAGAGTTCATGTCAAGTTATGCTGAAAAATAGATGCATTAATTGGAGGAGACCAAAAATCTACTTCCTCGAGTTAGAAGTTTAGTCAACCAAAAGACATCACTAACTTCTACTCGGGATGTGGAGAGGAACACCTTGAAGTTCGCTATGGTTAGTGATAAAAAAAGTATCTGAGATGGAAGTAAGGCTAGATAAAATCAGTGTCCCTGACAAGATACATCTCCACAAGCAGACAGGAGATATTATTTATTCAAATTTATTACATGCTATTATGAAAATTAACAAATTGCAAGTCCTTGTAGATAAAATGGAAGTCCAATTGAAAGTAGAGAATAAAGTAGAGAATAAAGTAAATCTGATCTAGATTAAGAAGCTACAAGCAGATGTTATAATCTTGGGAAGTGAACTAGGAAATGCACAGGCCACCAAAAAGCTTTTGGAAGAAAAATACAATACCATCCAGGTATTGAAAAAGAAGCTTAAAATCCCAAATTCTAAACATGCTCAGTCCCCAAAGTTATTTGCATTGCAAGAAGAAAAAGATAAAGTTTATCAAGAGATGATGGATTACAAAGGTAAAGCTTTGAAACTACAGGAAGAAAAAAGAAAATGGGAAATGGAAAGATCTGAATTAATGACCTAGAATTCAAAGTTGAAAAAAGATCAGAATGATGAAAATGAAATTATGGAAGAGCTGATGAGCCAAACTCCTGCTGATACAGATTTATCTCTTGTGAATATTGAAAACCTTTAAGTGAATTTTCTGCTGATGATTTATTAGTGTCTATGTCACAAGTGAGCCTGAAGTATGTCGAAATCAAGGAATTGAAAAAGGAAAATGAGAAAAATAAATCAGAATTGGCTAGAATGATTGAAAATAAGAATAAAATATTAAATGATAAAAGCCAGTTGCAGAAAAAAGTTTAATGAGCTGAAGGAAAGAAGTACATGAGAAGCTCCTCTACATGGAGCTAAGCATATAATTTGGGATACATTATCTATGGAAGTTACTAAGTTTAGGCACTATCTAAATTTTATCGATGATGAGAGTGCATTAGTTAATTTAGCTACTCAGAGATTAAAATTAGAAAACGAGACCATGGAGAAAAAGCCTTTAAACACAGCTCAAAATTATTTAAATTTTTTGAATTCTCTAACATATCAAAAGTTCCAGGAGATCGGAATTAAGGACAGAGTAGCTATTGTACTATGGTTAAATAAATTTATTAACAAACATCAGCTCATGAAGGTGGTGTAGGATAAAGCAAATGCAATGTCTTCACAAATAAATTATTTCAGGCGTGCTTTTAAGGAGTTATTTGAATATGGCCTCCCTTCTTTCTAGGACGACGAGGGAAGATTATTTTCTCATTAGCATTATCATAATCTGTTAGTACAAAACCGCATGGACCATTCCAATTTGAAGACTTGGTAAAAGGACTGACTGGAAAAATCATTGTAGAGAAATTGACAAAGGATTTTGAAATATTGCAAAAGTTTCTGGTCGTTAGAGGAGGATTGCCCACAATATCTTATGAGGCCTATGTGGATCTAGAAGTATCTATCAGAGAAATGGTAGAGTATGACACACCAAGTGCAGAACAATGGAAGACTGTGGAAAGATTTGGGAAGACCAAGTATATTCTTCATCCTTAAAAACAGGTCTTACGCGTCGTGGAGTTGCTTATTCAGGCCTTGATGTCACCAAGTTGATTATAATTAAACGATCTGTTATCAGAATTGAAGCACGTAGTTTTATTCCTAGTTGTTAGGGATATAGTTACAAAACTTTGATTAACATATTATTCAGTTATTGATCTTCTTAGAAAGAAGTTATTTGTGTATATATTTGAATTTACTTGATGTGTTGGGGGTTGGAACCCATATGTTGGATCGATGTGTTTTTTGAGGACATATAATTTTTGAAATATCAAAGCCAAATGCTGGTTATTCATCAGAGATTCCTGTGTCATTTATGTTACAGTCTGTACCTTTCCTTTCTATGTGATTGTCTTCTAAGTGCCAACCTCCCTTTTTGTTTTCTTCATATCTGAAATGTAGTGTTGAATAGTTTCAGAATTCATACTTGTTATGCTCTGGCTATTATTTCAAATATTTCATAAATGTTTCTGCTAAAGTTGATATGGAATTCATCTTATGATGCTCTATATTGATGGATTGTTCATGTTTCTTTATTATTCACCTGAAATCAATGAATGACTATAACTGGATGGTTATCTTTCCTTTGTTGAAATCCCATGTATGAAAGCTTTGCATTATCTTTATCTATTTGACTCCATTTCCCAATGGTTATATGTGTTGTTTCAACCATCTGCATAATTTTAAAGTATTGATTCCAATATCTAGCCCTGTTAAATTTATATTTGAGAGATCCCTCTTTGGAAAGAAAAGCTAATTTCTTTTCGAAGTGGTTTTTGCTGTTACCTTTGGGATTTACCTTTTACAACCTGGGTACATTCTGAGTGCTAACAAATTGGCGCCGTTGCTGGGGAATGAAAGTGCAAATTAGCCCTGGAAGAAACGATAGAGTTTATAAATATTAAGAAAGATTTATGTGGGAAAACATGAATTTTTTGTCAGTAAAGAAGGTTGTATATTTTCCCTGGCGATTCTAGTTTAAGAGTATTTCAAAATTCCAAAAGTCATTATGGCTTCGAAAAGACATACACGAGGTAATTCCGATACTGAAATTTTAAGGAGTTTAGAAGATCCAGAAAAATTGTTTAAGAAAAAAGATAAAGAAAAGATAGATATTTCTCTGTTTGGTGCGTCATCTTCTTGAGATTCTCATAGTATTTTTTTATCAAGAATGGGAACTTAATATTGGAAAGGGTTTGTTGAAGTCTAAATCTGAATCTGACCTTAAAAATGATGAATTTAATCCCCGTAGATTAGAGTCTTATTTACTTGATTCCCTTTGGAGAGATCTGCAACAGTCTACAAAAGTTGAAGAAACACTTGTTGTTCAAAATACTCAAAACTCCTCAGTACCTATGAATCCACCTAGGCCGATGGCAGCTAGATTTGCTCCTTTGCATTTACCTGTTGTATTGCATGACCTTCCCCAGAATTATTCCCAAATAATTTCTCTGTTCGATGGAGAAGGAGACATAACTGCAAAGCAGCACGTGGCTAAATTTGAAGATTTTGTGGACTTGGAGGAAATCGATTATGCATATGTTGCAATGCGGTTGTTTGCTCAAAGTTTATCAGGAGATGCAAAGAAATGGTTTAAAGATTTACCGGCTGCATCTATATTGAATTTCCAAGCTTTCCAGAATGCATTTTTAGAAAGGTGGGATGACAAACAGAGTCCTTTACAACTTTTGTCCCAAATTAATAGTCTTAAGAAGGGAGGTTTTGAATCTGTTCATGAATTTTCAAGTAGGTTTATGAGAGTTTATAATTCTATTCCAGAAGATATAAAACCTTCTGCAACTACTGCTAAACTTCATTACGCTGGAGCTTTTGATAATGACTTTGCATTTTCATTAAGGGAAATAAAATCAGCGAGCCTTGCTCCTATGTTTATAGATGCTTTAGAAGTGGAAGCAAATATTATGGCGAGTGGAAAAATGAAACACAGAGACATTGATAGGAGGAAAAAGAAGAAAATACGCCTTCTACTTCTTCTTCTGCTACTGATATTAAATTTGCAATGATGTTGAAGACAATGGAGAAGTTGATGGATAGATTAACTATGGACAATAGATCATTCAATAGAGAACAAGTTGATCCTCAAACCAGAAATTCAAATTTTAGAAGACCAAATCCTCCTATGCCTCCACAAAATAGGCAAAGAGATATGAGAAATCCAAGGAATAAAGAAGAACAACAAATTTGACCACCATTCCCTGAGAATTATGTTGCGGATGAAGAAGATCCTGCTAAGAATGAAATTCATCTTTTTGGGGAATTAGATTTAGAGATATATCTTACTAAAGAATAACATAACACATTTGCACAGCAAGATGGAAGTGAGCAATTTGAAAGGGAGTTAGAGCAGTATCAGAGGGGTTATCTATATGCTATGGATGATGTACAGAAGAAGATCAGGTTGAGAAACAAAGAAGTTGTTATAAATAAAGGGAGGTTAAATCCAAATCAGCCTTCCACCAGTTCATTAAATACAGATAAAGGAAGGAAATACAAAAAGAGCCTGTTGTAAATAAAGAAATTGAGAACAAAATACAAAAAATGAAAGGAATAAAACAAGTAGCACCAGTAGATGGAGAGAAAGTTAATTCTAGTTTTAATTTGCAGAATGAACTTTCCAAGCTGAAAATCTCTTTTCGTTTTAATGAGTTGTTGAGAAATAATGAGTACAAGGATACCATAACAAAGATGGTTAGAGGTCAAGGAGAATTTCAGTCTGACATTTTGGAGTTGACAGATGACAATCCCACTATTTCATTAGGGCCAAAAGTTGAAAGTATAGATAATGAAGAAGTCCCTCCTTTTTATTTGAGTTTGAATGTGAATGATATGGTGGTACATAATGCAATGTTAGATTCAGGTGCATCACATAATCTAATGCCAAAGGGAGTAGTTGAAAGTTTGGGACTAGAAGTGACAAGACCTTATAAAGATTTGTACTCTTTTGATTCCAGGAGGGTGAAGTGTCTTGGTTTAATTAAGGATATGGTAGTGTTGGCCTCTTTTTCTGAACTAGGCCAATAAGGAGGTTTTGTCCACACAATAATCTTAAAGCAGCATCCGTTGTGTTTGTATTAACAAAACCTCGCAGGTTGTGGTCCTGCTACCAGCTGATTTTTCTCTTAAGGAGAAAATAAAATCAACAAAATCTAACCTATTATAATGTTATTTCTACCTAAATAAATTCTATAATTGACTTTAACTATCTAAATGATCTAGTGTCTGCTTTCTTAAGGAAAGACTTCAATTTTTAAAGAGTTTTCTGAATATAAAGATTTGCAAAAGTATACCAAAATTCTATAAATTAATTTAATAGCTGTTAATTCAAATATATCAAAATAAACTTAATTTAGACTATCCTATTTATCCTATCTCCTATCTCAGCTGAGAGCATGTATAAGACTAGATTAATTATTAATTAATAAAAGATTAACAGAAAGACTAAAAACACAATTTAAATAGAAACATTTAAATAATGAATAATCAGTCACTCTGTCATATGACAACAGAACCAAAAAAACAACTGAAAACAAACAGCTATTTTAACTTTCTGAAATTAATTAATAATTGATTATCAATATAACTATTTGAACTGAAAGATAATGTCTACTATAAAATCACTATCAAAACACAAATGATATTTTTAGTAGACAGAAGAGTACATCATTATAA